>SEMN01000390.1:0-162811 GCA_005408345.1 Macquaria australasica
TTTTGATAGTACAAACAGTAGTTTTTGTTTCAGTGCAGACCCAAAAGCTACAAGCTCCCTATATTTGATCACTTTTATATTGCATAGGACATCTTACACCATCATAACAGTGCAAGGTGTCCTTCATATGTTCCACCCCTTCTTCTCTACATACTAACTTATTACACTGCTGCAACATCCCAATTTGGTAATCATTACATTTTAATTTGACCTTTTTGTAATTAATTTTAAAGACCCTCCATGTTTGATGGCTGATTCTTTAGGGCTGAAGTACAGCAGAGAGTCTTCACTGCTCTGCTATAGTGAAACATCACTCAAACCTTGTGACTGTATGACAGGCTTTCAGATGCACACAAGAGACAAACCCCAGGATGTTTTCCTTGTAACGCTGAGCTGAAATGCCTCCTACTGTATAATCAAGGCAAAGGCAAGAGTCCAACCTTCAAAGAGCAAAGCGATCACAGCTCCCCTTAAGGCCTGTTATGGCTATAGGTCAACAGTCCAGCTCAGTTCCCGACAACAGGAAATACATGGCTTTATTTTGTTGACTGAGAGGTGGTTGTGTGTGTTTGTGTGTGTGTGTGTGTGTGTGTGTGTGTGTGTGTGTGTGTGTGTGTGTGAGTGAGTGTGTGGTTGGGGAGGGGGAGAGGGGTGAGAGAGAAGTCCAGAGAAAAATAAAATAGAAGGAGAGAAAAGAAGAGAGACAAACCCAGGTGCTGACCCTGACTGTGACTGACCTTCCCCTCCCAGTTTGTCAGGAAATGCTGCTATCAGTGGATCCCACACTCTGCCATATGGACTTAATGTGCATAATAAGATGTAGAACTGGATGCAGAGGTAATTATAGAGGTAAATCTGAGCCAACACTAAGGGCATTAGCTATATACTATAGCATTATTACAAGCTACTTTCTTTAAACTGTGTCCATGATACAGTATACATTAAAACCATGAGAGGACATCTCAAACATCCAATCAACAGTTTAACCACTGTTCTACATCAGTCCACAGGGTATATTAAGGTAACCATTACCAACAATACCAACAGGTACTCTTCAAAATGCACATGAATGTTACAAAATGATTCATATGATTCTGATCTGCCAACACCACCATGGTTAATGTTTGGTTAAGTTTAGTCACAAAACTACTTGGTTAAGGTTAGAGAAACAGTGCAGTAGCTGTTAAATGAAAAAGTTAAAGGGAGACAGCTGGTTGGTAGGACCAACAATACTTCTCTTTGTTACTAGTTAAAATGACTTCAAACACATTTTACAAATGGAATAAAGAAGAAAAAAAATGGTCTATTTACTTATTGGACGTTGCCATTGCGTAAGCTCAATACGGCAGTCTGAGGTCTTCTGACACCACTTCATCAATGCTATCGGACTGGCTTGTTCCACTAGCTTCTGAACCTCAATGTGATCCAGATACATGAATATAAATGAATATGTAACATATTAACTCAGAAATTTTGACAAAGTCAAATAATTTGTTAGCTTTTAAAATAACTCCACAATGATATCCACCCACTCTCTCCGTTATTATCTTTCCAACTTTAACTAATATCTCAGCCTGATAATCAGACTGTATTGCCATTTGGTTTCACCTCACTAATTCAGCCTAACATCTTGTTCATGTTAATTTATTTCTTGTAGGGGGTGTCAACATGGAGGCTGATGTAGTGGTTGCTAAGAGCAAATTACATTTTTCCTGACAACTGGAAGAAAAAAAAGCCAATTTAAGTGTTGTTATTTCTGTATATCAAATTGCAACAGTCTTGAGGACGTTTCTCTCTCATTATTTTCCATAGATGTAGCTAGGTAGCTAGCTAACTAATCAAATATGTGGACGGTGGTTCAGAGGCCTCTGATATTCAATTCAGTTTTATTTATATAGCGCCATATCATAACAAAGTTATCTCAGGGCACTTTTTCGAATAGAGCAGGTCTAGACCGACTCTATATATTTACAGAGACCCAACAGTTCCCACCATGAGCAAGCACTATGCGACAGTGGCAAGGAAAAACTCCCTTTTTAACAGGTAGAAACCTCGAGCAGAACCAGGCTCAAGGTGGGCGGTCATCTGCCTCGACCGGTTGGGTTGAAGGGGGAAGGGGGGAGCGGGAGAGAGAGAGCAGGAGGAAAGGGAACATACAGCAGCACAATACAGTATAGATATGGTAATGGCATTGATGTTAACACCAACGGAAACAACACTAAGAGCAACATTATAATAGCAATACTAATAACAGCAACAACAGCAATAGCATCAGCGGGTGCAGAGCAGGAGCACGGGGGCAGCAGGTGGCAGCAACCACAGCTCCAGAGGCAGAAACACCTGCAGAAAGCAACAGAAGGGGAGGGAGAGAGAGAGAGGAGAGAAAGCACACAACTACGGGAAGAAGTTGAATTAATAACAAGCATTGATGGGATATGAGGGCGTACAGATGGAGAGGAAGAGGAGGAGAAAGGAGCTCAGTGCATCATAGGAAGTCCCCCGGCAGTCTAGGCCTATAGCAGCATAACTAAGGGGTGATATCTATGCCGTTTGTCTCTGTGTGTCCTGCTAGAGTTACAACCATGTCTGGACAAGCCGCAGCCACCCGGACTGGCCTCACTTCATGAAACTGGTGACATTCAACCCCCAACGGTCTGGGAACCAAAATATAAAGTGAAAAACAACATTACATCCCCGTCTAGACAAATGGAATGAACAGCATACTGTAAAGCATGGTTATGTTCCAGAGCTAGATTTTTAGTAATTTGCTGTATTACAAATATCAAGGTGATATTAAATGAGTTTTGGAACTAAACATAGAAGTTGTGGTTTCATTTCCGCTCACTACAGCGTATAGCTTCATAATCACTCATGCATGCTGCAACTGCATGGAAAATATTGTATAAGAAATAATTTAGGTTAATATATTCTCTTAGGCAACCAGTGCTAATTATTTGATCTGAGCACATTGTATCAATCATTCAGATGTAGATGATGCTGGACTGACTTATATCTGATATTGGCTGTCTAACTTAGATTTATTTTCTTTCACTCCCTCTCTTTTCTCTCCTCTTCCCCTTTTCCTTTGAGGCAATTTGTTTGACAATGTCAGTCTGTGCAGCACTGCAGAGGAGAGAATTATTTCTACTTATCACTCCTCTGATATCCTTCCCTCCCAGCCTTGCTTAATTCTTTCCCTTTATTTCCTCCTCCCTTCCCCTCTACTCATTTGGCATTAACATATAACTGCTGCGAGCCCTGCCGTAAACACAACAGGAGATGCACTGTGTGTGTATGAGAGAGTCTGTGTGTGTGCGCCACTGTGTATGCCGGGGTGCCTTTGATCCGATAAAAACCTCTAATTTGGATGGTTGAAAGAGTTTACATTCTTTTTCTTTTCCTCCATTCCTTTGCTTTTCTCCTACTTTCCATTTACATATGGCTTCACTCTGCTGTTGGAGACTTGCAGCTGAGTTTCACGATGTGAACCGAGCCAACGCTACGAGAAGGAAATGTTTTGACAATTGGCTTAGTCAAATTTGGTTTGAGATTTCTTCATCGCCTTGCGCGGCAGACCATTAGATTAAGACTGCGCTTGTGTAAATCCTTTTCACTCCTCACATGATTGATGTTCTATTTCAAAGTAAAGCAACAACAAACAAGTTTCCACAGAGCGAAGGCTTTTGAATAGCATGCCATTCATCACTGGCGTGCTTGGCCTTTTACATGAGTGCCACAAAATGGAAAATGTTTTCAGACTCAGTTATCACACAGGCATTTTATTATAAAGACTTTTTGCTTTTGATTTGATTCAAATTGATTTTAAGCATTTGCTTAAAAGTTCTTTTTTCTTGGATTGAATACACTGGGTAGAAACAAAAACACAGCAGCCATCAAAGATTACAGTGTAGCAATGAGTAGGGCTTCATATTTCTAACAATGTTTTTCAGCAGGAAACATCTAAAATTTAAATGTGCAAATTCAATGTATTGAATATATCTACATTGCTATACATATCATGAAATACATATTAATGAGTAACCTTTTCCACATTTCTATTAATCTAAAATACTTGAGTGAGATGATGCTGTGAATGGTTGCCGTGTCTCAAACTCCTCAACTTTGCTTTTTTCTTGTTTTAATTTATTTATTTTGTCTTTTACAGAACATGTGCGCTGCCCATGGGAACCCTATCATACAATATGACAAAGAACAACTTTTGCAGATGGCTGCGGACAACCCTTTTTCACCATGATCAATAAGGAATATCCATGGCTTGGATTATCTGTTGCCGCACCTGGAAAATGGAGGAGACAAAGGAAATTAAGGTCGTGGGCCAGGATACAGAGTATTCTTCTGGCAAATGTCCAGTCACTGGCTAACAAGCTGGATGAACTCAGGAGCAGGATGGCTTTTCAATGTGACACTGAGAACTGTAACATTATGGTTTTCATTAAGACTTGGCTCGTCCCTTCGATCCTGGACTCAGCCATTGTGTCAGAGGGGCTCTCTATTCACTGCCAGGACAGGACAATAGAATCTGTTAAGAACAAGGGGGGAGGTGCTTTATGACCAACAACCAGCAGTGCTCAGATGTGGAAATAATTTCTACAGGCTGTTCTTCTAACCTAGAGCACCTTATGATCAGATGCTGGGTGGGATTATCTGGCACAGTCCTCAGTTGGTTCAGATCATATCTCAAAGGCAGAGGCTATTTCATTTTTTCTTAATTGATTTTATTCTTATTGCTTTGAATGTCTTTCTAATCTTTTTCTTTGCCTATGTAAAGCACCTTGAATTGCCTCTGTGTTTGAAATGTGCTATATAAATAAAGCTGCCTTGCCTTGCCTTATTATCTCCTGAGGGAGTTTACATCGGCCGTTCTCACAGTGGTGTACATTCCACCACACGCTGACACCAACCAAGCCCTGGATTAGCTGTATGGAGTTATCTATAGGACCAAGACTTCATGGCCGGAGGCTGTTTGTATTGTGACCAGGATTTTAACAACGCCAACCTGAGGAAAGTCCTGCCGAGATATCACCAACAAATCAGCTGCCGGTGGTAACATGCTTGATCATGTTTACACTACCTTCCGATCACTTCTTAGTTCTACTACTGCCTTCCTACAGGCAGAAACTCAAGCAAGGCAGACTGATGATGCAGACCATTCAGCGTCACTTAGCACAACATAGTGGTGTGTGCTCCAGGATAACAACACTGACACATACACGGACACAGCCATTGGCTACATTGGTATCGGATCAAGCTATTACACAGGTGGACCATGTTCCACGCCGACAGAACACAAGACTCCGGTAAGAAGACGGGAGGCGGACTCTGTGTTTACATCAATAATGTTGGTGCTAAAATGTGGTCAGAGTTGATGGACAGATGTCGGGTTTTAAAACGTTAAGATGTCGACCATATTATCTGCACAGATAGTTCACCAGTGTTTTTGTTGCTACTGTTTACATTCTCCCAGATGGAAATTCAAAAAATGGTGGTATTTTTATTGTAGCTGGTCATTTAAATCAAACAGACCTCAGAGCTGTTTTACCTAAATTCCATCAATTCAATTCAATTCAGTTTTATTTACATAGCGCCATATCATAACAAAGTTATCTCAGGGCACTTTTTCGAATAGAGCAAGTCTAGACCGACTCTTTATATTTACAGAGACCCAACAGTTCTCACCATGAGCAAGCACTATGCGACAGTGGCAAGGAAAAACTCCCTTTTAACAGATAGAAACCTTGAGCAGAACCAGGCTCAAGGTGGGCGGTCATCTGCCTCGACCTGTTGGGTTGAAGGGGGAGGGGGGGAGCGGGAGAGAGAGAGCAGGAGGAAAGAGAACATACAGCAGCTCAATACAGCATAGATAAGGTAATGGCATTGATGTTAACACCAACAGAAACAACACTAAGAGCAACACTATAATAGCAATACTAATAACAAGAGCAACAACAGCAATAGCAGCAGCGGGTGCAGAGCAGGAGCACGGGGCAGCAGGCGGCAGCAACCACAGACCCAGACTCTACAGCTCCGGAGGCAGAAACACCTGCAGAAAGCAACAGAAGGGG
Organism: Macquaria australasica; assembly: GCA_005408345.1. Lineage (NCBI taxonomy): Eukaryota > Metazoa > Chordata > Actinopteri > Centrarchiformes > Percichthyidae > Macquaria > Macquaria australasica. The sequence goes on from SEMN01000390.1 coordinate 6,084, forward strand.
AGGGAGAGAGAGAGAGGAGAGAAAGCACAACCACGGGAAGAAGTTGAATTAATAACAAGCATTGATGGATATGAGGAAGCGCATAGATGGAGAGGAAGGGAGGAGAAAGGAGCTCTCAGTGCATCATAGGAAGTCCCCCGCAGTCTAGGCCTATAGCAGCATAACTAAGGGGCTCAGGGGTCACCTGAGTCAGCCCTACTATAAGCTTGGTCAAAGAGGAAAGTCTTAAGCCTACTCTTAAATGTGAGGAGGTTGTCCGCCTCCCGTACACAAACTGGGATCTGGTTCCACAGGAGAGGAGCTTGATAGCTGAAGGCTCTGGCTCCCATTCTACTTTTAGAGACTCTAGGAACCACAAGGAACCCTGCATTCTGGGAGCGCAGTGCTCTAGTGGGGTAATAGGGTAATATGAGCTCTTTAAGATATGACGGTGCCTGACCATTTAGGGCTTTGAAGGTGCGGAGAAGGATTTTAAATTCTATTCTGGATTTTACAGGGAGCCAGTGTAGAGAAGCTAATATTGGAGAAATATGTTCTTTTTCTGGTTCTTGTCAGTAAACGTGCCGCAGCATTCTGAATCAGCTGGAGAGTCTTAAGGGATTTATTGGGGCAGCCTGATAATAGAGAGTTGCAATAGTCCAGCCTAGACGTAACAAATGCATGGACTAGTTTTTCTGCATCTTTTTGAGATAGGATGTGCCTGATTTTTGCAATGTTACGTAAATGAAAAAGGCAGTTCTTGAAGTTTGTTTTATGTGGGAGTTAAAGGACATATCCTGATCAAAGATAACTCCAAGATTCCTTACGGTTTCGCTGGAGGCCAGGGCAATGCCATCTAGAGAAACTATATCTTTAGATAATGTGTTTCGAAGGTGTTCGGGGCCAAGTACAATAACTTCGGTTTTGTCTGAGTTTAACATCAGAAAATTGCAGGTCATCCAGGTTTTATGTCCTTAAGGCATGCTTGAAGTTTAGCTAATTGATTGGTTTCATCTGGCTTGATCGATAAATATAATTGGGTATCATCTGCATAACAATGAAAATTTATGGAGTGCTTCCTAATAATATTGCCTAAAGGAAGCATATATAAGGTAAATAGAATTGGTCCAAGCACAGAACCTTGTGGAACTCCGTGACTAACTTTGGCGTGCATAGAGGATTTATCATTAACATGTACAAACTGATATCGATCTGATAAATAGGATTTAAACCAGCTTAGTGCAGTACCTTTAATGCCAATAAAATGTTCTAGTCTCTGTAATAGAATGTGATGGTCAATGGTATCGAATGCAGCACTAAGATCTAGTAAGACAAGTACAGACAAGTCCTTTGTCTGATGCAATTAGAAGGTCATTTGTAACTTTCACCAGTGCTGTCTCTGTGCTATGATGCACTCTAAATCCTGACTGAAAATCCTCAAACAGCTTGTTGTTGTGTAGAAAGTCACACAACTGATTGGCGACTGCTTTCTCAAGGACCTTAGAGAGAAAAGGAGGGTTAGATATAGGTCTATAATTTGACAAATCCCTGGATCAAGAGTGGGCTTTTAAGAAGAGAGCTTAATTACAGCTACTTTAAAGGACTGTGGCACATAGCCTTTTAATAAGGACAGATTGATCATATCTAGTAAATAAGTGCTAACTAAGGGTAAAATTTCTTTAAGCAGCCTAGTTGGGACGGGGTCTAAGAGACACGTTGATGGCTTAGATGAGGAAATCATGGAAGTTAGTTGATTAAGGTTGATGGGAGAAAAGCAGTCTAAATGTACATCAGGTTTTACAGTTGTTTCTAAGGTTCCTGTGTTTGAAGATAAGTCAGTACCAACTGAGGGCAGGAGGTGCTGAATTTTGTCTCTAATAGTTAGAATTTTATCATTAAAGAAGCTCAAAGTCATTACTACTGAGGTCTATAGGAATACATGGCTCAACAGAGCTGTGACTCTCTGTCAGCCTGGCTACAGTGCTGAACAGAAATCTGGGGTTGTTCTTATTTTCCTCTATTAATGATGAGTAGTAGGCTGCTCTGGCATTACGGAGGGCCTTCCTATAAATTTTAAGACTAACTTGCCAGGCTAAACGCGTGATTCTTCCAGATTGGTGGAACGCCATTTCCTTTCAAGCGATGTTTGTTTTAATTTGCGGGTTTGTGGGTTATACCATGGAGCTAACCTCCTCTGTTTTATTATCTTCTTTTTTAGAGGGGCGATAGAGTCGAGTGTTATTTCGTAGTGAGCCTGCAGCACTATCAACAAGATGATCAATTTGGGAGGGACTAAAGTTAGCATAGGAGTCATCTGTTACATTGAGACATGGAACTGAATTTAATGCCGATGGAATCACTTCCTTAAATTTAGCTACAGCACTATCAGATAGACATGTAGTGTAGGAATGTTTGCCTAATGGCGTGTAGTCCAGTAATAGGAATTCAAAAGTTAATGAAAAATGGTCTGATAAAAAAGAATTCTGTGGAAAGACTATTAGATCTTCAATTTCAATGCCATAAACAAGAACAAGGTCGAGGGTGTGGTCAAAACAGTGAGTGGGTTTATGTGCACTCTGACAGAAGCCAACCGAATCCAGCAATGAGATAAACGCAGCACTAAGGCTATCATTTTCTACAACCACATGAATATTAAAATCACCTACAATAATTATTTTATCTGTTTTAAGGACTAAACCTGATAAGAACTCTGAGAATTCAGATAAAAATTCAGAGTATGGTCCAGGAGCTCGGTACACTATAACAAATAGAATTGGCTGTAGTGTTTTCCAGGTTGGGTGTGAAAGGCTAAGAACAAGGCTTTCGAACGAGTTATAAATTTAATTTAGGTTTAGGTTTGATTAATAGGCTTGAGTCGAAGATGGCTGCAACTCCACCTCCTCGGCCTGTGCCTCGAGGAATGTGAGTATTAATGTGACTGGGGGAGTGGATTCATTTAGGCTAACATATTCACCTTGACACAGCCAGGTTTCAGTGAGACAAAATAAATCAATATTATGATCTGATATTAGATCGTTTACTAGAACAGCTTTAGATGAGAGAGATCTGATGTTTAAGAGTCCACATTTTAATTCTCCTATTTTGTTGTACTGTTGCAGTGGAGGTTTTACTTTTTATTAGGTTTTTATGTGTAACTCCTCTTCTGTTTACTTTTGATTTAAATAATTTAAGTGGTGGGGGGCAGACAACCTCTCTGTGGAGTTTAGGGTGGGTAACTGCTCTAATGGAAGCGCAGAGAAGCGTGTAGGACTGCAACTCTGCCTCCTGGTCTGGACCACAGACTGTATTAAGTCTATGGTCTGAACTCTGAGCTGTCATGGCTTTGGGCCACTAATAAATTCGGCCAGATTTCTAGATATGAGAGCTGCTCCATCCAAAGTGGGATGAATGCCATCTCTCCTAATCAGACCAGGTCTTCTCCAGAAAGTCCGCCAATTATCTACAAAGCCCACATCATTACCTGGACACCACCTCGACAACCAGCGGTTGAATGATGACATGCGGCTATACATGTCATCGCTAGTAAGATTAGGTAGGGGCCCAGAGAAAACTAGTCCGACATTGTTTTTGCATATGTACACACCGACTCCACATTAATTTTCGTGACCTCCGATTGGCGCAACAAGAAACTTGACAAGGTGTGACAGCGTCTGCTTTCTCCAGTTCTAATTTTACATGTTGTGTGTCTTATTGTTGTTTTAATAACTAATTTAAATCTGCGCAAGGGACAACAGTCGAAAATTTGCCTTTTGGCTAACACTGGCACAGTGATGTTGATCAATGAGCATTATCCCTGAAGAAAACAAACAAACAAAAAACTAAATAAATAAATAGAGGACAGGGTCAGTGTTTTAGGGATATGAGAACCATGTTGATGGGACTTTACGTTAGCACTGTCAAAAATGGATAGTGTAAAATGAAAAAAGCACATATTATATTAAATGGAGATTGCATTTTGGTGAATATGTACTATGAAATCTCATGCTGCACTAGCTACTGGTGGTTCTTGTTTGCATTGTAACCATGGATGTACAACAGTCCTTTGCATTACTTTTGATACTGACAATAAGGTCTAAATTAGATGATTATGAGACTCAAAAGACTGGAACAAGTAAATTATGATGATTCCAGAAGTTTGTGTTTCTTCTCTGTCCATTCTGGTTTGAGTTATAAAACTGAGAAGAATGGGTATATTTTTGTTCCAAATTGTATCACCAGGTCCTAAGAGTCTAAAATGTCTGGGTGCCATCTAATAAATCATTGACCAATTATTGTGTTCAATAACCACTCAATTACTTTGGCCAAGTATTAGTAGTAGTATCATTGCAGCACATCTTGACATGTTACCGCACCTGTTGATCAGTGGAATAGTGTAAAACTGCTAGCAGGACTGTGTATCACGTCCCCCGCATGCATGTGCGTCATCTTTCACGTGCACGAGATAAACTAAACGGGGGACCCACTCATAGTAAATCAGCTCCATAAAGCTACTAGTGGTCAAAACCTCCACAGGAAACCTTTAAGGGTGAGCCCAGACACCCTGTGAAGGAAACTCATTTCAGCCCCTTGTATCCATTATCTCATTCTTTCAGTCACTACCCAAAGCTCATGACCATAAGTGAGAATTGGAATGTTGATCTTGGTTGACACACCTCTTAAATGTTCTGCCAGTCCAAAGGGGACAGTGCCTTTGGACTGGCAGAGTGGGCTAATGGTTCCCATTTTTTCAAAAGGGGGCTGGAGGGTGTGCTCTCACTATATGTGTCACAATACTCTCCATGGGAAAGCTTATGCCAGGGTGCTGTAAAGGAGACTCTGGCAAACTGTTGAATCCTGGAGGCGCAATGGTCACGTCCTGGTCGTGGAAAAAGGGAAGTTCGACAGAAAAATGGGAAAGTATGGGACAAAATGGGCACTAAATATATTTGTATGTGTGCTAGGATGGAGAAAATGGGAATTTCAATTCAGTTTTATTTATACAGTGCCAAATTATAACAGACGTCATCTCAGGGCTCTTTGTAAATATAAAGAGTACGGTGTAGACCTGCTCTATATGAAGAGACCCAACAATTCCCACTATGAGCAAGCACTAGGCAACAGTGGCAGGGAAAAACTCCCTTTTAATGGAAGTCTGCATTGTTGGCTTGTTAGCAGAAAGTAGTGCATATGCCATAGACACAGTTTTTAAATTTCATCGACTCATTGAGTTTAGAAATTTTACAGTACATTTGAATTATTTTTCTCACTATTATCTATTTATGTCATTTTGTCACTCCATAGAATCCCCCAAACACCCCCATTCATATATGAATGCTGAACATCATTATGGAAATACTTGTGCATGCACACAAGCGTCTTTTATTCATATGTGGAAACAATAACTTATCAAGGATAAAATAATACATACAGCAGAACAATGCTTGGTTCTCGGTATGGACGCATGGCTACATCATACATCAAGAAAACATGGAATTAAGGACTAAGAAATAAAACACACTTCTGTCTCATTATACACACACACACACACACACACACACACACACACACACTATCAGTGCTCTCTTCATACCATTCATTAACTATTCCTTTCAGTTAATTAAAGGTTACTCGGATGGAATAAGGCTTATCTGGAGAGCTGGAGAGTCACTCTCAGCTGAGCTAACTGCTGACACGTACAGACATACACACACACACACACACAGCCGTACACACACACACCTACACACACGTTCAACTTAGACTCCTCACTGTGAAAGCCATTCATTGGGCTTATCTTTCTGGAAAGACTATCAGATCTGCATCACACACAGGGAATCTTTGTCTTTTTGTGCTTCTGTCTCCTATACTTTACACACTTACTACACATGCACACTGGGGTGAGTGTTGGAGCATGTGAGATAAGATGTGCATATCATCCAAAAATCACACGAGTGCACAAACGTATCTCGAGAAGCCATCTCCAGGAACTGACACATCGCTCCATTGATGTGAGTGAGGCAGGCTGTTGCTACTGGAGGATTAGCGTAAAAACCAAACACTTCATGTTTTAAATGTGACAGGAAGCCACCTGTGTTGTGTCTGTCTAAAGGGTTTCCTTTGTTTGTCTGCCTGGCCAGTGTGCCTTCATTCGCAGGGAAAATCCAGCTTTTGAATAACAGCAAGTATTTGCACTCTTTTTGTGTAGGAGGCAGGGCAGCGGTGTTGTTTTACCTTGCTCACTGACAGTCACAACAAATTGTTTTCCCATGTAGAAAAGCCAAGCTGTGCCGCGCCACTTGTGTATTTAAAAACTGCATTTTCCCAGTGCCAGGGCCCCCATGGTGAGTTAAATGAAGGCATTTATTCTCCAACCGAATCGGGCCTGGAGATATGCTTTCATTAGGACTGCGATTAGCATAGTGCTTGTTACCGCTGGGCCTGTTAGCGAAACAGAGCTGTCTGTCTGTCTCTACATGTCCCCTCATTACAAACAACATGGAAATCAGCTGTAGAATAGAGTTATGCACATCACAGATAGGATACATAGGTTAGAGTTGGAAAACAGTTTAATGGCTTGAGAAAAGAATGATGTCTGACTTTAATGTGCCTGAGCATATGGACAAATAGAGGAGAGATTTACTAATGTTGGGTATTTTCATCTCCAGTGTGCTGTGGCAGTTAACAAGAGAGAAACAGACAATAGTTCAAATAGTTCAGTGGAAATTATTCACAGAGAAAAGCTGCTGGGAGACTCTCAATAGAAGACAGCAGGAAACAGAACACAGGTTGTGATGCTACATGGTGGTTTCTGGCTTTAATCATTCCATCTATTGTTTTTAAGCAAAGTACAAAAACGTGTAAAGGCGTCATGTTACACAATGACATTAACAGTTTTTTAAAGCGTTCAATAAATTCATTAACTTTCCCTTTTCAATTTGTTTCAAAGTATCAAAAAAAGGCCTGAAATAAATAAGTTATTAAGTTATTTTTCATATTGCTTGTTTGAATTTAGATTTTTTTTTTTTCAAATGCATTCAATATTGACCAAGGTAATGCAACTGTGTTTTTATGTTTCCAGTCAAGATCTGATTTGTCAACCATTTTTAAAACACCAGTGTTTATTGTCAGTGTTGGCATACAAATATGCATGATATTATGTCATTCTTGTGTCACAGCAGAGATGTGTTCTGACTTCCCTGTGCTTTCAGAGCCATGGGCTGTGTCCGCAGTCACTCCCTATTTACTATATAGTGCGCTACATTTACTGTTTGCCATTTTATTTGTGTCTGAATTGAATCTGAAAATGTATCCACTATATAGTGATCTTAAAAATACCACAACGGAACTAAAAAGGAGTGTCCATGGCTTGTACACTACTTTCTGCAAACAATCCCACAATGCAATGTGTCGCATTTTATAGATGCAAAAATTACCGCTGACTCTACAACTACAGTGTTGACGCAAAATGATGATGATTAATAAGTGTCTGAAATCTCAATTATCTGCTCACTATTGAATAACCCTTGTGGCCCATTGCCCTTGCAGAATTGATGTTATGACGGTGAACACTTCAGACACATCGCAATATCGAAGTTCACAAGGGCCCAGTCTAATCTGTCCAGACAGTGGACAGTTGGATTCAGCCATAGTGAGCAATAAGGCAGCACTTTGACTGCCCATTTAAGTCAGTGTTAATTTACCCTTTGAAGTATTATTGCTTTTGTGTGTCTTATTTGTCATTCTGACAACTTTTTGAGTCACCAACCTGGCCAAGTCTGGATTCATTCATTGCTTCAAAGAAAAAAAGTGGACATTTCATTGTCTTATAGAGAGCAGATGTCCTGGCTCACTGCATTTAGCCTTGATGTGGCCTGTCTCCTCAAATAAATCGAAGTGAGAATTTCTAAGTAGTTCCCAGGCAATTGAGACAGCGGGCTCGTTTTATTGTCTCAGAAAACTGGCACTACACATTGATTCAGCCATGCCCCTGAGATCTCGCCTGATGCTTTTAGATTCCCCCCTGCTTTCTGTAGGGCTTCTCAGTCCCCCTCATTTGTCATCTCTCTCACACATACACACAGCTCTTATTACTATGGTTAGGCAGTTTGCAAATATTCCAGGCCCTCACTGGCCTTTTATTAAAGCTGCAGTGTTCAACTTTTCTCACAGCGTATCGGAAGTGTATTGTTAGTCTCACCTTCCCTCCTCTCAGTTGGTCAAGTCTTCCCAGCACCTGCCTTGATGAGCTGTCTGCCTTAAAGAAGCATCTCTTCAGAGGCAGAGGTAACTGGCAGCTGTAAAGCCACCAGAGGTGTCAGAGAAGCCAAAACCGAATGCAGCCAGTCTGCATTACAACAGCAGGACTGAGGTTCAAGTTTTTAATGTGTTTCTTGTGCTCTTTTCTTACTTAATCCTCTGTTATTGTTGCTACCTCCTTCCTGTGGCTACTGGTTCAACCAGAACCAGATATTGGACAATTCTGTAAAACCCATCCATTGCCAATGTTTCTAAAATAATTACTTTCTACAATATCTGCACATGACAAGTGCAGTATGGTTCTGGTTAGAGTAAGATTATGATTATGGCAAATAAATGATGATTAAGATATGATTAGGGTAAAGCAACTAAAACACTTGGTTAAGTTTAGGGAAAGGTCATGGTTACTGTTTTTAAAAAGCGAGCATTAACTGTTAGATTGTAATGCGACATGAACTCACACTTTCACCCCAGCCCAAAACCCTTATGCTTCACCATATAAGGGACACACTACTTCCCATTATGGCACTCAGCACTGGCATTGGCCGAAAATCAATGTGTGCTGCAGAATGTTCCCATAGGACTGTTATTCTCAGGAAGGACTCGCATCACACAACCACAGAAAATGGAAAACATCCTAAATAGTGACTGAAAATGAGTCACGTCCTCCACCTTTTTTTGGATGATCCCAGGGCATTCCCAGACCAGATGGGATATGTAATCCCTCCAGTTCTGGGTCTGCCCCAGGGTCTCCTACCAGTTGGATGTGCCCAGAAAGCCTTTACAGGGAGGTGTCCGGGGGGCATTCTAATCAGATGCCTGAACCACCTCAACTGATCAGATGTCCAGGCTCATCATCTTGTCACTAAGGGTGAGCCTAGCTACCCTGTGAAGAAAATTCATTTTGGCCTTTTGATTTTATTCTTTCAGTCATCCAAAACTCATGACAATAGGTGGGCATTGAAACAAGGTTGACTGGACTCTGTGTTTACATCAATGAGTCTTGGTGCTCAAACGAGGTCAAAGTTGATTGACATGACATGTTTTTAATGTTAAGATGTTGACCATATTATCTGCACAGAGTTCACCAGTGTTTTAGTTGCTGCTGTTTACAGATGCAGCTACAGCAGCTTTACAGGACTGTTTTGAGTGCACAGACTGGCACATACTCAGAGATGCTGCCACCCAGAAGAACCACATTAATCTTGAGGAATATACATCAACAGTGACATCATACATGTCACAATGTGTTGGTGATCACAAAGACAATAAAATCATTAACCAACCAGAAAGCCTACATGAATGGAGAGGTGATAGCCCTATCCAGAGCCAAATAAGCAGAGAAATCAGGAGGGACTGGAGAGAGACCTCAACACCAGTAACACCACAGATGTGGTGAGAGATCCAGACCCTCACAGGCTACAAAAGCAGGAGGGCCTCCATCATGTGTGAGGCCACGTTGCCATTTAAGCTTAACACATTTTATGCTTGCTTTGATATCCTCAACAAAGAGTCAGCTGCCAAGTCTACTCTGCCTCCAGAGAACAGGCCACTGTCAGTATCCACAGTGGATGTGAAAAGAATCCTGCTGAGAGTGAATATGAGTAAAGCTGCTGGGCCTGATTACATCCCTGGCCGTCTACTAAGAACATGTGTCAACCAGCTAGCTTACTGACATTTTCAACATATCACTTTCACAAAAGAGTCTTCCCACCTGCTTCAAGACAGCCACCATCATCCTGGTACCTTAAAAGTCTGCAGTGTCTAGTCTAACTGACTTCTGCCATGTGGCACTCACTCCCATTCTGATGAAGTGCTTTGAGAAACTGGTTCTTCAGCACATCAAAGACAACATCCTAGCCAGCTTGGACCCTCACCAGTTTGCATTCATAACCAGAAAAGATCAACAAAGGATTCCATCTCCACTGCCCTCCACTCAACCCTCACACATCTTGAAAATATACAACACCTACATCAGATTGCTGTTTGTTAATTTCAGCTCAGCATTCAACACAATCTCCCCCATGGAACCCATTGGCAAACTTAGCACTCTGAGCTTGAGTACTACACTGTGTAACTGGATATTGGACTTCCTCACAAACAGACGCCAGACAGTTCAGATTGGCGGTCACACCTCCTCCACAGCCTCCATGTTGTGCTCAGCTCCCTCCTGTTCACAAAACAGCTGTATATCTTAAGGAAACTTAAGAAGGCAAAATTCCCATGTCAAGTTCTTGTTAACATTTACAAATGAGCAATAGAAAGTACCCTGACTGGAAACATTACAAATTGGCGTGGAATCTGCACGGTCCAGGATAGGATGTTAAAAAATACTCACCCCAGCCACAGCCTGTTCACCCTGCTGCTGTCTGGCAAGCGATGCAGAAGTATCTGCTGCCATACCATGAGACTACAGAGTAGCTTATTTCCTCAGGTTGTAAGACTCCTCAATTCATCCTTTGCATTCCACCATAAATAACAGTTTTCTGTTGTTTTTTTGTGTACAGCATAAAGGGACTACCACTTGCATTTTGTTGTACAACCCTGTATTGTATAATGATAAATAAATTAACCTTGAACCTTTAACCTTCAATTCACTCTCTGGCTAGCTGCTAGCAACGGATGATTTTAGTCATCCACATCTCAGCATGCAAAGCGCACCTGGCCTAGTTGTCTAGTTGTGTCAGATCAAGGTCAGTTCCCACCTCTCCAGAATTTGCTTGGACCGGACTGAGACCACTTCCTATTAAGGGTCTTGATGCAGTTGTCTTGGTTGTCTGGTTGATTGCTGTGTTCAGATCTGCCTAAATTAATCGTACCAAGGGGGAAAACAAGCTGGAGTCCTATCCAACTGGACTAAACAATGCAGGTTTCAAAACGCCCATAATCTCCTTCATTTGGGGCAGCAACTCACTCCCAACTTGAAGGGGGCAAACCACTGTTGAAGGAGTACCATGGCCTCAGACTTGGAGTGGCTGACCCTCATCCCCGCCACTTCACACTCAGCTGCAAACTGTTGAGTGTTTGCCTGGGGTTGTGATCTCATGAAGCCAGCACAACTACAACATCAGCAAAAAGCAGAGTTCCAGTCCTGAGGTCAACAACCTGGACACTCTGTAATTTTGATGGACAGAATCTCAACCCACAGCCAAAGGACAAACAGAAAAAGGCAGAACAGGGCCATCAGAAAATTTGCTTGACATATTGCCAATAGAATATAACACAGCTCTCTCTAGAAACTGTGAGGTACGTAGCCACAGCTGCCATACTTCCGAAGCTATCCTCTCAAGACAATCAAAGGAACATGATCATAAGCCTTCTCTATGGCCACAAAGCACATGCAGACTGAATGGGCAAACTACCATGACCCCTCCAGCATCCTTGCAAGGGTATGAATGTAATTATCCATACTTTTTAGAAATGTCCATAAAGTGCTTCATGAACTGGTTCAGAGTCATCGGTGAGTTAGTCTTCTTACACATATTTATAATACTTTCCAATATCCTCTGAGAAGGACTCAGAATTGAACATCCTGTATGAACTAGCATGACTAATTTACACTCTGGCCTTGGTCTGTCTTGCAACAACCATGAGGCTGTGATCACTAAATCCAATAATACAGCTCCTGAGCATTTACAGGAATATTGATGTATGCAAGACTCATCACTAGGAAAGAGCAATGTGTGGTATGTATATAATATGCATTTTGTATTTTGACATATGTTTTTCTTTATTTTTACTTCATACTTTTTGTTACCTAATGTACTTTCAACTTCTCAGTGAAAGCACTTTCTTCACATTTGTTCTTTTTAATTCTGCTCAATAAATACATTGACTTAACAATGAAATCTGACTTTTTTTTCTTTAATTTCACAGATGATAGCAGACAGAGGCCTCTTGCTTTGGTTTGTGTGTTGGCTTGCCTGGGTTGTGACTGACAGAAGGTGGGTCCTAATGTAATCACATATAAAATGCGAAATGAGGAAATCAGAGAAGCGTAAGTGAGTAAGACACCCACTTCTGTCTCCTCTTTGCTTTCAGTGTTCTCAGATATACTTATTAATATGAAACAGTGGCAGTTTTTTTTTGTTTGTTGTTTTTTTTTTATGCAACTTTGCAAAACATATTAGTCAGTTACTATTTCACAGTGATGGAATATCTTTGTCAACTGAATTAAAATGTATTTTCTATGATGTTATGAAATTGAATACGAATTAGTGAGAAAAACGACATTATCAGTTCTTTGTTCAAATGCCTAAAAACAACATGCGCCCGGTTGTCAGTTTTTTCAGTCTACCTAGCTAAAACTAATGTAGTCTAATCCAACAGTTCTGCAATAAATCATTCCTTCATGAAGGTTCTAATGTTCCGTTTTTGTTGAAACTGTTTTAGAGAGGTGTTGATTCAAGGGTATGGTCATTTTGAAGGCTGATGAGTTCAATTCAATTCAATTCAGTTTTATTTATATAGCGCCATATCATAACAAAGTTATCTCAGGGCACTTTTTCGAATAGAGCAAGTCTAGACCGACTCTTTATATTTACAGAGACCCAACAGTTCCCACCATGAGCAAGCACTATGCGACAGTGGCAAGGAAAAACTCCCTTTTAACAGGTAGAAACCTCGAGCAGAACCAGGCTCAGGGTGGGCGGTCATCTGCCTCGACCGGTTGGGTTGAAGGGGGAAGGGGGGAGCGGGAGAGAGAGAGCAGGAGGAAGAGAACATACAGCAGCTCAATACAGCATAGATATGGTAATGGCATTGATGTTAACACCAACGGAAACAACACTAAGAGCAACATTATAATAGCAATACTAATAACAACAGCAACAACAGCAATAGCATCAGTGGGTGCAGAGCAGGAGCACGGGGGCAGCAGGCGGCAGCAACCACAGACCCAGACTCCACAGCTCCAGAGGCAGAAACACCTGCAGAAAGCAACAGAAGGGGAGGGAGAAAGCACACAACTACGGGAAGAAGTTGAATTAATAACAAGCATTGATGGGATATGAGGGCGTACAGATGGAGAGGAAGAGGAGGAGAAAGGAGCTCAGTGCATCATAGGAAGTCCCCCGGCAGTCTAGGCCTATAGCAGCATAACTAAGGGGGGCTCAGGGGTCACCTGAGTCAGCCCTACTATAAGCTTTATCAAAGAGGAAAGTCTTAAGCCTACTCTTAAATGTGAGGAGGTTGTCAGCCTCCCGTACACAAACTGGGATCTGGTTCCACAGGAGAGGAGCTTGATAGCTGAAGGCTCTGGCTCCCATTCTACTTTTAGAGACTCTAGGAACCACAAGGAACCCTGCATTCTGGGAGCGCAGTGCTCTAGTGGGGTAATAAGGTAAATAGAGTTGTATTGAGTTATACTGAAAGGTGTTTCTAATATTTAGTCTACCCTCATGATATAAATATAAAAATATTAGAAACACCTCTCTGAAACAGACGGCAGACGTGCAAACTGAGACTCTTATCTGTCATTAGCAAAGTCAGGACTAGGCCAGTTCAGGATTGTCTCATTCCCTGTGTGGGAGACAGTACCAGACCCTTCCCATAGGGGGAGTTAGGGAAGAGGCTGTGTGCTGCTCTTTGTCGGAGGTGGGAAAGTTAACCAGACATTCATTTCCCTGACTCAGTCACTAGGGGCAGCAATGAACCGTTTTCACACTCAAAACCAAATATAGAAAAGCTGCACATGGGTGAGATTTATGCTTAATCTGAAGTGTTTTCAAACTGTATATTTCAGTTTTACAAGAAAGAATGCTTCAAGGATGATAACTAACCAGCTAACGAGGAGATGGGGCTAAGGTAGAGCCACAGAAGGGAGGAGGTCGAGGTGGATGAATAGGTCGACAAACCATGTGACTTTTACCAAAAGTGATGACTGTGATTGTTCTCTACCCTTTACCAAGTAGTTCTTCTTTTAACCATAATAATGAAGGTTCCCTATTTTTAACAAAGTAGTTATTATAATTCAAACCACAATCTTTCCCTAACCCTAACCAAGTAGGTTTTGTGCCTAAACTAACCAAACCTTAACCAACATGGTGGGAGGTCAGAAAACCCTAATACAAGAATAAGATAGGATCATATCATTCTTATCGCCATTTGTCAACTGTCATTTGTAATAGATTTGGAAGGCAAGTACAAATAATATATTTTGACGTTTGGTCTGGAGGGCTTGTTGGAATGAGCCAGACTGGTGTAGGAACGTGCATTTTAAAACTGTCAAGATTAACAATAAAAGATTTGAAAATGTAAAAGACAAAAAGCTTTTTGTCCACTCATATTCGCAGATTCATTCTGACATTTATTCTAGAGCCATCCACTTCTTAGACTGGAGAATCAGCTGCTGTGGTGCTGCAGTGAACTACTTCAGACCTCTGAGCTTCTCGTCTCTTCTCTTTTACCTCACAGAACAAAATGCCTGAAGAATGCCACACAGCCCAGTGATATTTTGCCTTATTCCACAGGTAGGTAAGCAGTGACTGGAGGGCAGGCAATACATTTCACGAGTCAGTGAATACGAACAATTACTACTGTCAACAGAGCACCCTCACAGGGTGAACTCAAGTGGACAGACAATAACCTTTTTCCCCCAGTTTTTGTGGTGGGGTGGGGTGAATACAGGGCCCTTTGCTTTCTAACAAATCAATAAAACTAAACACTGAGCAGGTGGTCAGCTTGTTTAAGTGGGTTTGCTCATATTACGTCACTGTGGCTGGTTTTTTTAAAAACTTTACAGTGTATACAAGTAGCACTGGTGGACAGACAATGTTTTTCTTCATGGCTGTCTGTGGTAAGAACAGGGTAGAAAAAAATCATGTCCATTTTTTTTGCATTATCGTATGTCATTGGACTCTATTGTCTTGGTGCATATATTTATGCTAAAATAAGTTATTTTTGTCCACAAATTCTGACTTTCCAAATGAGACATGCATTTTTTTTTCTTTGCGCATCCTGGTTCTTGGGCCACCATCACTATCAGCTGTAGGAACACTTTATTCACCAGATTCATTGCTACAGATTGGGTTGGGATGCAATAATACTCCACAGCTTTATACTGTAATCCAAGTCAATGAAACAAGTCAGTCCTGTAAAATGACTGACTGTAACCATAGGGCATTTGCAATGCAAGATGGGTTTTTTTTTAAACAGAAAAACTGTATTTCAATCAGTCAAAGGATTGCTTTTCTCAGTTTTAGACTGTATATGGATACAGAGGTCAAATAAATTGGCTATTGGTCAACAACACAAACTTGAATGTCTTGTACATGAAAGTTGATGCAAAATATCATGCAAATGTTCTTGCTGCTATAAGCAAATCCATTTAGGTGATAATTCCCCTAATATAAATTAAATTTGTCTTTGTCAGAAAAGCTAGTCTGACCAGGCTCTTAGTCTGAAATCATGTTACACCCACTTTGCATGGACTGTTTTTAAAATTCTGCCATTCTAGCACCACTATCACCTTGTGTCTTTGTTTAAATATAGATGACACAGAGCAGTACATTTAACCATGCCATCAAAAATGACCCACATAACCATAACAAAAAAAAACATAAAACTGTCAATTTTTTCTCCAATCTGGGGAAGTTACTGTCAAGAGGTCACTTGTCAGGGAAACATGATCTTAGGTGATTTTAAGTGTTTGAACAAATGACTAATGCTGTCGTTCTCCTGGTGAGGATGCACTGAAGTGGCAGGGTGTTATCAATAGAAGAGTTGTCATTAGATTTCAGCACAGGGTATCCAAAATTGTTTAATAATACATGTAATAATAGATGTATCATGTCACAGTAAAGTTCTTGTTTTTTAAATCTATATGGGTAGTATGCCGGTCAAATGGAGATAATAAATCCTTAAAAAAAGACAATCATTTATGGATAACATACAAAAATACTGAAATTATACTGAGATATACTTCTTGTTAAAGATGCCTTTGCAATACCAGCACCACTAAAGCTCAAAGGTCAACATGTTAATTAGTGAACTTAATTTATTTATGGTTTATTTGATAGGGATAGATACAGTATACAAAGACAAACTGAAAACAGCTATCCGATGCATGTATCATAGTGTTTATAATGGATGCTAGAAAGGCTTTTATGAAAATAAGAGATTAAAACAGTGAGCTAAAAAGAAGGTAAACTGAGTACAGCAGGATACAATAAAGCACACATTTAAAAACATTACACACATTGCCACTTGAAGCTGCTCTGTTGGTCTGCTGCAGCACTGTAATATCTTGATGTATTTGCAGAAAGGCTGAGGAGCAAGTCCATTTAAACACAAGCTTTACATAATGAAAATCAATAAAGTTTGCAAAACTTAAAATATTGTATTTACTTAGATCCTATCTTAATTGTTTGGTAACCATGGTAAGGGGGGTTAGGGCCTGATTTAGGAAAAAATACATTACAGATGAACAGTTCCTAAGTCAATGTTCCTATCCTAACTTAAGATAGGAAAAGTGTATTACACAAGCATCCTAACTTCCCAAAATCTTAAATAAACTCTCCTAACTTTAGGATAAGCTATCCTAACTTTCACTTTTCCACCAGGTAGTGTTAGCTTACTTGTTTAATCTGTATGGCTGCTTTTGTATTGCTTTTACACAACCAACCAAATGTCAACAGGTGTAACTTATTCACTGAGAGGCTTGTGGCAGACCCTTACAATGTCTTTCCTTTCCTGGGCAATGATCCTACAGTTAGCCAAGCAACTACGACCAGCTTTGGAGAGGCTGACATGGTTACATGGGGGTGAAGTGGCTGACGTTGCAAAAATATCTCAGCCCGCTATGTCACACAATTTAACCGAGGTGGCAACAGAAATTAACAATTTGGCTGCTTGTTACATACAGTTTCCAAGAGGGGAGGAACTCACCGCTGTCAAGGCGTCTTTCTACCACAGATGTGGGATGTCCAGTGTAATTGGACTGGTTGATGGGTCCTATCAAAGCCCCCAATGGGGTTGATGAGGCAACATACGTGTGCCACAAAGGATACCATGCCATCAACATCCAAGCCGCTGGAGATAGTGAAGTGGCCTTGCTCAACTCATGATGCTTTCATCTTTAACACAAGGTAGCGTTTTTGTGAAGTGCTGCAGCTATTTCAGGGCGTTCCCAACTAAACAAAACAACTTACTAACTATAACCTTATCACCTTCTTTACAGCGCCAGCTGTAAATCTTAGTAAATATAAAATTCTTCACTGTATAAGCCCCAGGTAGTTAAACCATAGGACAGATGTGAGAATATCATTGAATTTAGAAACAGCAAGGCACAGTCAAATGTCAAGCAATGTCTTATTATCTTAAACAACTATGGTTAGCCTTAATCGTTTTACAAATCTTTTTAGCAGGACTTTTAAAATTTAACTGAGGATCTAAAATTATCCCTGAATACTTCACCTGTTACTTTAATTCTAACAAAGATTCTGTTGCAGGTAGCTTTTTAATAGAGAAACAGATATACTTAGTTTTCTTACTATTTAGTGTCAAACAGGAGGCATCAAGTCAAGCTTTTGGTTAGCTTATCTGCAACAGCATCACATCTTTTGCCAGCTACATGGATGACTGTGTTGTTGGCGTACATCTGAAGACCTATACCATTTGGTATAGGTCTGGTAGGCCAGTTAGTAGGCCAGTCTAGTTGGTCTAGTTAGAGGTGCTAGTAGGCCAAGCTAGCTGTTTCAGCCTGTTTCAACTCTTTATGCTAAGCTAAATTAACTAGCTGCAAGCAGCTAGCAAGCAAAATACTGTATTTCCCAAAATGTCTAACTATTTCTTTAAAGTAAAACCAAAAGCTTGAAACAGCAGCTATTTTGGAGAAACTCTACTCTTATACATTTGGAATGTCAGTGGACCTCCTGGTTTCAGGTACAGTAAAGATGGTGGTTTGTTGTTTCCCTGGTACATCTTGAAATCCACTTTACTGCTGTAAAACTCATCCAAGCAATTTCAAATGTCTTCTCCAAAAAATCATCTTGATCTGATCATATGCAAAAACAAGGCATTTTCTTTCATCAAGGTATAAATTTGGCAGTTAAAAAAAGCAAAAGAGGAAATGCAAACAAAGGCTTTCAGCCACCGCAGAAACTGAAAGCATTCTGATTTGATCAAGCAAAAATTTTCTTTTATCCTGTAATTAAAATTATTTCTTTGAGTCTTTGGCTCTGCTGCTAACGATCCTGTGTTGAGGGATTTTATGAGGCGAACAGGTGAAGGCAGTAATACCAAAATATTAAATCATTGAAGGTGAAAAAGACAACAAAGAGCAAACACATTTATTCACAGGATGTGATTCAATTTGCATGCTGATTTCAAAACTGATTACTCCCTTGGCACAAACCACTAAAGAAGCAGTGAACTTAGAAAAATACTTTCCAGCTTAGAGAGTTTGACACATTCCAATAAAGAATAATTACTGGTCCCAGCAGCACACGAGCATGAAACACACACACACACACACACACACACACACACACACACACACACACACACACACAGAAGAAGAGACTAAACAGTGAGCATGCTCATTGCTTTAGCTGTACAGTGGGTGTAACATGGCTGCATTGTACATAGAGATGGCAGATGGGAATCAACTCCAAGCCATGATGGCCACAGCCTGGCCCACAGCATGAGCTCCTCCATATTTAATAGCGCATTATTTCAAATCTGAAAAATGCCTGTGGTTGTGAAGTACTGTTGCAAGAAAAAGTATGTGAACCCTTTGGAATTACCTGGATTTCTGCATAAATTGGTCATAAAATGTGTTTTCATCTAAGTCACAACAATAGCCGACAAACACAGTCTGCTAAAACTAATACCACACAAACAATTATATGTTTTCATGTTTTTATTGAACACACCATGTAAACATTCACAGTGAAGGGTGGACAAAGTATGTGAACCCTTGGATTTAATAACTGGTTGACCCTCCTTTGCAATAACCTCAACCAAATGTTTCCTATAGTTGCATATCAGACCTGCACAACAGTCCAATTTGACCAATTTATGCAGAAATCCAGGTAATTCCAAAGGGTTCACATACTTTTCCTTGCAACTGTATGTTCCTATGCAAGTTATTTTTTCCTCATTTTTATACGCATTTTATGTTTGTGTTTTATTATTATGTTATGTTGATGTAAAGCAGTTTGTAACCTGTGTTAGAAAAGGTGCTATATAAATAAAGTTTTACTTACTTACTTACAACATATTACATACAAAGGTAAAGTTGAAGTGCTCCACACTTTAAAAACAGAATCAATACAAATATATAAAAACAGAATCAATACAGATATATAAAAATATAAATACATAAATACACACATTCACTCATCACAAAGCTCACGATGGGAGGTTGGTCAGAGGCCATGAGTCGAAGGAAATTTTAAGGCTGCTTTTAACAGAGGTAAGTGTGGGGCGCATCTGAGGTCATCTGGTGGGTTATTTTAGAGGCTGGGAGCAAAACAACTACAAGCAGCTTGACCAGATTTTGATTTAATCCTTGTAACAACAAGAAGGCTATTGCCAGATAACCTGAGCGACCTGGTTGGCTCAAAACCAATGACCAGGCCTGAGTAGGGCCATTTAGTGTTGAAACAGCAGATTATTTAAGGGATAATTCAGGTTTATTGTGCCTTGGGTCTTATTTCTGTAGCCTCCAAGCATCATTCTTATGATACATTTTTATGATTATATTAGGACAGTGTATTCACTACATCAACTACAACAAAGTCAGAAGGGCAAAAAACACGAGCAGTCAGAGGTTCAGACAGGTTGTAAACAAACCAACAGTTTATCCAGATTATTCTAACCAGTGGTTCCCAAACCCTGGGCCATGGACAGGTACTCGGCCACAACAGTTACTCCCGGGCCACAAGGAAATATGATTCAGCAAAATAAAAAACACTGAATGGTAATTATATAAGATAACAGTTTATCATAGACTATTTGTACAGTAATTAGCTCAAACTTGAGTCTGTCTGTCTTTGCTGCATCTTTCCTCATCAATCCCTGTCAACCCTACAACAGCAAGTTACGGACTTTGAACTAAACTAGACAAACTAAACAAGATTATGCAAGGTCATCAGTCCATTATCACCCATTTAGCTACTATATATTTTTGTCCTGTGTTCATTTTAATATTGCAACTTGGTAGCTAATATCAGTAAAAAGTAAAACTACTGAGAGTCTAGAGAGAGCTTGATGGATTTATTTGAAGGATTTAGGTGAGATAAAAGGCCAAACAGGCCGTGCACACATGTGGACTCAAAACCTGGGACAGCTATAGGCTGCTTTTCTACAGAGCTCAGAGCTACAGAGACTCCAAGGCCACCCAGTGCTAAGAGCCAGTCAGGCTCATTTTAATGCCCACAGAAACGGAAGTACAGAGTTGCTTACTACTCTGCTCCACAAGTGGAGTGTGGATTGCTTCCAATGCTTGAAATGCTGATCAGTCTTGCACCTTGGGCATCATGGTTGTATTAAACAGTTTCAACAATGCATACTAAGTTGAAAAAAAAAAGAACACAAACAAAACTATTCTGTACTCAGGAAACAAACTGTGCAACAGGAAATGAATTACTTCCTCTTGTGCAGTATCAAGGTTCATTTATTTACCATTACACAACACAGGGATGTACAATGAAATGCAAGCTGTTGACCCTTTATGCTACACACACACACACACACAAAAACCAGACAACTATTATTCATTGTGGAGTGCAGAGTATGAATTGAGGAGTCTCACAGCCTGAGGAAAGAAGCTGCTCTGTAGTCTGGTGGTACGGCAGCAGATTCTTCTGTATCACTTGCCAGACAGCAGCAGGGGGATCAGGCTGTGGCTGGGGTGGGTATTGTCTTTTAGTGTCCTTTGGGCTCTGTGCAGACACTTCACCTCACCAATATCACTGATGCTCAGCAGATAAGTACCAATGATGTTCTGGGCGGTTTGAATCACCTGAATCACCCTGGCCCATGCACATCCCATGCCAGTTTGTAATGTTTCCAGTCAGGATGCTTTCTATTGCTCCTATGTAAAAGTTAACAAGAACTTGGTACGGGAATTTTGCCTTCTTAATTGTCCTCAAGAAATACAGCCACGGTGAATTTATTTAGCTGAGAGTAAGTAGGCAGGAGAAGCAGGGAAATATGGTCTGACCAAAATGGGGGGTATCTATATTTGTATAGATACTCAAGATATCAGTGAGGATGAAGATGAAGACAAAGACGAAGATGACAATCTGTCTGAAGATGACAGTAGTTCTTCTAAGACCCCTCGATGGAAAACATGTCACACCACTGCCTCTCCAGTACACCCTGAATGGTTACACACGGCTCCTATCCCTAACCAGGATGTCCGCTTGGACAATACCTCACACTGGCCAGTGTGTGACAAGAAGGGAAGATGCAGGGTTCCTGGGTGCACAGGAACACCAAAAGTGATGTGCAAAAAGTGTAATGTACACCTCTGTTTCACAGCACAGAAGAACAGCTTTGTGAAGTTTCACACAGTAAAATCACATTATGTGAAATACATGCAATGACACACCCTAACACACTACATGATACAAACCTACGCCTGTATCAAATCCAATATGTAAATATGTTTCAAGTGTTTACATTTTTGGTTAATGAATTGTTGATGTTTAAAAAAAAAGATTTTGTGATTTAGTATTGCTCTCTGAGCCCTGTGTTATGATCTGTGAATTCATAATTTTCTCTGTGATTCACACATATATATACATATTCTGTACCACTGTCGCACAGCGTTAGGCAACGAAAAAAATAAATTGTAAAGGGGGGTCAAAAAAATAAAAAATGTAGTTTTATCAATAAAATGTCCCAAAATGAACCAAGAAATGATGTGAAATAATGTTTATCAGGTACCATCAAAATGTGTGCAGTAGATGGTTAGCTTAGCTCTCAGGCAAACTGAAATTGATCTGACCTGAAATATTTATAATAATCCCTTACTGCACAGGATATTATGTGCACACACAACTACAGTAAGTAGGGCAATGTTGAAGCAGGAAGTGGGTCTGTAAACAGACAGTTTGGGGAATAATTTTACTCTTTGTCCAACCTGGAGGATTGTTTGCAATCTGTCTGATCTGCTGACTGCTTGTGTTTCTTGACCCATCAGACATCTTTTTTAGTGATGTTGCTGTATTCTGAGATGTCAGCAATAAACTTTGGGAGTACAGCATTATTATTGTCAGTATAATAGCCCAAACTGCAAAAATAGGACCCAAGTTGTAATAAACCAGTATTATCCTATAGTTTATTCCATATACTACAGTAAATTATGACAATGATCAGAGAACTGGTGTTTTCTTTTGCCACAGTCAGACTTTTGCATTCTGAATAAGCTGTATCAGACCTCAGTCCAGTAAACAGAGTATACAGTACTCCTTCCATGGCTGTAGTAGAGCTCAGACTTTAAGCTGCAGTCTCAATATATTTGCCTTTTGCTCTAAGCATCACTGTCTGGGATGAATTAAAAGCATTTCTTCTATCAGCCAGACTACTTCATCACATTACCTTTAACCAGGGTGACAGTGTGTGTGCAGGTAGACAGAGAGAGATGGAGGAAGGAAGGGAGGAAAGATTGCAGTGTGTGTGTATGTGTGTGTGTGTGTGTGTGTTTGAAAGAGAGATAATTTCCTTGGCCAGGCTTAAATAATGTGGATCAAATACAGGGGAGATGAATAGTGTGTCAACATTGAAGTTTCTCCACATATTTCACCTGAGCACTTAGCAGAGCCGACACCAGACACAGCTCTCTCTCTCTGTTACCACTATGTGGTAAACTCAAAGTCTAAAGAACTACTGTTAACTATGGTTTATTACAGCTTGAGTTTTCATAGCTCTGGCCATCGGTTCTATCAATTATGATGACATTGTACTCACCAAAGTAATTGCTAAAATCTGGGAACATGGCGACATTGCTACAACAACATAAAGTTTGATGGGGCAAGAAACATGAGCAGTCAGATGAACAGTTTAAAAAGACAACAGTTTATTCAGATTAAATTAACTACTTTATCTTGAGGTCAACTAGTCCCAACTAGTAGGTCAGAAAGTCTTTAAAATGTGATGGACGTTCAAAACGGACAGATCTCATTAGTTAACTTGGTAAATACAATATTATTATTGTCAATAAGCATGACGGCCAAATCTATTCAAGAAAGGATAAGTTACCTTGAATGTAAGGTGTTCGTGAACAAGGCCTGAACCATTACTGGTCTAGCAGAGCTGCTAAATAAAACAGGTTGTACTTGTCTGCTGCCGATATGAATCCACTGTAATGCATGACTATAAAGAGGGACTCTAGACTCACATTAGTCATTTCACCCTGAATAAAATAATAGTTAACCTAGTAAACTTCACTGAAATCCAAAACTTCCAATAAACCCTTATATGGTTGATTCGAATAAGGCTTAAATAAAGCTAATAAAGCTAATAATTGAAGCTAATGTTAGAGTGCTATGGAGACCATTCAGAAAAATACAATGACTAGATACTGGTTACAAAACGAACCATGAAACCTTTTCCAAAACAGATTGTATAAATTGGATAATAATAAATAAAATAGGAAAACCCTCATATTTTGACTAGAGATATGACACCACTACAGATTTTGAAGTTCCAGTAGAAAATATCACCTTCCCATGTATTAAGTGTATGGATATTTTGCAAAACCTCTGTTCTACTGAGAAAATATTAAGGTTTGAGAATAAAAATTACAATGTCTGGGGACATCACTGACATGTGTCTCAGCCTTTCCATCTGTGGTAGTTACCACCTCAGCTCCACAGCAGAGTCTGTCTTGATGACCAAATTTGTGTTTCTCTAGCCACTATTGCAGGTCATGTGATGTCCACTGGCTGAAAAAGATACACAGTCATTACAAAGCTAAAGGCTGCAATACAGCCTTTAGCTTTGTAATGACTGTTGTAATGACAGTTGAGATTAACAAATTTTATGCTCGCTTTGACCACCTTAAGAAGGATTCAGCTGTCAAGTCTACTCTGCCTCCAGAGGACCGGCCACTGTCAGTATCCACAGTGGATGTGAAAAGAATCCTGCTGAGACTGAATATGAGTAAAGCTGCTGGGCCTGATTACATCCCTGGCCGTCTACTAAGAACATGTGTCAACCAGCTAGTTTACTGACAATTTCATCACTTTCACAAAAGAGTCTTCCCACCTGCTTCAAGACAGCCACCATCATCCCTGTACCTAAAAGGTCTGCAGTGTCTAGTCTAACCGACTTCCACCCTGTGGCACTAACCCCCATTCTGATGAAGTGCTTTAAGAAACTGGTTCTCCAGCACATCAAAGACAACATCCCAGCCAGTTTGAACCCTCACCAGTTTGCATTCAGAACCAACAGATCCACAGAGGATTCCATCTCCACTGCCCTCCACTCACATATCTTGAAAATAACACCTACATCAGAATGCTGTTTGTTGATTTCAGCTCAGCATTCAACACAATCTCCCCCATGAAAATGACTGACAAACTTAGAACTCTGGGCTTGAGTACTACACTCTACAACTGGATATTGGACTCTGAACACTGGACACTTTGAAGTTTGCAGATGACACATTGGCCAGATTACAAACAAATGATGAGAATTCATATCGGGAGGAAATCAACAATCTTGCAGGGTGGTGCACAGAGAACAACTTACTGCTCAACATCAACAAAACCAAGGAACTGATCATTGATTTTAGGAAAAAGGAAATGAAGACACACACCTCTGTCTACATCAGTGGAGCTGAGGTGGATCAGATGAACATTTTTAGGTTCCTGGGAATCAGCATCACAGAGAACCTGTCATGGACATCACGTCTCCACTTAGAAACAGCCTGTGCCAAAATGTTCTTGTTAACTTTTACAGAGGAGCAATAGAAAGCATCCTGGAAACATTACAAACTGGAATGGGATGTGCACGGCCCAGGATAGGAGGACTCTGCAGGGGGTGATTAAAACCACCCAGAACATCATTGGTACTTATCTATCAGGCATCAGAGATATCAGTGAGGTGAGGTGTCTGCGCAGAGCCCAATGGATACTAAAAGACAATACCCACCCCAGCCACAGCCTGTTCACCCTGCTGCTGTCTGGCAAGCAATACAGAACCACTCGTCAATTCATCCTCTGCATGCCACCATAAATAAATAATAGCTGTCTGTTTTTTTGTCTGTGTAGCATGAAGGGACAACAGCTTGCATTTCGTTGTACAACCCTGTGTTGTATAATGATAAATAAATTAACCTTGAACATTGAAATAAGTTGAAGCTGAAGCACTGGAAGGGTTTGTTGTGTCAGTGTTGCAAGTGCATTTCAATTTTTTGTTTGAAGTTTAAGACCTATAGGCAGTTCTATTGTCAGATTGTACTGAAGGTAGTTGAGGTAACAGTTGAAAAGTAGACGTAAAAGCAGATGAACTGGCCAAATTTAAAACTGCTGAGCATTTTCTATTGATAAATTAGAAGAAAGAAAGAAAGAAAGAAAGAGTCAGACAGAATCTGTACTGGGTTTGAAAAGCCCTATCAGTCAAACCCCAGCAGTGTGAAACGCTGTACTGCTCTAATCCACCTCCTCCACGTCAGTCACCACACTGGTTTGCACATTCTTTAATCTGTTATTTCCCTTCTCTTCTTCACATCTCTGTCTCCATCTTGTTTAGCCTTATTCACATGTTTATCTCTCCCTCTTTCATATCTCCTGCTCTCTCCTTCTCTCCTGACATTTCCTTCTCTCTCTCTCGTCTCACTCCTCCATCTTAATCCCCTCTCAACTCCACTGCACTCATCTTTCCTTCCCGGTCTGTGTTCCCTGTGGTGACTCTCTCTATCGCTCCACCTCCCTCTTTTGACTTCCTCTTGTCCTCCCTCTCTCCTGTCAGAGACAGCTTTATCAGGTGGGACCCAGTCTGGAGTATTGCAGCCATTCACAAAGCACACATCTCTGTCACCTCCAGCCTCCTAATCCACTCAGGGCCAATCACAGACAACCTCGCCTGAGGAGGGAGCGCACAATACACTTTGACTCACACACACATAAATGCGTATATGTATATTTAAAGGAACAGTTTGACATTCTAGAATATATGTTGGTTGAGTGTCCAGCACAGAGAGAGGTCCAGAATGTGTTTTAGCTTAGTTTAGCACTGGAAGCAGGGGGAAGCTGCTAGACTAGCTCCATCAAATGTGAGAAATATACATTTCATCAACTTCAAGATCTAGGCTTTAGTGATTTTACATTGAGCTTAACATAGTTTCCAATTTTATTTGTTCATTTAAGATATTTCTCTGTTGTTTTATTATTTCATTTTGTGACTTTGTTTAACTGTGAAATGTAAACTGCCCCCAGGTTGCTAAAACCCACATTCACAAAAAAAAAAAAAAAAAAAAAACTTTTGTAGGGCACACTACCGGATCATCGCATCAGGCTTGGCGTTGTGCACCAGCGCAAATAGGAAATTCTCTTACTGCTGCAGTGTTATCAGCTTTTATTGCCAGTCTGTCTTTGCCATGTTACAACTAAGCATGTTCATTTTAGATGTGTAGTTTTACACAAGTGTGTGGAAAGATATGTAACACTGTGCAGGATAGTTTTGTTTCTACTTCTCTGAATTGTAATTTGCTCAAATTTACTTTGTTCTTAAAACTTTACAAACCTTTCATCTAAAGGACTGTACTGAGTGACTGAAGTTACTGTATATCACAGTTGACTGTAAATATAAGTCTAGACCTGCTCTATACGAAAAAGTGCCTTGAGATAACTTTGTTATGATATGGCACTATATAAATAAAAGTGAATTGAATTGAATTGACTCTAACAATGAACAACAGTTAGACAGCAGTATTAAGAATATTGAATGGGATCTGTTTTGCTGTTCTGTACCCAATCTTGACTTGGGTTTGACCACATTTGGGCTTGGTAAATGGTAAATAGCGCTTTAATTCCCTCCATTCACCCATTCACACACACCAATGGCAGTGGGCTACCATGCAAGGTGCTGGCCTAACTGTAAGGAGCAATTTGGGGTTCAGTGTCTTGCCAAAGGACACATTGACATATGGACAGGAGGAAGTGGGTATCGAACCGCAAACCTTGTGATTAGTAAATGACCTGCTCCTGAGCCACAGCTGCCGCCCAACGTGGTCTTGACTCAATCTCGTAACTGTTTGGACTTGGACTTGTCTGAGACTCAACTTACCTGGTCTTGACTACAACCCTGCGACGAACGCATTTCAGCTGCACAGACACATTTCAATTTTAATCAATAAAGCTACCAGCCATGACTTTTCAACTTATAGGTGTAATTATATTGTTTGTGTATTATAGACACAGAAGGAGGACTGCAGCTGCTGCTGCTGTGTTGCTGATGTGCTGCTTTCACTATGAGATGCTACAAGTTCATTCCCTTTCCCTCCAGAGTTTCTGGACATAAAGAAAAAAACTGATATCTAATTTTCTCATCTAAATCTGTACAAGAGCACACAAGTGTTCCCAAAATGTTGAACTCATACTTCAAATGTACTGTACATCATGTCCACAAGTTTGATCAATATTACACTGGCTTTATGGGAAACAAATAGTTTTGTATTTACTGGGGGAATAATATTGCGACATGACGGCGTTTAAAAAATACTAGCTCTCAGCTATTTCCATACAAACCCTTGATGTTGGTGTTCAGAATCCCATCAGTTGAATCTTACTTCCTCAAACCCCTGCGGTCAACTAAAGTCATTTTGAAAGAAACACAGGAATACAGAGCGAAAATTCACCATTTCCCACAATTCCAGTCAAATCCAGTCAGTGGTGGGTGTGATGTTGCAGGTGACGGATGAATGAACGAACCATGGAAAACAGTGCTCTCACCCACACACACACACACACACATCAACACGTACGGTGGTGGAAGAATTTAATCGCTCCAGTAAATCAGTTATTTCAACAACACTGGCTCGGTCTGAAGAGCTACTGGAGCTTTTGATTGAGTTAGGTATGCTTGAACACACACATCCATGCACCAACACACACACCGGTGCACCAACAAACACCTGTCCAGGTCATAACACCTGTTTTTGTGTGCCTGCTAGTTACAGTCAGGCGTAGTGCAGTGCTGCAGGCTGACAGGACGGCTCAACAACATGGACGTTGTGTTCATTGTTTCACGCCGTGTCGCCTGTCCTTCACATCACAAAGAGCCAGCCAGCACACTCTCACCCCAACACTGACAGCTACACACTCAAACACTGCCAGCACACACGCAGCACAGAATGTATACGGCTTTATTGAAACAGGATTTAGATGAGGTTTGACAGATTTTAGGGTTTAACTGTAACTGTAAAGTACTTGGATTGCTTTGGGTTTAAGTTTCCAGACACTTCAAAACAACAGTAAAATCCTGTCCAATTGTTTGTTTGTTTTTCCCAATATGTTCTATTTGAACAAGTACCATCATGCAGTACTGTATGGAGTTAAAATAGTCTCAATATTATTTGTAAAAGTGTATTCCATGATTTGTAACTGAAAAACAGGATTTGTAACTGAAAAACAGGATTTGTAACTGAAAAAAAAATTTGTAACTGAAAAAAAAATTTGTAACTGAAAAACAAGATTTGTAACTGAAAAACAAGATTTGTAACTGAAAAACAAGATTTGTAACTGAAAAAGAAAAAACGATTTGAAAATATTTTACTTACAGACTTTTAACTTCAGCTTCTCAGATCTGATCCTTTTCGCTTTCAAAAAGCTTCCTGCGCATGCAAATGTCTCGTGTTACGCACGGATCAGGTTACTTTCGCTTTCGGGATTTTGAGACTATTTTAACGCTCCACAGCTCCACAGATTCATAAATGCATGACGCTACAATGGTGTTGTGTGGAAGCCCGTTCCCCCGTCGAAATGTGTTTCCCTCCTGTTAGAATTGTTTCCCATAGCGTCGCCCCTCGGTGGTTAGGGATAGGTTTAGCCAGCATCCGCTTTTTGCCTGGACTGGCTGTTTTCCCAGCACAACAACTCTACCACCTAGCAATAGCTTATTTAAACCATATATTTACATTTATAGGTTACTGTATAGAGTCTGTGGTTGGTAAATGCATGTGCTCTAATTGAGGGGCGACAAGCTATTCTGTCTATTTAGAAAAACGTCTTTCCCACTTTGAAATTAAACACGGATATGCCGAAAGCCCAGATGTCCCAGTTTTCCACCAGCACTTAAACGCATCATGCATTTACGAATCTGTGGAGCTGGGACCAGCGTTAAAATAGTCTCAAAATCCCGAAAGGGAAAGTAACCTGATCCGTGCGTAACACGAGACATTTGCATGCGCAGGAAGCTTTTTGAAAGCGAAAAGGATCAGATCTGAGAAGCTGAAGTTAAAAGTAAAATATTTTCACATCGTTTTTTTTCCAGTTACAAATCTGGTTTTCCAGTTACAAATCTGGTTTTTCAGTTACAAATCATGGAATACACATTTACAAATAATATTGAGACTATTTTAACTCCATAGCACTGTATGCTAAAAAATCTTTCCACCAATCTGCTCTGGTCCAAAACTGGTTTCAACAGCATCCACAATTTTGAAAAAAATCCTTAACCCCATTCAGCATGGTGGTGGAAGGTTTATGATCTCCATGTCAGGATACCCCTCATTCAAGCCATGGAGGAGGCCTGCGACCAAACTGATGCAGGGTGAGTGCGAGGATGGATTCACTATTCAAGAAGATTCTTCCCTTGCTGTCTTACAAGAGAGGACATAGCCTGTGATGTGGACAAAGTGCTATGGCCAGATCCAGCTAGGCGAAGAGATAATGCTTAGGTTGTTGTTATTTTTAACGTAATTTATGCTTTCTTTTTTGTCTCCACAAATGTGTTTGCTGTGTTTATGTACTATATTCCATTTAGAATATGATCTGTTCTCATTTTCAGTGCAAAATGCAGCCTTTGGAAATGCATGGATGCATTGACTGATTTTATAATGTGGAGAGAAATAAATATTTTCGTCAGTGTGCTGTACTGGTCTTGTGTGTTTTGTTTAGCCAATATATTCATGTACTTTACTCTAACAATACTTCTGAAAAAATCTAACCCAGACTACATCATTAGAAAAGCAGAAATATTAAGTGTTTTAGATTGAGCCCAGCAGTGTGTAACTGGTTCAAACAGAACACAGTTACCCCTTTTCCACTGAAGTGAACCTAGTGCTAGTTCTGGGCTGGTGCTAGTGTCAGTTCGCAATTGGTTCAACTTGCGAACCTACCAAGAACTCGTTTGCGTTCCCACCAGCTTTACGGGTTAGAGAGCCACGTCATTACGTCACTCAGTACGTCTTCAGTTTCCCAGCAACACTAGCGCCAACTTCGGGCAGAAGACAACAACAATGGCGGGCGCCGTACCTCTTCAGGTGTTGTTCCTGGTTTTGAAAATCTACATTGGCATCCAAACAAGACTGTTCCGATGCGTTGTTGCTGCTCGCCGTGATTGCTATATGTGGCGATTACATTCAAGAAGAAAGGTAATTATCTAACACATTTTGATTCTGAATGTAAGGTGTTATTGTTAGCCTTTGTTGTAAGCTAACACGCTAGCTACCTAGCATTGACTACACATCGGTCACATTGCAATTAAACAAATTTAATAAACAACTGACACACCAATTTCTACCTTTACAGGTAATCCTGCGGCTGATGGCAAGGCGGAGGTCACCTGTTGTTTGGGCTTACACACGATCTCATCACTGGTGGGACACAATTGTTCCGGATTTCAGCCCACAACAGTTCGTGCAAAATTTCCGTGTTTCCCGGGAGTCATTTGACTACATCTGCGGTCAGGTCGGCCATGCCATGAGGAAAAGGAACACCAATTACCGCTTGTGTGTCCCAGTCCGCAAGCGGGTGGCAATTGCCATCTGGAAGCTGGCCACAGGCAGCGAGTACAGGACCATCAGCCATCTTTTTGGGGTAGGCCTGAGCACTGTGTCTAATTGTGTTCAGGACTTCTGCAACGCAATGATCATGGTGCTGCTTCGTGCCCACATTGCATTTCCTGATACTGACAAGCTGGTTGGAATGGCCACTTTCTTCGAAAATTGTTGGGGAGTACGACAGTGTGTTGGAGCAATAGATGGAAGCCACATTCCCATAATTGCACCAGAGCAGTATGCCCGAGACTACTACAACCGGAAAGGATGGCATTCAGTTGTTCTACAAGTGGTTGTGGACGGCAAAGGTCTCTTCTGGGATGTATGTGTTGGCTATCCAGGGAGTGTGCACGACGCAAGAGTACTGCGGCAGTCACAGCTGTGGGATGCCCTAAGTGATGGGGAAGTACTTGGGCAAAACAAAGTGACTATCTCTGGCTGTGACGTTGGACATTACCTGATTGGTGACCCGGCCTACCCCATGCAGAATTGGCTCATGAAGCCCTTTTCTGACACCGGCAGACTGACCCCTGAACAACACACATACAATTACAGACTGAGCAGAGCACGGTCGGTTGTGGAGATGTCTTTTGGAAGACTAAAAGGACGATGGAGGTGCCTCTTAAAAAGAAATGACTGCAAGCTGGAGCTCAGCAAGAAAATGGCACTGGCATGCTGTGTGCTTCATAATATATGTGAGGAACATGGTGACAATTTTATTGAGGAGCACCCAGACACGACCATCAACGTTCAGCCTCCTATGCGGGCATTACCTGAGCATGGTAATCCAGAAGGGACTGACATTAGAGCTGCATTAATGGACTACTTTAACAGGGGGAATGAGTGAATGTGTTTTTGTGTGACGTTTTTCTGTTCATTAAGCATTCTGAATCAGACATGTCTGTTTACAGAGTGTTTATTTTTACAGATAAATACAAAAAGTGCAAAAATTTACAAGCACAAATTAAAAAATTACATTAAAAAAATAAAAAGAGTCTTTTGTTTTATTTCTTGGCTTGGCCCTCCATTAATGAGACCATGTGTCCCATTAGCCCAAGCAAAGCGCTGGTGTCTGCTTCCATCTTCTGGAGTAAGGCGTCGTTCATGTCCTTGCTATGCTGCAAGAACCTCTCGTCTGCCCTCTCCAGATAATGCAGCAGCTCCTGGCTGTCGTCGCGCTTCTTCTTTCCTGTGTACAAAACAACAATTGTCTCAAATATTGTCTATTGCGAGTATATACTACTGTGTTATATTTCTGTACAACATACTTATACTATACCACAGTACACTGTAGAACTGATAGATATCATACTTTTACATTACATCTCTATATTAATAAAGACAAAAGTAGGTTCCATCACTCATATTACATATACATATAACATATCGTATTACACGTTGGACTTGTATTTGCCGTTTACACGGTCCATGTTGTGTATGTGTTATTATATGTATTAAGGCTCTATTCTGTGTCAGGTAGACTTTCATGTGTTAACAATAAATCTTACCTCGTCTGGTTGACGATGATGACGCGGTGGATGGTGCGGGTGAGCTGCATTGCCGTGGCGGCGGAAGCCCTTGGTCGGCATCATCAACGTCTTCGATGGCAGACAGCTCTTTAAACAACAACAACACAAACAAGAAATCAATGCTTCAGAACAAAAACTCTTGTAACACACTTTATACAATGTTAGAGCTTTGTTAAGGAAAAGGCTAACTGACGTTGGAAGTAGCATGCTAACTTTATCTATTGTTACCACGGGTAGCTAGCTAGCTGTTGCTAACGTTACCCAAGCAAGCCCAGCGTTTCTGGCGTTACCAATGTATACTGATGTGAGACATTTGTAATATTAGCTCGTAAAACTGCTAGACATTGCCTAATTCATTGTCAGTAAGGCGAAACATAAAAAATAAAACTTACGAGGATCCGCAGAACTTTGTATGGTATCATCCACCATACACTCGAGCATCGCTGTTGCGGAGTTCAGGGCCCCGGTCAGCTGGCATGCCGGTCTGTCGCCGAGGACCGAGTCGAGCAGGTCAAAATGTGGACTTTTCCTCGGCCGACCAGCGCCGCTTCTCCCCAGCTCCCTTTTCTGGTCCCTGTACTCCTTTTTTAGCTTTTTCAGTTTGTTGTTTATTTGTTCTATGTTGCGGTCGTATCCCGCTGTCGCCATCTCAACGAACACCGGCTTTGTCCTCGTTGCTCCCTCGAGTTTGTTTTGAATTTCTGTGGAAGACCACAGTGCAAGGAATCTCCTCCACGGACCACTGCTGTTTGAGTTTAGCGTCCATTGTTCTCTTTTCTTCGCTTCTTCTCTTCTATTCATGCTGGTTTTTTAGAAATGGCGGCCTCAAAGTTTTGGTTGGTCTTATTGGTCACGATAATCCCGCCCCCAGCCCGTGACGTAAGCGGTTCTTGGTTCTAGACCAGCAAAGAGTTGGTGCCGCTGTGGAACCAGTTTTCCTGGCTCAGAGCCAGTTCTTAGGCGGTCGAAAAAGGAAGAACTGGTTCCAGATTAGGCACCGGCTCCGAACCGGCCCTGGAACTGCTCCGGTGGAAAAGGGGTAAGTGTGTGCCATAAGGTGATAAAAAAGGGTTTTTTATAAATAATTGTATAGTTTTGAATTAAGTATTTCATTTTGCTAAAGATTTGAGGTGTTCTGCTACTTGTGGGTGTGCTTGTGTAAATTGTTTGTAGTGTTTTCAAGGAGGTGAATGACACAATGACAATAGCTGATAGTTAATTAGATGGTTGACCACACAGACACATATCGTAGATATACTGTGCTGTATGTAAAACTACACTGACAAACACACACATGCACACACAGAATCAATCTTTGGGGTTTCATCATTGTTGAGTTGTTTTGACAGTGTTTTGATATTGATGTATGTGTGTGTGTGTGTGTGTGTGTGTGTGTGTGAGAGAGTGAGAGTGTATGTCCAGCTTCTTCTCCTTCAACAGCCGCTGCACGTAAAGCCAGGAGCCCCTCTGTTGAATAATTCTGCTCACACACACACACACACACCAGGAGCTGGAATAAGAGAGCAGGACAGCAGAGAGGAGCAGGAGGATTTGGTGTGTTCTCTTCTTTCAGCAGCCGCTCAGGGATAAAAAGCTACCATTGGATTACAGCAGATAGGCATTCATAGGCTGCCATTAGGTTCCTGAGAGCAGGGAGGAGTCATTCACAGGGCAAACAGCCTCCATCATCTGGAACATGTCGAAAAGAAGACATTCATTGGAAAAAGATAAAATAAATGTGGAAATGAGAAAAGATATTTAACAGGTAAAGAAGTGCTCAGCTAGTCAACAAAAAAGTCAGGTTTCCCTCCTTTATCTTCCAGCTTCTCATGTTGTGAGACAAAAATAAAATGAACATGCAGTGAATTATCATTGGACCAAACAGTGAATCAGAGCAGAAGCCAGAAAATAAACTAAAGCAGATGGTCAAAGTGACAGTGAGAGCATCTCTGTCTGCAGTCCAAGGAGGCTGACGTCACAGTACTGGCCACGCTGTTTGACTGACAGCTGATCTCTGGTGAGAGCAATGAAAAACACCACAGTGACAGGCGCTTAGCAACATAAGTACGATGTAGAAAGGCACGTCTCTAATAATTACCCAAAAAAAAAAAGAACTTCACAAATGTATTTTGCCATCTTTGAAGGTTTATGTTCCTCCACTATGATAAAGGCTTTTGGGCCTCTTTTCTTTCATATTTGGAAAATGTTCAGTTATGAGGACCAAATGTGGAAGGAATGCTGAATTGTGTCTTTTGATATGTGAAGGGTGATGTGTGTATGTGTGTATGTGTATATATATATATATATATTCAGCCAGAAAAGACCAGGACATCTCATGTTTTTTCTTGCCCATCTACCAAAGAAACATAATGCTGCCCAAACATAATGCCACACAATGTTTTCTTTCTTTTTTTTTTTTTTATCAGCATAATGAGGAAATTAAAGGAAACTAAAGGATGATTAATGTTTTTATGGTTCTGTTTAGGCAACTCCAAGCACTTGGATGGGGTTAGGTAAAGTTGATGGTCTTGGTTAAATACTGAAAAAGTAAACATGATTCTATATTTTCTTAGTTTATTTTGACTCAATCCCACATACACTGTCCTGCTGCCCCAAATACTCACTAGAGCACCAAATGTGGATTCATCCGCTGCTAAAAATAGTCCCAAACAAAGGCACCATTTCCTCCCATTTGAGTAACATTTGCTAAAAACTACAGTGACCAGCTGTTTAGAAAATGATTGAGCCTTTTTAAAATGAAACTATATATTTGTGAGGTCTTTTTTAAGATATACGTCTTCAGTAGAAACCAATGGGCTTGGAGCTGAGAGCCACAGACAGGGAGGTCAGAAAGTAATGACAGATGGACTAACACATTCGGGGTCTGGATCTTTTCATAGTTGACAATAAGAAAAATGTAGAATGCCAGCATTAACCCTTAATAATGAGTTTTAGTAGCCTAAACCTAACAACACATGAGATGCTAACCTCCGTCTCCAGTCTCAGAGTCCTGAGTGTGTTACAGTTTGTACAACCCAAGAGTCAGAGCATGCAGCCAATCAGGATGTGGCGGGGTGAGCGAGCTGAGAGTGAATGTGTGTGACCAGCTGTAGCAGCAGTTCTCCTTTCTACAACCAAGTGTGTAGCATCGTCTGTCCTCACATTATATAAGGAATCAGCCATGGGTGACATTACTGTCTCTGCCAATGCATTTTACGGCACTCGCGCACACAACAACACACATATGCAACACACATATTTATGTGCTCACACGTGCTCATATACTAATGCACCAGAGCTACTACCCATAGTGCACACATGTGCACACACAGAGCAGAATACAGCAATATGCTAAAACGTGTAGCAAGTGGTTGAAGAGGCTACAAGGCTGTAGTGCATCACTAAATGATGTGGGCTGCTTTAGTCAATGCCTGGCTAAAAGATGTTCTGGGAGGATGAGCATGAAACATAAAATATGGGCAACCAGCAATGCCTATGAATATGTTGGACTGCTTTGCATATGAATATAGCTGGGGTGTGTTACCCTGACCCCTCCCCCACCACCCACACACCCCTACCATGAGCATACCAAGCACACACAGCTGTCTCCCCTCTGAGTTTCACTCTGCATACTGAGTGCACACGTTCAGCTTTCTTTATCGACTCTCCGCATTGATCTGTACTGCTCCAGTGTTAGTCGTTGCTGTTTGATATGATGGGACAGTGAAAAAAGTTTTCTTCCTTCTTTTCTCTGTGAGAGCCTGACGGGTTATTTGAGTTCAGCACTTACGTTCAGCTCATGGATCATTGGACACTGGACTGTGTTTACAAGAACACATGAAATTACCTCGAGGAGTAAACTAAAATCAGTCATTATTTGTCTAACATAAAAGCTTGTTCAGTCATAGGATTTTTCTGTTTTATAAGGAATACACCAACCTGCAGTCCAGAGCAGCTTCAATGTAG
The DNA here is from genome assembly GCA_005408345.1 of Macquaria australasica. Lineage (NCBI taxonomy): Eukaryota > Metazoa > Chordata > Actinopteri > Centrarchiformes > Percichthyidae > Macquaria > Macquaria australasica. The sequence goes on from SEMN01000390.1 coordinate 42,768, forward strand.
AAGTGTGTGGAACTCTACTGGAGGGACGGAACTAGAGTCAGAAACACTACAGTCTAAAACACAATAGTTAGTTCATCTATAGCCAGTTTAGTTCACAGTTCAACATATAAACCAAAAATGCAGAAAATCCTCCTAATTGTTCCTTGAAAAATGACTTAAACGATTAATTGCTAACCAAAATTGTTGCAATTGACGTTGTCATGATGATGGTGGAGACTGTTGTCTAGAGTACAATCCACACCAGCAGCATTTTGTGAAGCGTGTTTGACGTCCATCACTCATCCATCTCATGGAGCACATAAAGTAACAAGCCACAATGACTCCAATAGACACATAATTTTTTTTCCCATCTGGCAAGCTTAGGGCGTTTTCACACCGGCCTTGTTTAGTTCGGTTGAATCAAACCCTGGAGTGTTTACCCCCTTGGTGCGGTTTGTTTGGGCAGGTGCGAACGCTGCAATCGCACTTGGGTGTGGACCAAAACAACCATCCCAAATGAACTCTGGAGCAGTTTGTGGTGGGAACATGATGCGACTCAACTACCAAGTGTACTCCACAAGTTTGAGCTAAATATGAGCTTCCTTGTTCTGCTCTGTCATCTGAAGGTAGCACATGTTCTTTTCAAAGTGTGTAGCAGTATAGTATTTTCAGACATTTCCTATAAGTGCATTCAGCATTCTGCTGGTATAGTTTTGCCTGGTATATTCCCCAGATAATTACCAATAACTGTGCACTAGTCCAGAACACAGGACCTTCTTCCTGTATTTACTTTCTTGCTCCTGTCCCAGACACATCTGACCAATAAGTGGAGTGAATGTTCTCACGTGGTTTGTAGTGATGCATTTTGGTTCGCTTGGACTTTTCTCTGTGTGAAAAGAAACAGAACCAAGGGGAAAACACTCCAAGTTTACAAACTCAACACCTGATTCAGACCAGAGAAAACAAACTATAGGTGTGAAAACGCCCTTAGTGTAATGTAATCTGTATAGGCAGCTGTTCAAATCACACAAATTTCCCTTCGTCTATATGTTGTGAATTAATAACAATGTCTAAAGTGATCAATCAAGTTTCACCATGAACTTTCCGGTTTCAGTTTGAGCCTACGGACCTACAGTATGTTGGGTGGGGGAAATAAAATAGATGACTAAATGAATAAAAACAGTCTTTTCTTTTTGTATACTGCTAACGGAGCTTAGTTAGAAAAATAAATGTCCACTGAATTTATGATAAAGAATGTTCTCCAGCTGTCATGCTGATTGAACAGCTGGTTCTAAAGACATTTATATTGTAACAGAGGTTGGTACAGACTGAATGGATGGGCACTGCGGTAGTAATTGAGAGCTGCTGATGACTCAGGTCTGTGTGAATTTGGGGTAATTCGTCACTCCGAAAGTTGGGTTGAGATCTGGTGACTGTGAAGGCCGCAGCATATGATTCAAATCACTTTCATCAAACCATTCGGTGAGCCCTCATGTCCTGTATGGAAGACTCTGCATTTGTTATGTTTCTCCTCTCATTTATTCAGCTTTTTCACCTGCCTGTAGCTTTTAAATGCGAAAAAACTCACCCTGTACACCATTGATCTGTATGTTCAGTATGTTCCAAACACTCATAGTCTTTCCAGAATACAAATAAATACACTAGGCCTACTTCCATGGCTTGAGTCTCTGCTAACAGTAACCAACCAGCAAAAGTAACAGGAGATTAACCTGTGACAGCAGTATCATCTGAATGGGTCTAACATTGGTTAAACATTCATTCAGTAGTCCCACTCTTTGGGGGAGTCAAGTATATATAGCCCGATATCTCAATTCCGGATAAGGCAAAAAACAGCCCCTAAAAAAAACTTTTTAAGGTGGAAAAAATGGAAGAAACCTCAGGAAGAACAACAGAGGACGAATCCCTCTCCCAGGACCGACTGACATGCAATAGATGTCATGTCATGTGTTGATGGGGTATGAGGGCCATCTGTATGCCCTCATACCCCATCAATGCTTGTTATTAATTCAACTTCTTCCCGTAGTTGTGTGCTTTCTCTCCTCTCTCTCTCTCTCTCTCTCTCTCTCCCCTTCTGTTGCTTTCTGCAGGTGTTTCTGCCTCCGGAGCTGTAGAGTCTGGGTCTGTGGTTGCTGCCGCCTGCTGCCCCCGTGCTCCTGCTCTGCACCCGCTGATGCTATTGCTGTTGTTGCTCTTGTTATTGGTGTTGCTGTTATGGTGTTGCTCTTAGTGTTGTTTCTGTTGGTGTTAACATCAATTCCATTACCATATCTATTGCCTTACATCCCTATGTGGAACTGTATTGAGCTGCTGTATGTTCTCTTTCCTCCTGCTCTCTCTCTCCCGCTCCCCCCTTCCCCCTTCAACCCAACCGGTCGAGGCAGATGACCGCCCACCTTGAGCCTGGTTCTGCTCGAGGTTTCTACCTGTTAAAAGGGAGTTTTTCCTTGCCACTGTCGCATAGTGCTTGCTCATGGTGGGAACTGTTGGGTCTCTGTAAATATAAAGAGTCGGTCTAGACCTGCTCTATTCGAAAAAGTGCCCTGAGATAACTTTGTTATGATATGGCGCTATATAAATAAAACTGAATTGAATTGTACAGAATAGACCAACATAAAACTGCAGTATGGACAATCAGGATGAGAAAATTATGAATAAATTTTAACATATATGAAGAAATGGATCCAGGAGGACGTTGAGCAACTGAGGTGTCAGAGAGAGAGAAGCCTGAGTGAAAAGAGAGGACAAGGAGGAGAAACTAAGGAGAGAGAGAGAGAGAAGAGAGAGAAGCACACAGCTGTGCTTGTGGGAAACAAACTAACAGAGTGGTTTTCAGAAAATGTATAATATTCTCATCAGCAGGACAAACATGGACAACAAGTCCTTGGGCTTAATAGACTTGTAGAGACTGAGACCGACCCACCAGAAGAATAATGTTAACAGGTAAAGGTAATCAAAAATAAGCAGCCAACTTAAGGTTAAGGTGAAAAGATAAGTTTTAAGTTTGGATTTAAAGGCCCAACAGAGTCACACTGTCTAATGTCAACAGGGAGGTTATTCCAGAGGAAGGGGGCATGGTAGGAAAAGGCCCTGCAGCACAGGATGGAATGTAAGGTTTAAGGAAATTAGATGGCTATGAAGGGGCAATTTACAGTTTTAAGTTGGGTGTCCCGAGTCCCGACAAATATCTGTAAAACACTAAAATATCCCAGTTTTCAACATTCACTACCAAATTGTCCCGGTTTTTACCACAATTAAAATAATAATTATAATATGATCCTTGTACCCACTCATTACTTAACACATAAAAACACGTTATAAAAACATAAACAATGCGCCACACTACACTAACTTGCCTGTATGTGTGTCAATCAAAATGTGTCAATGTGTTTGTTGCTAGCCTATGAGTCATAGGCAAGCGTCATAGGCTATAACGCTTGCGGCTCTTTCTGACAGAACCTCCTTCCTTTGTAAAGTATCGGGCAACTAAAATGCTGCATCCATGGTGTTGAAAGGTGCACTTGGTAGGCTAAGCACTTAAATAATTGTCCCCCATCCTGAAAACGCCTATGGTGCATGCATAACACACATAACATTGCATAACATGCTTTGTTTCAAAGTTCAAAGTTCACTTGAACTCAACATGAAAGATTTACGTGGATTTACTGCTCCCTGGTGAGCGAATCTACCAATCACGATTCCAATTGAATTAAAATTGAAATGGAAATTGCCACTAAATGTTGCTGTTTTAAATGTTGGTGTGAATGGTCTTTAAAGTGACAATAGACAACTTTTTTGCTTTAACTTAGCATTATGAATTAAATGTTGATTATTCAATGTAATGGCTATAAAATAGTGACACAACTGGTGTTTAGACTGGTTTCCTATAAGCCTCACTTTCACTGTGCAATTCTGTCTGCCCACGGGTACGATCTGCCGGGGAAAAAGAAGGCTCGATTTATGGCACAAAGGAAGCGGGTCAACCATTGCACTGCACAACCAAAACAGAAGAGGAATAGGGCTTTTGTTTTCTGGTTGCTATTGGTAGCTATCCCCAGCTAGTGGAAATGACGGACGATGGAACAAACGGAGTAACTGTGAAGAGGGAGCGTGATAAAAGATGAGGAAAAACAAGAGTGAACCTCAAACTGGCATTCACTCGATGAAGAGCTGTGGGACTTGAGAGGTGTTTTACTCTGCCTCTATCATAGCTCTGAGATCTGGATTCTTACGGTTATTTCTTGCTTTGGACTATTGTTAGCAGCCAGAAAACGAACAAATTCAGTTATTTATACAGCACCAGATCATAACAGAAGTTATGTCAGGGCACTATAGAGCAGGTCTAGACGGTAACGTTACTCTTTATATTATTATTTACAGAGACCCAACGATTTCCACCATGAGCATCACTACAACAGTGTTTTCTTCTACTCCCCCTCCACCCCTACGCCAACACCTGTTGTAGTCACGTACACTCAAACTATGTTATTACTCAATATAAAATTATGACTGTGTCACTTTACCTCTTCTGTGAATATGCTTTTTCTTCTCTTTCATTTCCAAAGTGGTGTTGATTGTTTCTTCACGGAAAATTGGAAACAAATGCAGTGTGTCCTGTGTTGTTGGTAGTAGCTCATCTCTGAGGGAAACTGAAAGCAATCCGCTTGACTTTGCAACAGCGCCGCCAACAGTAATACCACTTGGAAACGCTTGAGGGGATAAACGCTGAAAATTGCCACTTTAATAGTGAGAAATGTCAGGTTATAATGGCCACGCTGTACATCTGCATGAATATGATTGGATGTTACAAGAAAAAATCTCCTGCCTTCACCTGGCACCAAACGTAGCTTCTTAGCTTTTAACAAATGCTAGAAGACAAGATCATATCGCTCCCCTTTTAGTCTCTTCGCTGGTTATCAGTTAGAATTGATTTTAAGATTTTACTGATCACCTTTTAAGCACTTCATGGTTTAGCTCCCAGTTATCTTGCTGAATTGCTGCTTCCCTTTGAGCCAGAGCCTCAGATCCTCAGGCAGGGCTCTGCTGGCTGTTCCTAAGTCCCGGCTTAAAACTAAAGGTGACCGGGCTTTTGCAGTCAGGGCCCCTCAGCTCTGGAACTCCCTGCCTTAAGATCTGAGGCTGCAGAATCAGTGACATCTAGACTCCAGTAGAATTCTAGAATGTTGCCGCAGTTCACTGAGAACCCTCATTTAATGAGCCCAAAGAGGCTGTGGTTTACAGTGATTTTAAAACAGCTAAGGGGCTTTGTCAGGCACAACTCGAAACAGTGTGTTTATAGAGTATTTTGCAATGGCTTCAAACGCGTCTCAGCTAATCATAATCAAGGGCCAGAACTATCTGTTTAATAAATGAGCATTTTCCTACTCAATCCAAACAATCAGCTCCACCTCAAAAACAGAAAGAAATTGACAATCACAAGTTCTTTTCATTTAAAAAAACAAAACTTCCTCTTTAATTTGATACCAAATATGTGGCATGTATAGGTTTTACACTGTTTGATTCAACACATTTAAAAAAACACCAGATTGCAGTTGTAAATAGCTTTTTATTATTCTTCCTTGCACACACAAAACCCTTCTAAAATCTAACAGTTTGTCGCTTTCCACAATGCACAGTGGGTCAGGATCTCTCTCACAACACAATCTTACAGCATCCATAAGATTATAAAGACGGGGACACTTAGTCGGCGGAGTCATAGATTTGTGGAAAGTGAAGTGGAAACAAATCCCAGATGTCAACATTACGATGTAACTAATGCTTTGCTCAATTTTCAGTGCAGTATTCTTTCAAGAAGTTTTTTATTTCTTTTACTGTTTATGGTCTGAGCATTGCACTGTATTTAAATTTCCAAACAGCCTACTGTTGACTTAAGTAATTCAACTTCACTCTCTATTTTATCCATTGCAAACAATGCTGCACAGATGCAATAATCATCTTTCCCCTCAGTCTTTTATGCTGCTGCTTTCCCTGCCAGGTATTTGTCATGCACATGGTGTAAAATCTCTTTAGAAAGCCCTTTTAGGGTTTACGCAACCAGGTAATGAGGTTTCTCAAGCAAGATACACATGCTAATCGGGTTTTTATCAGTTTTAAACTGATAATGGAAACAGTTTTACATGATCTTCCAAACATCACGTTAGAACAGAGTGCTGGGATACATCGTGTTACTTCACTGCATGTAAACGCAGTGACTGGGAGGAAGAATGAGACATACTGTACTGTAACTATTAAACTTGAAAGAGTGGGAGAGACTGAGTTGAACAAAGTCCTCTTTAATTGAAAGTCTGAGAGAAACTTGCCTGCTAGCCTAGCCAAAGTGAGGGAGGCATAATGTAAAGGTCTTCAACAGTTATCTGGAGCCAGTTACCTTAGAAACAGCAGAGCCAGGAAAGTAATTTATCTTCTTGACTTCTTGACTACGACTGTCTTTGGTGACATTTCTCCCTTAATTGACAAAAAAAAGTATCATTGTATTACATGTAATGACGCAGGGAGGCTGAAAATAACATGCATCTGATGAAAAACAATTCAATATTTAGAATGTTTGAGTAAGTTCCTTTTTTTCTATCACTGAGCTAAAAGTGAGGAAAGAAACTTCGAAGTAAATGTTGCCACAAGCAACTAAGTAGGAACAAAGACAAAAGTTTTTTCTTGAATTTTTCAGTCACGCTACATTGTCACTGAAACCAGTCAAAGTTAGTTAAAGAGTTGAGTGAATTACTTTTTAAGACCTTTTTAACATCAAATCTAAATCAACACAAGACTTACTCTCACACAAATTATGCAGGGAGGTTTTAGTGGACAGGTTCAATAAGCACAATTAACAGTAACACTGAAGGAACAGTTAGGAACAGGCTCATTTGCTTTCTTTTCAAGAGTGAGATGTTCAGGTGGATATCAGTTTCATGCCTGTGTGTTAAATACGGAGCTGGAGTCAGGACATGGTTAGCCTAGATAGCATTAAGACTGGGAGCAGGGGGAAACAGCTAGCCAATGTTTACTTAATTTGTCTAATCTGTACACAAATAGAAATGTAAAAATGAAAAGTTGTGGTTTTAGGAGTTGTTGTTTTTTGGCAAACAACAGTTTATGTATCCGCCAAGTGCTTCTGTTCAGTGTCTCCATTGGTTGCCTGGTACCCTGACAGTGACATGACTCCAGGAAGCCACTGCGTCCAGTTGTTGTTAGGCATAAAATAGTTACAACATATAACTACCCCTAAAAGCAGAATTTGTTATATTTCTGTTTGTGTGCAGAGTCAACAAGTGAGATACAACGTGTTAATTAGTGAGCTTTAGAGGTGTTGGTAAATGTGGACACAGCCAGGCTGGCTGTTTCCCCCTGCTTCCAGTCTTTATGCTAAGCTAGGCTAACCACGTCCTGACTCTAGCGCCATAACATGAGACTGATATCCATCTGAGCATCTCACTCTCACAAAGAAAGCAAATAAGCATATTCCCCAAAATACTGATCTATTCCTTCACGTGCAACAGATTGAACATGTCTGTGTTTAACTCACCTCTCCCCCAGTGTATGCTGCTATAGGCTCCAGTCCCCTGCAACCTGGTTCAGTGGATGGATACATATGTAATAGTCAGGTGGTGCAGCTATCCAGACCAGGTCTGAGGAAGGTCATTTCACTTTGATGTAAAGCAAGTAAATGTAAAGGTAAGTAATGTATATTTGGTCAACGTCATCTCATGGGATAGCGTATAAATAGCACAACACTTTTAAGGACATTTCGCATGTCATGTCTATGCGTTTTATTTTTGGACGTGCAGGAAAGGACGAAGTCAGGTGACCTTCGTCAGGTGATCTTAGATGATCTCAGGTGGTAACAATAGTCAGGTGACCTTAGGTTTAGGCAACAAAACTACTTGGTTAGGTTTAGGAAAAGATCTTGTTACATAACGCTGACTTTTGGTTTTACATGGGAACAGCGGTTTCCTGGGTGAAAGTCGTGTGTTTGTTTCTTTATACTACGTCACCTGACATTTTTTTTAGTCTATGACATTTGAGTGTAAATTGACGCAAAAATTTAAAAAAACGATAACATGCAAAATAGACATTGACGTGTTATTCATACGCCATTTGGTGAGACCAGGCTGATTTTGTTCAGCACACTGATAATTATTAAGTACTGTAGGAATAGTGCAGGAATAAAACAACATGACTTGAGGTCAGATTGCTATAGGACAGGTTTTAAGGTAAGTTCTAAAAGGTTAAATCTTGGTGGTTTTAAAGATGCCTTTGAAATGACTGATTCTGTATTCTGCTGAGTTTCTTATTTGTCTTAAAAGCACTTTGAGACTCGGTCCCTGCACAGAAACATCTAGGATAGTCCAGTGCATTTCAGCACCTCTGAGGGCAGAGCCTACAGGAGGGGAAGAGATTTTAACTGTACTCACTGACAGTGAGGAGGCCATGTGGGGGAGATGAGAGGGGAGACAGGGTGAAAAAATATAGCTGGAGAGAGAAAAGAGGAAAAAATACCATCCCTGTTTCGTTAACCATCTCTTCAGAGGTTTTTATATATCAAACCTTTTATTTTAAATCAGGTATCAACTAGTTGGTGTTTTCCACCTTTGATTGAATCAGGAATTAAAGGATGGATTTATGTCTCTGCAGGGTTTAGAAAAACTTGTCCATGCTTTCATCTTAAGTATGCTCGACTACTGTAACAGTGTCTTCACAGGTCTCTCTAAAAAGTCAAGCTGCTGCTAGAGTCCTCACTAAGACCAAGAAGCAGAAACACATGACTCCAGTTCTGTGTGCCAAATAATTGATTTCAAAATACTGAAATCAATACTGAATTCCGATCTGCTTATGATGTTATGATCCAGACTTTTAGGGTAGTCTGGGACAGGTTTGTTTATTGTCTCCAAGGTCAAAACTAAACATGGAGAAGCAGCATTCAGTTTTTATGCACCAGATATATCTGGAACAAATTACCAGAAACCTGAGATCTCAGTTATTTTTAACTCAAGGCTTAAGACTTTTCTTAAATTAAATTTGGGACTATTTATTCATATCTTGCACTGCACTTTCACTGCAATGTAATGTTTTATTATTATGTTTAATCTGTTTTATTAAATGTTATCTATATAATTTTATTTATTTATTTCAAATCTTAGTTATTCCTTTTTGTGTGTCATTTTATATTGCCTTGTGTGTATTATATCTAAGGCATTTTTTTTGTGACGGCTCAACAACCAGCACAAGCAGCGCCCCGATCGTTTGGTATTTTCCTGACCTTGAAATTCTCCTTGTCCATCTGTGTGGTATTTTGGTGCCGAGCCCACGGTGCACAGGTGAGAAGAGAGGAACAAACTTGTGGGAGGTTCATTCAAATGAGGCAGTGCAAAGCGAGTTGTTGGTATTTTGGTTGAAATTGCGTCTTAGACGTTGAAAATAGACATCTTAGAATCACGTGTGTTTGGGCGCACCATCAGTCTGCTGCAGGTTATGCTTTCACCAAGATCAAACTAAAAACTTGGAGCAAATGTGGAGCAAGGATGGCATAATACTTAAAATGTAAATACACTATTTTAATTAAACACTCCCTAAACAGTAGATGTGTTTTAAATTGGCATTACAAATGTTTAATGTGGTTAAAACAGCAATGTAGCTAAAGCAGTCTGCATTCATTTCTAAATGAATACCAGGTTGGAATACCGATGATTCTTACAGTGTCTGTTGTCCACAGCTGCTTTTCAACTTTTTTTCCCCAGCGATTCACGTTTTATTCTTGAAATGCGTCACTTTAATTACGATGTGATGGGACCATTTATGAGATAAGATCATACAAACAGATTCACCAAACAATTTTTTATTATTTATTTCTACTGTCATTGTACCAATTAACTGTTAAAAACCCCCACAGCATCTGCCTCTGGCTGCAGATTCATGTTCACAACGTGCTGCTCTGCACCATCCACACAACAACATGAATTCCCTGAGAATTTGTTGAGCTGTTGTCATGCTCACTGTGATTGGCTCAGCTGTTTCAGAGCAATGAGAGCAGTGATATGATTGGTGTATTTATTAATCATCACACCCTCCAAACTATATTCCACTTCACCCAGCTCTATTGCACTTTGTGTTGCTGCACATGCATGAACCAAAATAGCAGGAGACACACTGTGTGCCCAAGATCTACAACTCAGTGTCTGTCATTGCACTTGCACTATTAAAATAGGGCCCCTGGTTTTAATGCCTTTTTGTGTTTTAACATCCATCCATTTTCTATACCGCTTATCCTCTTAGAGGGTCGCGGGGGGCTGGAGCCAATCCCATCTGACATTGGGCGAGAGGCGGGGTACACCCAGGACTGGTCGCCAGTCAATCGCAGGGCTGACACATAGAGACAGACAAACATTCACACTCACAGTCACACCTACGGACAATTTAGAATCACCAATTAACCTGCATGTCTTTGGATGGTGGGAGGAAGCCGGAGTGCCCGGAGAGAACCCACGCGGACACGGGGAGAACATGCAAACTCCACACAGAAGGGTGTTTTAACATTTCCACATTAAAATGTCTAAAAATGACTAGACCTATGTTATATATGTTGATGAGTTGTGTACTTACATTGTCCCAAATCTTTCCAACAATGTTCAAACCCAGAGAAATACATTATTTTATTCAGGGTAACAGCTCGTTTCATTTGGTCACCTGTCAGTGGCGTCATATGGCCTTCACCCCCTCTAGTTGCTATAACTTCCAGGGAAACACAGGATACATCAGAGAGTGAGGAAGGAAGGAACACAATGTCACAGAATTATAGTCAGTAACAGTAATTCATAATTTTTCCTGCCACACAGTATAAGGTTTTCATTAATTGCATGCCATTTTGCAACACAGTAATCCAGTACAGACTTAATTTATTGATCTGATATTTCAATATAGACCTAGTTTACTATGATGTGCTACTATGACAAGTGGCTCATGCCAGCCACCAAGCTAATGCGTATGGTAATGTTATAACGTTACAACAACGTTCAACATGCTCATAAAGTTATTATTGGTATGATTGTTTTGACAGCGCTGGTTTACCCCACAATTGAATTCGCCACAAAACGTTAGTTAGCTGTATGGGTAGGTAAGGTAACGTTATGTTAGCTAATGTTACTTGCAGCTATTTCATTAGAATGAAATAACATAACGTGAATAATCGTGACTAAATGTAACATGAATAAAACTTTATACATTTCCTTGACCGTCAACATGATTTCTGCCTGAGTCACGTCCTGTTCTCTTCATATATTAATGGCTGCGTCAGATAGATTTTCATATGTAATGGTGGTTGTTTAACAATGAAGACAATGACTTCTACGGCACTACATAGTATACTATATAGTCAGTTCGCCATTTTGTAGTGCTGTCCAAATGTATAGTGAGAATTATTATACCCTATATATAGTGGACTCAAAGTATCCCACAATGCATCGTGAAAAGTAGTGTACAACCGATGGTCACTAACCAAACACTATATACCATCAGGCATTGCGCTGAAAGAAAATTTCAGACAGGCGAGAGGAGAGAGAGCAGCGCGAAAACATTTTTTCATTTTGCCGATTAGCTCCCTATAGTCGTCTACATAAAACTGATAGTGAGTAGGGAGTAGTGAATGAGTGAATGATTTTGGATACAGCCAACAACTCCCATGATCCCACGCTACTTCATTACATCATCAAACTACATCTTTTGTTATTGTTTTAATTGAGAGACCCCATATTGTGTGTTTAAGTAAACACTTTGAATTGCTTTGTTGCTGAAACCTGCCTTGCCTTAAACTGAACTCATTCTACTTACTGTCGTTGATTAGATGCCACAGCGTATGGATGCATATGTACAGTATGTTGTACGAGTAGTGGTTAACGAGAGTTAGGTTTATATAGATGCATTATATACTTGTAATGATCCAAGTAGTTATCTTTGATAGTCTATGTAACCTCCTTTTGAATATTACAGAATGTAATTTTTTTACGATTATGTTTTGGGCAATTTGCCTTTAGAGAGAGACACGAAACATGGGGAGAAACATGCAACAAAGTTCCCCTGGCCGGGATTCGCACCTTAACCATTAGGCTACCAGGGTGTACCAGAATGTAGTATTTTAAATGTACCGTTTTCTGTATGGCTGTTGAGAGGTTTAGTTTCCATTTTATTTCTTCATGACACAGGAGCAGCTTCCCTCTAACTGAAGCACATCTCAGCTGAGTGAGCATGGGACTGTATCTACATTTCCATACAGTGTGGTGTGTTTGCTGTTTCTGATCTGTATGCTGCGGAAAGCTGCAGCCACTGGGAGCTTTCCGCAGTTCTCCCCCCTCAGTCGTGGAGAACTGAACTGAACTCATTGTCCTCTATGGCTTACTGCCTTCTGTCCCTACCTCACACACACTCTCTCTCACACACACACACACTCGCCACAGTGTACAGTACAGTTGAGTTGAGAGATGGCAAGTCCTGGAGGCTGGAGTCGTACTGTGAATAATACAACAATGAAAGAGGAGGTAGCAGAATGTAAATAAATTCAGTTATAAACTCAGTTCAGTCTCCTGGAAACACTATTTGTAAACACTGTGTATGTATAAGTAAGAACTGCACAGAGCAAAAGAGAGCTACGAAGGTAAATACCAAAAGGTGAGACCAAAACCTGGCCTGGACCTGCGACTTTAGTAGTTCAACTGAAATTTGCACAGCTATTGGCAATTAGGAAGTCAGTGAGGGATGTTATTCTTGTTGCTACATTAGTGACTTCCATTAGCATGTTGGGACGCCTGCATGGAAAAGGGTGGGACCTGGGGGGGGCGGCATGAATCTCCACCCTGGTGAAACTACTCATTGACAGGTGAAAAACAGCGGGCAGCATATGGAATCAGATTTGTGTCAATATAATCAAACATAACTTCTTAAATATTGAACAAAAATAAGAATTTGAGAGAGGGAGGTAGAAGGTAGAAGGGTTTTTTTCAGGGGTGCGTCCCCATTGGCTAATGAGATTTTGAGTGACAGCTCAGTGCCCCGGATGTAGCCTGAATTTGGTTTGAACTGTGGGGCTTAGTCTTTGTTCTCTCTGATAAAACAAATTCCAGACAGCTGGTGCACCTCTAGAGTAAAGCTCAATATTAGCAACACACTGAACACTTATATTGATAATGTGGGTTTGAAGCTTTATTCTTTAGATTCTGTTGCCTTATTACTGCCAGGTTGGAAACATGAATGACAGCATTTGCTGAATACAGTGTACAGAATGGTTGAGTATAGGTTACATGAAGGAGATAGTATCCTTGCTAAGTGGTAAAAGTAAAGATGTGTTTTATATGTTGACTATTTTAATCCTGTAGTTTCAGCTTGTTCTGAGGACTGCCAGAAATGTGTATCTTTCTTTGATAGTCAGTGACATCTGATGAGTCAGTGTTCCTTCCACCACACTGACTGGTTTTGTTCTCTGCTAAGCCTCGTCAACAGATTTTCATTGGGAGGTATCCTCTACATCTCTGGATGTAACACCCTCAGAGCAGTCTCAGGAAGAGCTGGCCTCCATTCTCTCTACAATCTAAATGAATCCCTCATTGCTGGTCATGTCCCTGACTTTTTAAGAGTGTCCACCTTCTTTAAAGAAATCTGGCCTCTATTCTCCTCTAAGTCCGTATCTAAGGAACATAGCTGAGCAACTTCTTTAAGTGGTTCCAATAAATGAAGTCAGTGATAATTTTCAGTTTGGTTTCCACCAAGTGCACAGTTAGGAAAATGCACATTTGAGGATCAAAGATGACAAACCTTTACATGACGCAGGTGAATGTTCGGCTTTAGTGCTTCTTGAATTGAGTGTTGCTTTTGATATCTTTTTGTTATTATGAACATTTTATTGTAATTTTTAGGTAGAGGCCATCAATAAGCCACTATTGGCGCTCTTTTTCACTCTGCACTCTATACTTCATTATATTCTCATGTTTTTAACATGTAAAAAAAAACAACTATGAAACCCTGATTAATGACCTGGTGGGGTTTCACTATGTATAAGGTGCCCCAGGGGTAGATTCTTGCTCATGTGCTATGTTCTTTATAGATGCTTTCCTTGTGGCATATTATGTATCTATATCTTGACATTTCTTTGTGTATGACATACAAATATATTTAACAGCCAAACTTGATTTTAATAACAAAGACATAATGAATATTTAAAATTTATATTTTAAACTTTACAGACAGAAAATGATTGGACGATACAACCAAAAATTATCCTAAAGGAAAATAACAGCTTAACATGAAAATGACTAATAAATAAGACAAACAAGATCAAATGTTTCAGTACATCATGCTGTAATATCAAATTTGTATGATATCTGGCAGTAGCCAATGGATGCAACTCAAAAGCACACCCCACCACAGTTGTAACATTTTGGTCAACCTAACATCCTTTTCCAGATCTCAGAGTGTTTTCAGTCTCTTGCATTTTTTGCTGTTGGGCCAAGACTGAAATATCGCCACAACTAATGGATGGATTTTCATGATATTTTTTTACAGACATGTATCCCCAGAGGCTGAATCCTGATGACTTTGGTAATCCCATGACTTTTCAACTACCAGATTCAGATTTTTTGTTCATAGTGAAAAGTATATATATATATGTATTTAAGCCATCCTAAGTGTTAGGAGCAGTGGGCAGTCACTGTGCAGCGCCTGGGGTTTTAAGGCAGGGCACTGACAGGAGAATTAACCTAAACCTAACCTAACCTAACATACATGTTTTTTTATGGTGGGGGAAACCGGAGCACCAAGTCAACAAAGAAAGAAATGCATCTACGCTAACCTAAAGAGGTTGTGTCTCATCTTCCACACCTGTATCTAGTTACTCACCTGTTTCTGTTTCCCTCGTTTTGTTCTTCTCTATTTATACCGGTCCTCTTCCTTTGTTCCCCGTTGGTTCATTGTTTGATTTGTTTCCTGTGTGCTTATAGTTTCGTGCTTTGTGCCCATGTACCTGCTCTGCCGTTGCATATTGCATTTTCTTCATCGGACTTGGACTTAACCGTCTTCCAGCCTGGCTGCCTTCCCACACCTTTGTGTAAGCCGTTTTGTGTTCTATTAAACCTTTGAAGCAGCTTCTAGTCTGTCTGCTGTCTGCACTTGGGTCCTATCCCTGCTACCACCATAACGGAGCAAAGAACGGCACTGAAGGCTTTTCTTGATGGAAAAGACGTTTTCGCTCTTCTCCCGACTGGCTTCGGCTCTCCCACTACCTACCTACGTCACATGGTTCATTGATCTGATTTGTTGAAGTTAGCCCGTGATAGACAGATGGTTCATCCAATCACCTGCCAAGTATTTTTTGAAAGTGCCTGCCCTTTTCCAAACAATTTCCAAGGATTTCAAGGATGACTTCTCAGAGGTTCTGTGTAACAAACCATCTGGCTCGTCAGGTTACCTGTGACCACAGTGGTAAGCTTTTATTTAACTCTCATCAATCTTTTCATGATGATTAAGTGGTGTTACTGGCACTGCTTATCACTCTCCTTTAGGCAGGAGGATTTCCAAAACTTTTCATTCCTTGCTTTTTTGACACAAAAAAGCAGAAGAGGCAAAGCTGATCCTATGACACTGTTTTGTGAATACATCTATTTCTGTGGGCCAAAAAAAGTGCCTGTCCAGAGGGTTCTTGCGGACAAAGCAACAAAACAAATCATTTCTTCTTTAAAATGCAGCATAGTGTGAGTGTGTATGTGTGTGATTGTGTGTGTGTGCACACATGCCAGGTACTGCATGAGCATGTCTGAATGATTTTTGCAAAGATTTGCAGATTTTGTGTGTGCGTATCTCTGTGCTGTAACGTATTGTTGCATTGTGTGAGTTCTGCATTTGCAACTGTTTCTCCTATATTTGTGAGTGTGTGCATGAATGTGAATTTTACAAGATGGCTGCTACATGTTTTACAGTATATGTGCCTTTGTGGTTTTTGAAGTGCTGTATGTGTTTGCTTGTACACAATGTGTGTGTTTGTGTGTTGCAGCTGTATGCAGGAGATGGGCTGTAATAAGAGTTTTGAGGACCTCCTTCAGGCAGACACATCAAAATGCAAATGGAAGAGGCAGCCATTTGCAGTCCAAGACTCAATGCTCTGATGTTTTCTGACAGATTGTGATGGTGTGAGAGGCTCTGCTTGTGCCTGTGGAGATTTTTGTTTGGTGGAAGAACCATCTTCCACCTACAGCTTAATGATGCATGATCTAAACTGCTGAAACGACAGTTTGGAATTACAGTAACATGCATACCATTGTCACCCGTGTATAACAGTTCATGTGTCTTGTAAACACGATCAGGACATTAGTCAGAGCGCAGTTTAACTATTGAAACTGAAGTTGAACCTTGTTTGAAGTTCTGAAGTTGAATACGGCACAATATGTCTGTGTGCATCCAGCTAATAACCATTTGCCATTCAGGGCTTTGTTATATTTACTTAAAGTATTTTGTCCATCATGTCATAAGCTTGTGTACTTAACAATCGATTGGTACTAATCTTAATGTTAATAACAAATTACTAAAGTCAGTCTGTTACTTGACTCAGTCCCACACACACTTTTCTGCTGCCATATTTTCTGTTGCTGAAAATTGTTCCCAACAAATGCACTACTTCCTTCTGTTTGAGCAACGTTTGATAAATAATAAAGTATTAGCTGTTTTAGACCATTACTGAGCCTTTTTTTTAATAAATGAAACTATATATCTGTGAGCCGTTTTAAAGATTTACGTCTTCAGTAGGAAACAAAGTGCTTGGAGCTGAGTGCCAGAGGCAATTTAGGGAACTTGCCTCAATGCTGCACCATTGATTCAACACCACAACCCAGGAAAGTCTTTGGCAGAACAAACAACATAATTGTGTTATTCTTAAACCTCCATTAACTTTTTTTTTTTGGCCACTTAGGGCAGCTGTAAACACATTGCTTACACATTATCACTTTAAGTTCATATAGTGAATGTATTAACAGTTGCCTATTTCCACATCCAGCAGCCACAGACCAACATTATCGTTCACTTGGAGTCGTGTTTGTGTCCACCTCTAAAGTGTAAGTCCAATATTCACTCTACTTTTCCTTTTCTGGTTTGGTCTCCACCAACTTCTGAGGAAAATATGTCTCTTTAGCTGATAAATGCTCCACTATGTTCACCAGCAAGTCTCTAACTGTGTCTGTCTGCTGTTGATCCGACAGACGCTGAAACACTCTGCAGAGGTGAGAGGAACTGCAGTTGGTGATAATTCTGTTAGTTCACTATGAGCAACACCTTTCACATACAAGTAGCAATTTGAATCATTGTTCATATTAAATTATTGATTCATATAGCTTCAAGGCAAATTTTTACTTTCCACATCTGCATAGCTGTGAGAGTTTTGTATACACCTAGAACAAGCTGCACATGTGGACAACCCTATCATCAGTCAAAAACGTCGACATTGGACAATTCTGGAAAAAACTGTCAATGTTGTCAACATTTTTACTTTGTACATCGTTTTTACATTGTTACTTCTTTCTACAATATCTGCGAATGGCATCTATGATATGTTTAAGGTTGGGGGAAAATTGTGGTTACTGTTTAAAAAAGAAAAAGTGACCACTAAATGCAGGTCTGTGACTGGACATGAACTCTGGTCCCTCACGCAAAATTATGATGTCCTACACGCCTATCCACCAAACTGTTACTTTCCAACGGATTGGAATGCCTCCACACATGCAGACACCAAATGTATTACGTACACTGTTGTCTGCATCTGTTTTGGAGTATATAACACACTTCATTCAATCTGCCTATTAGATATCTTGTGTATAAAGTTGACATTTACTTTGAGAGTGGCGCTAAACAAAGGCTCATGGAGTGTCCAAATTGGAAAGTGGTCAACCTCAAATTTTGGCCTGACTGTGGTGCTAGGGGAAATGTCAGCAAAAATAATCAGGATTTATCCTCTCAGGCCATGAATATCCACAGCAAATTTTGTGGAAATCCTGACATGTGGTTTGTCTAATTTTACTTTGTCATGGATAACCGTGTTAGTCAGGATAAATTTTGCCTTGCTGTTGGCACAACAAGACTAGTGTCTGAGAATATTATGAATCATGCTCTTGGGACCATGAATACGCATTCCATATTTTATCGCAATTTCATGGCAATCTTGCCAGTTCTTGTGAAGATGCTGTTGCACGAAGAAATGTTCTAACCCCACACCCAACCGTGATGGGAAACTTCAGGGCCTGCCACAAGCAGGAAAAAAAGCAAATGCAACAACAAAACTTGTCACCTACAGTATATTTTGGAAACTCGATGCACAGAGCTTCTCCAGCTGGACAGACCAAAAGCCCAGTCTGTCTGCCTGTCTGACTCACTGGCCGTAAGGTGACTATGTTGAAAAAAGAAATAATAAGAAAGACTCAAGTGTTGAGAGGACAAAAAACAAACATTGTGAGGCAGAACATAAAATATACATGTCAAAGGAAGTGTATTCTCCCTGCTGAAATGTCAGACTTTATACACAGCCCTGCTTCAAAACACACAGTTTGACATTTGTGTCTGTTTGGCTTTGGTAGAAAACTGGTAAATACATGTATAGAGAGCATGTGGTTATGGTTGTGTGTGTGTGTGGCATTAAATGTCTGTCAGATCTGTCAAACAGGTTATCTGATATACATAAATCAGACTTAAATGAGAAAAGGCACACATATCTATGCATGAAACCACATGCATTGAATAAGATGAATAAGTGGTTTTGGTTGGGCTGCCTATATTCTGCTCAGGGTGTCACTGACATGGGTGTTGGAAGGTTTTTACAACATAAACTGCAGTTACTCAGTAATTGGTAAGATCTGGAAACACAGCAACATCAGTTCAACAGGTCAAGAAAAACGAGCAGTCAGACGATCAGACAGGTTGTAAACAAACCCTCAGGTTATCCAGTTATTTAGAAGAGGGAATGCACAGTAGATTTATTGCCCAAACATCTATTACAGTGTACATGGTTTTCCTGTAAATGTGGGATTACTACCAATCACACACTTTCTGTGGAAATAAAGTGCTAGCTTATCTGGCAAAACTCTTGGTTTGTTTACAACCTGTCTGTGTGTGGTTCCGCTTTGTTTTCCTGTTGTACCGGTTTTTAGTGATGTTACCACATTTTGAGACCACAGCAATATCTATGTTGAGTACAGTGTTATGATATCCAATAGAAACAATGGCCAGAGCTACAAAAATAAAACCCAAGTTGTAATAAACCATACTTATCCTGTGACATGGTTACATGGTTGTCATTATCCTATTGATTTATTCCAGACATCAAGAAGGTGGATCTTATCTAATATAAGACTGTCAGAGACAGATCTCAAGAAGAAAGAGGAGGAAAGAAACACTTCTGCAGCATGCTAACTTTCTTGTTTTTGTAACTCCTAAGTAGAGACCATGATAGACAATGAATGATAACCTTCATCCCTGAAGTATTTTGGTTTAGTTTCTCTCTGTGTCTATTTTTTTTTTTTTTTACCTAAATGAACTGAAATCAACATGGAGCTGTGAGCAGTTAGTGTACAGTTGCTGAGAAGCAAGAGGACAGTGGGCCCCGCTCCCACCACCCAGCATGAGGGAAGCAACTGCAGTAGACAAAGTGAGCTCACCGTGGTTCAGGTAGGACCTGCATCCTTTCTTTGGCCTCGGTTAGTAGTTGGTATAGCCACAAGGCTTAGTGTTAATTAAACCACCTAGTTGTAACAACAAATCATTTCTCCAGGTCTACCTGTGCCTGTAAAACAACAGAAAACTCTTACATTTTGGTCAAAATAAAAAATTGCTTGATTTAGGTATTCCCTCACAGTGTTACTTGTGTTGTTGGTGCATTTTTGTGTGCAGACTTTTTAAACCAATCAAGAGCAGATATCACATCTGCTCTTGTTCAGTGTGAAGGATCACTTATCTCAAGGAGATGTCAAGTCTTTGCAAGTCTCTAATCACACCATAGTTCAATGAATGAAAGTAAATGACTGTCTGCAAGGTAGAAAAAACATTTGGAAGTCTACGCCATGATTTGGCAAATAGTGAAGTATTTAATTTGATAAGACCAGTGTACTGTATAGTGTACTATAAGGGATTGCAGGTTTTACAGACTGGACCCCATAAGCTGCTGTCACTAGACTGCAATGATTTGTGTGCTGAGCCATTGCTATGAAAATATTGAAAAACATAATCAGAAAATCAGCACAGAATTGACTTGATCCAATTTTAACTAACAGGGAGAGTTAACCTATCAGTCTGCACCTAGTTGTAGTATCCAGATTCAGTAGCCCAGTGGTGTTTGTCAGCTGGGCTGCCCTGCTGCAAATATAACACCAAGCAGGTTTTGCTTACATAAAATACTGCTGCAATAGCTTCTTTATCAATATTTAATGTCCTCCGTCTCCCTGTTAAGACCACTCCCTCCTCTCCCTGCCCTGCTGCTGGGATACAGGATGAGGAGTCTAGAAAGAAGAAAGTTAAGAACAACAACAAGTGAGGCTGCAGAGAGAGCTAATTAACAACAAAGAAGAAAATGAGCTAAAACCATGAAAGGAGGGAGAGAAAGACAATAAAAGCAAAGCAAGAGGAAGTGAAAAACAACAAAAGTGAGGGAAGCTAAGGGAGAAAGAAAATTAAAAAGTGGTGAGTTTCTCCAGGACCTGGTAGCTGACCCCACTCTGCCGGCCTCACACTGACACCGCTGTCACAGAAAACTCATA
This sequence comes from Macquaria australasica, assembly GCA_005408345.1. Taxonomy (NCBI): domain Eukaryota; kingdom Metazoa; phylum Chordata; class Actinopteri; order Centrarchiformes; family Percichthyidae; genus Macquaria; species Macquaria australasica. Next base: position 63,545 of record SEMN01000390.1, read on the forward strand.
AATAGCATTAAGAATGCATCAGAGCTGTGGTAGCCCTGCTCCTATTGTGAAATGGGGATGAGAGTTATGTTGAGGAAAAGAATGGAGCACGTCTATGAATTATTGACAGTGCTGTATCAAAAGCAGCAGGAGGATAATATTTTTGTTGTTCAGTGAAAGCAAATGCTGGCTTGCCAGGCTGGAGACTGCCAGGCAAAACTGTCTGCTCCTCTATATAGAAATGTAGAAAATCTCAAGGGAAAATGTAGTTTTTGTTAGTATTTTTGACTATATGGATTGTTTACCACTGTCCCCTATTCTATTTTTCTTTTTTCTTTATTTTACATGACAAATTTCTCATCTGGAATTGTAAATGCTCCTTTATCAATCATGAAGTTGATATAATGTCCTGTAATGACAGAAGAAGAAGCCTTTACAAGTGACTCTAACTGGATGAAAGCCTGACAAGAAGTCCCAGAAAAACAGTGATGATGTGAAATTCACCTGAGTTCTTTTTTCTAGAAGAGCCTTGAGGTCACTGTGTTCTTGTCATCGACTGAATAGTCGATGGCTTTGCCTTTTTTACCAGACTCATAAAGTGCCTCTCTTTCACTGCTGCATGTCAATAACCCATGGCAACTGCATTGGTTTTGTTTCAGTTGCTGCCACGTCAGTCAACAAGACTGAGACGAGTGAAGTGAAATCCAGGAAAGGCTTTAGCAAACACACTGTGCCAGACTATTTTCAGGTCCTGGCTAGGAGGTTTTTACATCTGAACCACTGAGCCATCTTCCTAGGTATTCATCCTGTCTAGTGTCTAATTACCCCAATGATGTGCTTGACACAGAGGAGTCAACAATCTTAATCAGGCATGAGGTGCTGAGGAGGATCACCTCAGTGTGACCATGTGGTCATAGGTTTGTTCATGGGTTATGCTTCCTGCCACTACTTAGCACAAACTCTGTAGGTGATCACTGCTGATATACCAGTGAGAGCAGGAGACGCCAAAAGCATGGGCACAAACTGTGTCCCATTCAGGGGGTTGTTTGCTTTGAAACACAGCTTATGAAGTGAACTGAAGGTGTGGACCTCCACACATGAAACAATCTACAGAGGATTGAATTTATTCATCTTAGCATCATTGCAAGTTCCTGTCTCTAGCCACAACACGACCAAAACTTAAAGAAAAACTACAATATATCACATCTTGGGTTTTATTTTTGTGGCTCTGGCCATCAGTTTGATCAGTTTTGATAACATTGTACTGCAACATTGCTAAAAATAGGTCCAAATAACACAGAGAAAGTAAAATCAAAAGTGAGCACACCCTGTCACGAAATTGGCCTGGGACTTTTGACTCGGACCTGCCCACTAAAACCCACTGGGAGATACACCACCAACCATTCAAACCATGTCACACCCTTTAAGAATTGCATAATAAACAGAGATTTGATTTCTTAAGTGAACTATGATGATTTGTAGAACGATACATGAAATAGAAGTCCAATTTTAACTAGCATATATAACAATGTTATATATTTATAATAATGTATTTATATAATTGTGTAGTGTTAGAATTGTTATTTACAGATCAGATTCTATGGTGACTTTTTGTTAGGTGGACAAAATACTGTATCAGAAATACAATTTCATAATGCAATACTTTCTCAAAAATTACTATATAAGTGAGTCAACACGCAAGCATCAGTCATCCTGTCTGATTGAGTGATAATTCTCTGAGGGTTCGGAATTATGAGCAACACCTTTTACATTACACGTAATAATTTGATCCATTCTTAATATTAAAAATATTGATTTCTGCAGCTAAGAGCCAACACTGCTTTACATCTCTCTTTGAGAGGGTTCCAGTGCCAGCCGATCTGACTGATCTTCCACAACTGACTCTATCCAACATGAAGAGGGACCTTTCTGTCGTGACCTCATGATCTGAACATGGTGCTGAGGAAGGTGTCCTTATTATGAAGTCGAGCTGTGGTCAGTCTTACTCACTACTGTGAGTGTACGGAATTTATTTTATTAAACTATTATTATGATTGTCATTACTATATTAATTTATATTTGACAGATACAAATTCACTTATAATTGATTGATTTATTTTTTGTGTTGGCCTAGCAAGTGTATTCTCTCAGTTACAACAATACTGTGCTACCACATAGCTTTTGACATAGTCCCTCTTTGTCTGGAATTTCACTCAAAAAGCATCCTCACAAAAGGAATATGGCATTATTGAAAAACTTTAGTTGACAAGAATGACACAGCAAAATAACAAAGTGCAGGCTCAGTGCTATGTCATGTTCCATCTGACTGCTGGTAAAATCCAGCCGTCTTTTACTGGAGTTCTTGTTCTTCTTCCCCGACTTCCTCTAAACTCTCTCAAGCAGTCAATTTGTTCAAACAGAACAAACATAAACCAGAGTCAGTAGACTTTGTTCTACTTGGTAAATGTCGGAGTGTGAAAAAAATCAAACAAAAAGCTCAGAGCTCTTTCTTTCCAGCAGCTTTCCAGCCAATGAGTGGAGGTTGTCTCATTCACTTTGTCCCAATTTCACCCCAGAGAGAGGGAGAGATTAGGACCACTTTTAGATCAAATCTGCTCCATCTGTCAGTGCTATTAGAGAAACTGACCAGCGTCACTGCCTCAGACCATCACACACACACACACACACACACACACACACACACACACACACACACACACACACACACACACACACACACACAGCACACTCCTTTTTTACCCACAAGCAGCATCCCTTCCACTGCCATCACCACCAATCTGGCTCCACAGGCCCTCAGGGAGGTTGCGGTGCAGCTTCGGTTAGCTAGTAGTTGGGAGCAGTATAGTAGTAATTCAGACAACACTCACCAGAGTGTCTCGACCATATGTGGTGTGCTTGGCGTGGCCGACGCCCGGCCAGGGTGTACCGTCTGCCTGCAGTCCCATCAGGCCCTGCATGGTGTTTGTTCCTGTCACGCCATCTGCACCACCTGTGGAGAGAGAGGGGGAGTGTTGAGGGAAAAAAATCCAGAAAATAGTCAAACTGTTGGCCAGTGGAAAGAAACAATCAGGACTTTGGGAACACAAGACTTTAGCTTTGGACCTGGCATGGAAGAACAGAATAACCATATAATGAACACTGGTTGACATTAAAGGCATACTCCAACAATTTAGTATTGTACCTTCATAAAGTTGGGGGACTCACAATCGAAGTAGTCACAATCGAAGCAGCAGAGGCTGAAGTGTAGGATCCAGCGGTTTTGGAGCTTGACTCATACTAGGTACTAAAGCACTTCTCATGATGCAACTCAATAACGTCTTTTGTTAGTCACAATCCATTCAGGGATGGATCTACAGTATGTCTTTCAAACTTCATGCACACAGTTTTTAATGTAGGTTTTCTTTTAAATAACTATAAAGGAAGGAGTCAGTCTGTCTGTCCTTCAGTTTTCTCAACAACTGCTCATCTGACTTCACACTTGGTGAGTGTATTACTGAAGACCCAAGCGGGTACAGTTTCAAGTGTGAAGTTGAACGGATGAGTGGTTCTCGACAATGCTGCAAGCAGCAATACAGGGAGCCAAGCAATTGGCCTGTTCCTAACGGGCACACGGTCCGAACGGGTACTGTGCTAGTAATAATAAACAACAAAAATATGCAAAAAAATAAGCAAAGATAATTTAGCAATAATGACGTATGATGTGGTGAAAGTATATAAGAAAACAATAGAGCAGAATTTAAAGTTTTCCAAATTGCAAAATGAAGTTACCTCCAATCAGTTCATTATTTTGTTTTTGTCCATTTCTTTCCCTGAAAAACATTTTCAAAATTGTGCATAAAGTAGAAACGGAGTCAAAGAGCTACTCCAGGGATTTCTTAGGGAGTACCAATCAACCTGTGAAAACAGTGGTATAATGACATCTTCTCTGGGATTCTAGGGGTATCTTGGCTTAGGTGTGGAGACTACAAACGAGGAAGGGAGGGTTGTAATGAAAAGGTGCTCTGAGGTACATAATAGGAAGTGTTGGATCAAGCATTTCTGGAGCTTAAACAGGGACTAATGCCCTGTTCACACATATGTTGGGCGTGTTCAGCGTTCAGCGAGCATGTAATATACATTCTCAGGTCTGATTGGTCAGTTACACTGGATCACGACAAAGTAGTTAATTTACAAGCACTGTTTTTTCATGTTTTTCTAATTGAAGTCCAAGGTAGCTTGTCCTGGTAGTATTGTAGAGAATTGGGAAGCTGTTGACCGTGACAATCAGTTTTTTTCCGTTTTGTTTGAAGTTCTTTTACATAATGGATTGGAGTAGAAAACAACTGTGTGCCTCTATTTCCCAAGGGAATCAAAATGAGCATGACTGGTTGTCTCAGAGGACATTTCCATTAAGTTGAACCTTTCTCAACTTTTCCACATCGCGCCACGGGTGAACTTTTGACTCTTCAGTAGTGGTGGGCAGCACCAGCATGTCAATTGACAAGCATGACAAATCTTCAGTGTTTGAGTCTGTACATGTGAATGAAGAAGTCTGTATATCTCAGCCTCTGCTGCTAAGATGTAAACCATTCCTTTTTAAATATGTCTCTTGTGAGTCCTCCACTTTATGGTAGTGCAATACTAAATCACTGGAACATTAACTATATTGAGTTTAATGACTATAACTCTAACATGTATAGTTCTTTTTATTTGGGAATTCATTAAACCTAAAACCCAATACCACAATCAGTTTCAGTGCTGTCCAGATCCATAACGTTTCTAAGTTTAGTCCATTTCAATTACTTCTGTTAGTGTACCGACAAACTGATGAGAACAGATCTGGGCAAGAAAATGCCCCTGAAAATATTTAGCTGTTAGCTAAGGGAATGATTTGGCACATGACTGGGCATAAGGGGCACAGGGGCTGGCATGGACCAGAGCCATACCGTTTAACTGTTAGCAGCAGGGGGTATATAACTGGCACCAAACTGGACAGCAGACCGCGCCCAGGACTGGGCACGAGGACAGGGGAGGAAAGCAAGCCAGAGGCTGTGTGCTTCCATGAAGTACTGTAGGGTGCCTGTTTAGGTGCCTGTCAGTTCTGCTGGAGCTGCCAAGTGAAGCTGTTACAGCCCAATGGCTGCATCTGTCCCTGTATGCATGACTCAAAGAGAAAACACCAAAGGCGTTTAAGAAACAAATGGACTCTTCATACTGTAAATACACGTCATGTCAAGAGTGAAAGAAAAAGGCGAACAAAGGTAGTAAAGTATTACATATTTTGGTGTCTGCATGCAGTGGAGTACTCCATGTGTATTTGCATGCTGTGTAGTGCCATCATATGCTGCTTTGGCTGCATTGATTCTGTAGTGACATTTTGGCAAAGCTGTGGTGTTGATGGCCTGGTAGGTCCAGCGACAGATGTTCCTCCCATACTCTTGGTCCTGGGACAATGCAAGAACAAGAGCAATACAAATAATAATAATAATTCAGTGGTTATTGTGATTGTAAAACTCATCACTACTGTTGTAAATAGTGGCCAATTTACTCAACAAGCATAGTAAATCACTTGTAAAATTATATCAGCATGTAATTGTTGGATGGTTGACTAATGTTTCTCCACAAAGTCTAGCTTATAGAAAGAATTACAGTGCCAGTCCAAACAAAACTGCCATTATCAATGGATATATGACATTCATTTTGTGTGAAGCATCTTACCTGGTTTACACACATCTACACACAATGGACAATTTTAGGTTCAGCTTCTTTCTCAAGGACACTTTGACATGCCTTTGCTTCTACATATTATATGCTATTACAGAGTTTATATTGTAGTAGAATTCAGCATTACCAATCAGTGCTGATTAATACCATAGATTGGGCCTGAATGCAGCAGTACTAATCAATATTTTTATATCAATGATAGAGTCTGGCTGTACTTAGCATGCTAATATTACATAAGTATCACTAAACACAAAGAACAGCTGACACTCATGGGAATGCCATTACCAATACTTTGGTTTGTGACCAAATACCTGCAACACTCAAAGTAAAATTTTGACCTAATGATGGCGCTAGAGGAAAAGTTAAGGGATCACCCCTTGCACGTACATCCAGACCAAAGAGGGCAGGTGCTGAGCTGCTGAGCAAATCACGAAATAACAAAAAAAAAAACAGCTCACACACTGCAGGGCTCCAATGTCCACTTCTTTATTGCACCAAGGTGATGTTTCTATGTCTGATGAAGAGCAGTTGTGCTCGAAAGGTCATCTTGTATGGACTTAATTTTGTGTCTTTTTTATGCAATCAAACAGAATAGGTTTGAGAGCAAAACTTTCCACACTGCAATCAAAAAATAGGTTTGAGAGCAAAATTATTGACACTGCAATCAAAAATTGGTTTAGTTTTGCTTGCGAATCCAAAAGTTTTGCTTGCACATCTAAAAGTTTTGCTTCCAGTTCAGCTGAATTCCGTGGGCGGGACCTACGCTGAAAGACGCAAGACAGGTTTCTACTGGCCAGTCTCGATCGGAGTGACAGTTTGGCAACATCTGCAGTCAGTTAACTAGAGAGGGTGTTTTGAACTCATGGAGAAGAAGACCAGAGAAACTCAATACGCATTTATGTTTCTTTACACATAACTGCTGCCGTTTAATGCACAGGCTTACCAGGGCTCAAGCCCCGCGGCCCGACGACGTGAAAGGGCCCACGAGGATCGGGGAAAGAAATTAGGGAGAAAAAAAAAGCTTGACTTTGTGTGGTACTCAGTCCCGACTGTTGTGTGTGTGTGTGTGTGTGTGAGTGTGTGTGTGTGTAAGCGCATATGCGTGCATTATGTGTGAGAGAGATTGGTATTGGCCTACAGTGAGACGGCCTGTACGTTTTGGTGACACAATTTCTGTATCCAGTGTGCAAAATACGGGAGTCTCGGACAAAGTCAAATACATATTATTTTGTCAGCCTGTAGCTGCTTGCTTAGCTCAATTAGTTTGTCACTCACACGTTAGCCATGTATTGAAGCCATTGTCACCACCAGTAACATCAATAATACCGTGCCACTACACTTTAAACTGGCTACAAGCTGATACAATAATACAACACATCACAAATATAAGAAACTCAGGTTAGATCGTTGAACACAAATAGTCCTGTTAACTAGTAGCTACAAGCACAGCACCATGTGCGAGTCACTAGCTAATTGAGCTAAGCAAGCAGCTACAGGCTGACAAAATAATATGTATTTGTTTAACCCATTACAACAGCACAGATCGTTAAACAAAAGCAATCTACATGCACCAGCTCAAACATAACATTGTTGCTTTCACTAAGACAGAAGTTACGTGTAAAGAAACATAAATGCGTATTGAGTTTCTCTGGTCTTCTTCTCCATGAGTTCAAAACACCCTCTCTCGTTAACTGACTGCAGATGTTGCCAAGCTGTCACTCCGATCGAGACTGGCCAATAGAAACGTGTCTTGCGTCTTTCAGCGTAGGTCCTGCCCATGGAATTCAGCTGAACCGGAAGCAAAGCTTTTGGATTCGCAAGCAAAACTTTTGGATTCGCAAGCAAAACTAAACCAATTTTTTAATTGCAGTGTCAATTATTTGCTCTCAAACCTATTTTTTGATTGCATAAAAAAGACACAAAATTAACTCCATAATCTTGGTGCAATAAATAAGTGGACATTGGAACCCTGCAGTGTGTGAGCTGTTTATTTCATGAACCAATTTTCATGACAGTCCATTCAGTAGTTGTCAAGACATTTCACTGAAAACTACAAATGCTAACCTCATGGTGGTGATAGAGGTAAAGTGCCACCACCCCATTTGATGACGTCATACTAACAATTTTGAGACAGCCTGATCTAAATGGCCCAAAATGTTGTGTGCAACTAGTGGGATGCTACCAAGGTAACCTGTTACAGAGCCTCCCACTGCTCATTATACTGTATAGTGTACTTTCAAATCACACTACATTTATGTTATACTGTATGTCATTGCTTTAAATGACAATATTATTTCCTCAAGCATTTTTTTTTTTTTTTACAATTGCTTTGTCTCAGTTTTTTTGTCTCAGAGTTTCAGTTTGCAAAACTTTTAACACATAATGCTCTACTCCCAATTTTGGCTTCAAAGTCTCACATAGCACCCAAAATGAAAACATCAGTATCAAATTAGGTAATATATCACACAGTAAGTTCATCAGAACATCACAATACTGTACATGTTCGTCACTAAATTTTACTCAGTTGCATTTTAAAATAAAACTGTCATTATTAAATAATGTTGTCTAACAGTAACGAAAAAGTCTGCTATGATCATGTCCCCGAGATTATACAAATGGCAACGAGAAAAACTTTTTTATTGCAGAAATGAATGATAAATTTTGCAATATGCTTCAATAGACTTTTGTTTCCAGGTGCACAAAATGAAACTAAAGTAATTCCAGTAATGCAATACAAAACTATACATATGCACTATACATACTTGTATAGAATAGGTTTGAACTTACATTTAACAGTTTTGACAGTAGTATGTAAATGTGCAAAAATACAGAGTTTTAGTGGTGGTTGAGATTGAGTTTGAAACAGTTAATGAAACGTGAAAGATGTGGTCATTGAATGCATTGTGTGAAAGCAATGAAGAGTGATCCACAGTGTAGTCCACATTGACATTGATTTCTGTTGTGCTGAATGTGTGAAGAGCTTTGAAAAATTGAACTCGGTATAGAGAAATGTGAGTTAGTAAGTGTAAAAAAACTGTAATGATGATTGTGATTGTTGGTCACTGTATCAGTTTACTGTTTCTGTTCTGTATCGACAACAAAGTTGTTTTTATTCAAGACCTGTACCATAGATATCTCAGTCCCTTAAGTATGTTTACTGTAACATAAGGATAAATACTTGCAAAGATATGTTGTATAGTATATAGTTTTGCATACTGACATTCTGTTGTGAAGCAACTGTAAAATCCTGTAACTAATAATGCCCTCTCAAAATGTTGATACATTCCTAAGTCAGACTGAAGAATTGTTCTAAACCTGCAGGCACTCCAAGATACCCTGCAAGACATTTGTGAAGGTATGATATCATATCACTACCATATCAACATGGTAGTGTTCCTACCTGATCATGGCTATTTACTGAAGTTATTACTTAAAATTACATTTGGTTGCTTACACATTTTATTAATGAGGCCCCTGGAGCATTTTCTACCCACCTTCTCCTCTCTGTCTTCCTTCTCCATCCTCAGACTCTCAGGTTGAGGCCCAAACCTCTGCTAGGCTTGACATTTCCTGCTGGATGTTTTCCCAGCTCTTCAAATTCACCCTCAACAGGACTAAGTAGCTCTGTTTTATTGGAGAGCTGCCTTCCGAAAGACCTCTCTATCACTATTGACAAGACAATACTGATTCCTGTCCAGACAGCCAAGAAGCCTTTTTGATGTGTAACCAACTGTGATGCAATACCCATAATGCAGCCCTGACCTGATCCTCTGCACCGCTGGTTTTATTTCGAACTAAGAGAAAGGAGACTAATTAATAAAATCAACTGGCATGCTGTATGTTAGTATTACAACATGTACACTCTTGTGTCTGTGTCAGTAACATAAAGCAGAAGCAGACTGAACAAATACCAACAACAATGGAGGAAAGGTTTGAAGAGGAACTACTAAACCACCATGGTCGTGTTGCCGCCAATGTCAGTCTACCACTTTGGTCTAGATCAGGGGTTTTCAAAGTCTGACAGTGTGGGCACCCCTCAGGAAAAAAATGGAGTCAACTAAACCCCCAAAGACCCCTCATATGGATTACTTTGATACTGAGAACTTAAAACGTGATGATTCTCAGGCAAGTTCTTAAGTTATAAGGAGCGTCTTTTTTTCTAAGCAGATTTAAGGACATGAATTCAAGATTGGCATTTGAGGTAATGATATCCTTGGATACTGAATCTAAAAATAAGTGTATCATGTCTGTGTGTTCAGAATTGACTGAGACATGACTCCTGGCTTTACCTCTAGCACCTCTGTGAGTTGACATTTATGGTTTTGAGTGAAATGTCTCAACAGTAACTTTGGTGATCCCCTGACTTTTCATGTAGTGCTATCATCATGTTGAACTATTGCGATTCCCATCAACATCAGCTGTACTTCGTGTATAGTGCCATTTAGCAAATGCTAGCATGCTAACAGGCTAAATTAAGACAGAAACCATAGCAAACATTACCTGATAAACACCAGCATTTTAACATTGTCATTGTCGTTTTTGCTTTTAGCTCAAAGCATCACTGTATCTTAGTACAGACTCACAGAGCTGCTAGCATTGCTGTAGACTCTTAAGGTGTATTTACACATGCACTGCTACCCTGAACTTTTCGGGACATTACTCGGATGAGGTGTATGTGTGAACACAAATGTCCGAATGAGTTGAACCAGACATTAACCAGATGTTACCCTGCCAGCTCCCTAGCATAAAGTCTGTGTAATGTCCGATTGAGTCATTGTCCGGGGAATTCACAGTGAGCAAGTGGGCGTGTTGATGACATTGATGACGTTGCATGGAGTGCAGCTGCTTCGTACTCTTTTCTGCTTGCCTGGATGTTGCTGTCCACTCTTTCTTTGATATTGCAGATACGACCAAATACATATAGTATTGATATCAATGCAAGTCATCATTACTGATGAGTCTTCCTCCTTATCCTGCATGCTCTTCCCAGGCTCCACCCCTCGCCTAAACCAAACAAAGTATTTCCAGTAGGTGAGAATGCATCTGACACGGACAGTCTCCTGTTGTGTGCAACATGTGTGAAAGGGCAACTCCAGACAATGTCCCGACCTGATTCTACGGACATTGTCCACAGTTCAAATGAGAAAACTTTGGTCTTGTTCTGTTGTAATCTCAAGATTCACAATATAGTTACTGCCTTACATTTGCCATGATTAGTTATGATTACATCACACAAAATCTGAGGTTGCAGCTTGTGTTGTAGCTGCATACGTGTTATTTAATTGAGTACATGCTCAGCCATACACTGTTTTTTAGCACTTCCAGCATGTTCCCATCATCTGCGTAGAACCTTTAATAGGTTGTTTGTTTGGGACCAGCTGTAGAGAAGTGTTTATCCCATGGAGGTTGAATGCACTTATTGTAAGTCGCTTTGGCCAAAGGGACAAGGTCACCACTCCACTCTTTCTTCTTGACTTCATAGTAATGGAACAGAATTCACTCTTCAAGAGGTACTTAATGTTTTCGTTGCTTCAATCATTTATATCTTGTTTTTATCCATTATTTACCCCCTGATGTTGTCTAAAGTATGATAGACACTCTTGTTTCAGTAGCACTCTCCCTGATCATTCCAGGTATATATGGATATTTGCTACTGTCAGACAATGGCTCTAATAGCTTTGACCTCCTTACTACTGATTGCTTGTAATCTAGGTAGTGAAGATGATTCTGTTACTCTCATTAAAAGTTTCTCTGGATCAACGTGTTAGCACAGGTTACATTAGTGAAGTAGAAAGGCAAATTTGTAGTGCACTGGCATTCCGGAACTGAAGACAACATTTGAACTTTTTTTTTTCCTTTGAAAAATGTGTTCTTGCTCTTGCGAAGCATACATTTCCCTCTGCTCTCCTTGTATTCCTTTACTTTGCTCTGCCCTTCTTTTCTCTCAAATTCAAATGTGGCTAAAAAGCTGCATTTCATGAAATACACATAGTGCACTGAAGCTGATACATTAGGGAGGTAAAATATTCCCCTATATCTTCAACCCCCAACCATTCCCTCTGCTCCCCACCCACAGACACAGATACAACTTTTTTAGCCAGGTATCTCTTCTCAGCTTGTGTACAAAAATAGAGGTTGATAGTGAGAGGTAACCCCCTCTGTGATTTCAATACATTATATTCAACTTGGTGCTCATTTGCAAGCCAATGATAAATAATTAGCATAATTGGCACTACCTTACTAAATCCTGTAGGGTTGCATTAGGGAGGAATAATGGTTGTGTCACCCCCTCACCTGCTGCTTTTATTTCAGCATCATGTCCTTGAACAGCAACAAATGGGCCAGCATAATAATTACACAGAAATGCTGACCCTTTTTAATTTTGCAGTTTATTTTACACATTAAAAATAAACTTTTATCCAAAGTGCTACTGCAGGCACTAATCCTTTCATGCTTTCATGTCCAGAAGGTTAGATTACTGTAATTGTACCAAAAATCTCTCAGACAATTGCTAGTGTCCTCACAAAGACCTAGAAAACTGATAATATCACACCAATTCTTAGGTCTCTTTACTGGCTTCCAGTGTTTCAGGGAATAGAGTTTAACGTACTGCTGCTTGTCTCTCTGTCTTTTACCATATGAACCCTCTCGGCCTCTCAGGTCATCAGGTAATAGGCTGCTAACTGTTCCCAGAGTGCAAACCAAACATGGGGAAGCAGCATTTAGGTACTGTGCACCACAGAGCTGAAACAAACTTCCAGAGGGTATTAGACTTGCACCAACTTTGACCACCTTTAAATCCAGGTTCAAAACATTTATGTTCTGCACTGCCTTTGCCTGAACGTTAAATACTCATCATAAACTATCTTGCCTTCCTATTCTGTATTTAAGTCTCTCTCTCTTTTTAAAAAAAAATGTTTTTAACGCATTATGTAAAGCACTTTGAATAGTCTTTGTGTATGAAATGTGCTATACAAATACACTTGCCTTGCCTTAAATATCTGCATGGCTAAATACCACTTTTGTAACTAACCCTTTAAGCTTGAAACCTGCTAGTTTTGCTGCAATTAATAGCAGCAGTTTTCTTTTGTGTTCCTTTTTGCACCTGATTCGCTCTGATTTATGGTTCCTATTAGCAAATGAAAGTGCCGCTGTTTCATAAAGTGGCTTCTTATCTCTTTTATTATTGGACTTTATGAGCCTGTGTGTAAGCTCCATTTCCCACTGCTAGTGAGTGGATACCTGTGCCTAGAAATGTCATGAGTGGGCTTATTTATATAATTATTCTTGAAGGTTACCTGCTCTCATCATAGTTCACAGAGTCTGTTAAGTCCTGTTCGAATTAGAAGAGGCTCAATAATTAATCATGCTGTCAGCATCAAACTTCAGCTTGCTGTCTTCAATTTTTCCCCCCACTCTTCATACTTGAAGTCAGTTGTGGAGACACTCCTGAGACACTTGGGAGGGTTCTTGGTCAAATTAATCCTTCACTCCTGTTCAAACAGTGTTATGAGCCTTACACACCAGGGACATGATGAATAAACAACACAAAAATGCTAAATACTTGCCTGCAAATATTTTGCATCAAAATTATTCATAGATGGATATATGGATGCATAGATAGATAGACGGATACTAGAAATATGACACTAGAGCACTCATATAAAGCCTATGTGTGCATCAATATGTATGCTCCAGTGTCTTATGTTACTCTGGGTAGTCTATGTGCAGTGTCCTGCAGGTAAAAAGCTACACAGAGTTCCTCCCGTATTTGATTAACATGATGAGCCAAACCCGCCAACACTGCTGCCTTTCTACCAACTCTACTACATCCAAAAGTAAACTACATCAGCTCCTTACTATCCTGCATCTGGCATTGCTGTTCCACACGTTGTCCTTGAGTTCATTGTCTTTATCATTTTTGTGTCCTTTGTCATATAATACAGGGTGATGAAAAACACAAACAATCAACAGGTCCGTCATTGTCATAGGAGTTGTTACGTGACGTCCTCTCCGCACAATATGATTGGATCCGGGAAAAAAATGATGTTGCCTTTTCATAACATAATATTCACATTCTGTGTGAAAGTACTCATGACAAAAAGAACAGTTAGAAAAAATATATTGACGTTTTCCAAACCAGCTAAGATTCCCTCTTTGTATGAACTGGGAGTATGTTAATTTCTTTGCTACAGTGGAGAGATTCATTGTAGGCGCATACAGGTTATGTCTTTCTGTCAGTTCTTAGAAATGTCACAAATTGCTGTAAATTGCTTCTGTGTTGTTGTTTTTAACCTACATTTAATCATATTTATTAGCTGGTTTGCCTCAGTTTTGTCAGAACAGGTCCAGACAGATACAGAGCTTGTTTTGGGAGTTGTTGAGTGGATCTGTGTATTGATATTGCATCTCTTTGTGGTCACTGTGTCTCTTTCTAGTCATTTTGAGTTTCTTTGTGGTTGTTTTGTGTCTGTTCGTAGTTGTGTGAAGATACAGGTTTATGAGCAAAGGCATTGAAAACAAATGTAATCCTGGTGGTGGCAGCGGTGTTTTCCACAAAATGTATGTTTTCCTCAAAATGTGTATTTCCCAATGGAAAAAAAGGCTTATAGATATAACATTATGTTAAATAATTTGCTGGCAATGAAGTCCCTCAAGCAAAATATTAAATAGTTGAACTTGTTCTGCAGTATGAGGCTGCTGAAATTTGCCAAGCATGGCTATAGAATATTTTGTATTCATAATCTTTATCATTTGTTTACCTCGGTGTGTTGCTGAGAAATAATACAGGTGTGTTGGCCATAGAAATGCATTACTGAGTGCTGCTACAGAACATAAATGTGAAAGGGCACATGGATACAAAAGCTACAAATGCATGGTATCCATGGAGAGATGGACGACACTGACTGGCTGAATCTTAAAAGCCAAATACTGTCCTTTTATCTGTGTAACTCTAGTGATCAATGAGTGTGTGCATGTGTGGTTATGTATGCGTTTCTCTCCCTCTGTCTCTCAGTCCTTTTCTAAAAAGAAATAGCCCCTTTTCATGGCTAAAGGTTAGTGTTTGATTTTGAAAACCATTAGTGCCATATTGATTTGTAAAAGGAAGAAGACGGGAATAAAAAAGACTGAGTGGCCCTAAGAGGAATACATTTCCTCTGCTCTATCCAGGTCAAACACCAAGAAAAAAAATACAGCGATGTATTAAGTGAGAAAATGCATGTGATGCTGGTGTGGTACGGAGTGGGTGCAGTCTGTGTGCATAATGTATGTGGTTTACAATGGAGGGCATTAGTCTCCATCTATATCCTGTTAGAACAACAAAGAGCCTGCTTTATCACAGATGATAATAAACAGCTTCAATGATTATCAGAACATCTTCTGTGAAAGTTCAGCTGCATTTCAAACACAACACCTACGGGCTCTTTCCTTGAGGTATTGATGAGATATTCTCTTTTTAAAAGTAGTGACACTGCAGTAAATGCCTCTTTATTGGACAGGAGTCAAGGAAATCTGTTTCAACATTTGTATTTGGCTAAACAATCTAAAATGTTACCCTGTTTTAAATTAATCTTTTTTTATATGCAATGAACTGGTGCTACAATGTCTTGACTATTTTTAAATAACTTTTACTTGCTGTTTTATATATGTATACATTATATACTATGTATATATATGTATTCTAAATCTATTGCTTTTGTTTAGAAGTACACTATATAACATTTACATTTCTACATAATTTCTTGGATCAGTCCTGGATGTATTTGTTGGACACACAAGGCAGAACCTAGAATCTAAATCTTATGGGTCCTTACAGGTTCAGCCTATGGAAAGCTTCAGGTTATGGGTTGTTGAGACACACACACACACACACACACACACACGCACACACACACACACACACACACAGTAATGTATTATAGCCCATCACAGCAAGAGGGTGTTGAATACCAGTCTGGGCTGGTGTCACAAAGAGGGCATTAACACTTTCATCAATGCCATACACCTTCCCTGAGGATCCTCATTGCATGTGTGTGTGTTTCTGTATGTGCCAATATGTGTGTGTTGGCAGAGATGGTGTGTGTGTGTGTGTGTGCATATACATGTCTGTATTTTTCATGTTGTGTGTGTGTGTGTGTGTGCGTGTGTTTAAGTATGTGTCTGTAGGGAGGGAGGCAGAGGTAAAAATGAATGGACATGTCAAGTGAGCTGACAGACAGAGTGTGACTGCGAGTGTGCGTATGTGCAGGTGTGGTGAAAAAAAATGAGAAAGACAAGGAGGAAGCCAGTGTGTGTGCATGTGTGTGAACATGTGTATGTGTGAGTATCCAAGGATTAGCCCCAGGCAGGGTTGTGGTGGGGTGAGGTCCACTGAGGCCAAGCTGACGACGGAGGTATACCAGGAAGAAGGGCTTACTGTCGGTTTAACACCAGGTATCTCTCTCTCTCTCTCTCACTCACTCACTCACTCACTGACTCACTCACACACACACACACACACACACACACACACACACACACACACACACAATACCTCGGTCACACCCTCAGTTGAGGACTGCCGCAGTGTGTATATGTGTTTAACTGTGCCTGTGCACAATAGGTCGAGTGTGTGAAATGTGTGTGTGTGGAGATGGGGAGGGGTGAGTGTTGGGTTGATGGAGGCTACTTGTCACCTCCAACCCATTTGGGAAGGCTGGAGAACAGCCAGAGGGGTTTTAATTTGTGAATTGGGGGAAAGGAGGGGGAGCAGAGGGGATGTCGAGAGGAGGGAGGGATAGAGTGATGGACAGAGGAAGAGAGGGATTGATGGAAGCAGAAAATGAGCAAGGTATGTGCAGATTTCATTTTTCAAGTAACGCCCCAAATCTACAGTATCTTTTGAGAATAAAAAGGCCTAAAATGTTGCTGTAAAAAGTTTATAGTTTCTTCATTCTTGCTGAATGGTGGCAGTGGGAAGCTCCTATTCATATAATCTCAGTAGTTACCAGTTTTCAGAAAAAAAAGACAAAAACAAAACAAAACAAGCACCTTTCCATTAGTATGCTTACCATACACCAAATATAAAACTCAAAATTGCAGCAAAATATGCCAGAATATGGATTTCAAAATGGTATTGAACACCATGGGGGATATTTACTAAGCCTGTCGCAAATTGCCGTCAGGGGCGCAAAATTTTGCATCATCGCAGTTTTTAAAATAATATAACTGCCTGTTTAATTACTGGACGCTTCAATCATATTGCACTATACTGAGCCAAAAGTCAGGAAAAATGTCAGTCTGTGGTGAAAAAATCAGGTGCAGCATATTTGTATACATTTCCATTCCCTCTCATACCTTGCGCCTCTGAACAGGAACACCTTAAAATACATATTGCATTAGGCCAAGTGTTTTGTGGAAGCCTAGTTGAGCTTACAGGAGTTTCTGATGGCTTGTGTAATGTGTTTTCCTGCCACAGAGGAAATAAATTCCTGATGAGTGAAAATTAGTCAAAAGTGTCTCCTGGCATCTTTACTGTAGAAAGGGACTGGGGACCAAACATTGGGCCTCATGCGTGAATGTTTTCTTACTTTTCTCTTATATTTGTTCTTGCACAAAGCAATAAGAGGAAAATAAGAAAATCCTGCATGGGATTCATTAAACGTGCACTGACAGCCAAGTCTGTTCTTACCCACCTGAGTATGTTGATGAATTGTGTTTGATCTTAAATTGGATGCGCATGCCTGGCAATTTTCATTAGCATAGGGAAACACCCCAATAAACCCATATAAGGGCAGCCAACTTAAGTGCCGTGTGCAAACCACAAACCAATAAGCCACTGACATTGAACAGGTAACGGTAAACTCAGACAAAAGAAGAAAAGAAAGATAAAGGAAAGGAAATGTCACCTAAGGGCAGCAAAAAGAAGAAAAACCTTTCTTCTACAGAGATGGAAACCTTATTAATTTATTTGTTTATTTATTTTGTTGTTTAATTGCACCAGCGTTAGGTAGCAGCTAATTTACATCTGTTGTCTGGACAGGTAGACAAAAGACAACCACAGAACAGCAAATACCCTACATAAAACAGCACAATAGATAAAAGTCCATCAGTGTGACATAATAAATAGAATCAGTATGATAAGTACAATAAATACAAGGCAATTATTGGTGGTGACACTTTTGGGCTGACTTTAGCCAAAGCTTGAGGCTGGTTTTAAACACTGCAAAGCTTTCTGAGTCTCTGTTTGTGGGTATGGAATTCCACTTCCCCACTACTTTAACCTAGAAAGCAGTTTGACCAAAGGCTGTCTTTCTGAACTGTAGTCACCCCCAGTCATTTACTGAGACCATTCATCCTCTCCATATTTTGAACCATTCCACTTTGTACACTGCCATGTTTGTGACACCCTCAGGCCAAATCTGAAACATCACACAAAAGACTTAGCATCGCATAATGTGATTGGATGTGAAATTTGCTGAGCACATTCATATTCTCCTGAGGATGTATGCTTATGCTTATTTTAATTGAAGCTATCTAGCAGAATTTCAGGAGCAGGACCACACCTCACTTATGGCGTTCCATAAATACCCACTCTTTCGCTGTCGCATACCCCCCCCCCGTTTCTCTCTTCCTGTTTCTTCCTCTCATTTCTCCTCTCCGTAGGGTCCTGAAGGGGGTCCGTTGTACCCGGGTGCTACGGCAGATTCCCTACCAAAGCTTCCCTACACCTCAGTCAGCAACAGAAGATCACAAGCAGTTCCAGCCTCACACATTCATTATTTTCTAATTACCTGTTTAAATGTGTCCTGTTGATGGTGTGGTCCTTGCTAGCGAATGAACCGTTGGTCTTTCCCTAGCACCATTCTCAGGACAATCTTTACATTTTTAACTCCACTACCACTAACAATGTTTTTTTTGGGGGTTTTTTTGGTGTTGCTTTTGAGACAAAAGACAACACAAAAAAATATGCCTCTGACATTCATAAATAAACATTAACATTTTTAGCTAACTCCACCCAAGATAAATCAACAACCTTAACCTTATTTAAATGTAACAGTACAGTTCCTGAAGAAAAAATTAAATATCTTCCTTGACCTAAAACCTGACGGATAGTATGAGTGAGCAAGCTCGAAAAAAAGACAGAAACTGCGTGTTAATAGGCCATTAAAAGGAAATTTCCCTCCAATTTCCATATAACAAGAACTAATGTTTTCTCAGAGCAAGGGAGAGAGGAAGAGGGGGAGTGCATATGTGGCACACTGAGTGATGGAATGATATTGCTCTCTTTTAGTTCATGCAGGGGTTACCTGCCCCGAAGGCAGGAGCCTTTGATTAGCTTTTTGTCTTACAGCTGAGAAAGCTCCGGCAAAGAGGGGAACATAACTCAGGAAATTTACAGGCACCCGGTGAGAGAAAATAGCTTTGTCTCTGTGCCTCCTCTCTCCTCGGAAAAAGGAGAAACCCAACACTTCATTCCTGGAAATGACAGTCAAGATGGCAAGATGAATTTTGTGGATTCTCCGTTTGCTCCCTTGCTGGATATGGGCCTGAGGGCCATTTTGGTGATGCCTCTGTGTATGTGTGTTTGTATGTCCAACAGTCTAACTTTTTTCTGTTCGTGAAATTAACATTGCTACTTGTGGTATTTTGGCATCAAAATATTCTTACTGGACTAATTTTGAAAATAATTTCTACTCAAGATCCACTTACTCACCAGTTCTGGAGCTTTTGACCGTACCACATGGTCTTCATCAGCAGATGCAGTTTTGTCAGGTGTCATTTAAGACAAGATGGACGAGAAGTCCTAGAGATGTCCATAATCATGGGAAGTTTTAACATCTGCAGTTCTATGACAACTGAGGCATCTACATCTGCTGATGAACACAATGTGAGATACAGTTGAAAGCTCCAAAACGAGCAAATGGACCTTGAGTTGAGATTGTTTAGTCGACTGCTGTTTTCGGTGGACTGACATTGTTCCAGTGGAAACACTAGATGCGAGATGCAAAAATCACCACCAGAATGTTTCTTCTCCTCAATACAGTAACAAACACAAACACAACTGGCTGTAAAACGATTTTTCTGAGCATCACCGGCACTTCATCTCAACTCTTTGCATTATCCAAATTTTAGTGCTTAGGTCCAATAAAAAGTAAAGTCTCAAAGGGCTGTATCTGAATTTTTTTGATGTGATTCATGTGTGGGGGGAGTCAGGAGGAAGTGTGCCGGCTCAGCCAGAGAAAGAATCTAAGCTCTGTGGACCAAAAACGCAGAAGCCAGAGGAAGCCTCAAAAACATTTTGGGGTGTATGTGTCCACTGGACAAATTTAATTGCCTTGTCCACAGCTAACTGACTGACTCCATGGAAACACAACTTTGCCACCAAAAGCATGATGGAACCATGGTGGCAAAGTGTTAAATATATCAATCTCAAATAGAAATAACCAGAAATCCCTAAAAAATTTCCTTTCTTTCTTTTACATTATCAATATATGTTTTGACCGTACTGAGGCTCAGAATGTATAATATACAGATATTTGTGATGTGATGAAAACCTGTGGACATGCAGGCAAAAAACTAAAAACTGTATAAAAAATTGTGTAAAAGCTTGTAGTGGTCCTTGAGTTAAGATTTCTTGGTCAAACTGTGTAAAACGTTTGACAAAATAATCCCACAGTCTATTTAGAAGTTGTTCTGGAGCTTTCGATTATATCACATGATCTTCATCAGCAGATAGATGTGCTAAGTTGTTATAGAGCTGTTTATGTTCAAATATCAATTATTTTCTGAGTATCAAGGACTGCTCATTCATGTTGGCTTAAAAGCTAAATGGACTTAAGTACTAAATACTTAAATGATCTTAGAACTTCAGCTATGAGTACACCTTGAATGTTTTCATACAAATTGATAATTAACCTGAAAATAACAAAGGTTAAGTGGCTACCAATATTTCCAGTTGTATCATAACATTGAGATATTGATGGTTAAAACCATCATGTTGGATCTTCAAAGTGTGATTGAATATTTAAACGTCTGTAATATGACTTGCTGACTTTCTCAACATTTCAGTATCAGTTCTTTGTGCCAAAGTGAAAAAAGCCTCTCTTTTTTTTTCCAAACTCAGATTGAGTCAGAAATATGTCGATGAAGACCTCGCTCCAGTTCTGCGTGATGATTCATATCAAAGAGTGAAGCAATAACTCACTTGCTATACAGCGTCTGACAATAACAAAAGCAGACTAACTCGACGAACACTCCATTTAATTCAGAATCAAAGCTGATGGTGCAAGGGGAAATCTCCGGCCGAACAGCGAGCCGGCAGATTATCTTCTGAGGATTATTAAATTTGCTGGGTGATTCCATTAAATGGGTTTTTATGGTGGAATAAGGGGTGGTGTCAGTACACTTGCAGGCATGAGCAGGCCCTCCTCTGGAGTGGAGTGTTGGCTATAAAATGTTGAACCTCGCTTGGCTGATGGTTTCACTGTGCTCTTGTACTCTGGCACTCACAGGTGATTTAACTGCAGAGTGCACAGAGGAAGAGTGTGGTGTATGAGTGACTGCACTCCTGCAGGCGAGGCAGGCTGCAACCCTGTGCAGAGTTAGCAGTGCACACGGTCGTGGAGAGGCTCTCAGTCAGAAAGAGAACTCGAATTAGAGCGAGACGGGTTCAATCACACAAATGTAAACATGCACATATTCAGTCTCACAGGCAGAGTAATGCTAGTGTATGCACAAATACACACTTGTAATGTAGCTATAATGCATTAGCGCGTACAAACACACACACAAGGCCAACCAACCAAGTTTAATCAAATCAGCTACCCACAACTTCATTCAAATTGTTGACAGTGTGGAGTGAGATTATTGTAATGCTGTTAATCAATTGGAAACTGAAGGGCATGAGTGATTAGCTAAAGATCAGGCTCTCTTTACATCTACTATTGAAGGTACTAGGATCTAAATACATTTAGTAAAGCACAAAAGTACTAAGGTGAAGTTTGAGTATATCCATTTTGTGCTACTTTATTCCTCTACTCTACTACATTTCAGAAGCAAATACTGTACTTTTTACTCCACTGTTGTTATTCGACAGCTATAGGACAGCTTTGCAGATTATGAATTTGCATAAAAAATGCATTATGATCTTATAGTAAACTGTAGGATGCATTGTTATAGATTAACTTACCCACCCTAAATAAAGCAGGTAAAATGAGCTCCTCCTTAACACCCTACAACATTAAAATAACTGCTTACACATTAATGTATCAATAATAATTCATGTAATAATGTAATATATAATAACACACAGGGGCAATTCTGCCAGCTTTAATAAAAGATTACTTTTGATACAGTTATCCTTAAAGGCAAAGGTTCACATTTTGTGTGGCATACGTCTAAGGAGATCCAAGGCCCTTTTTAACAACAAAAAATACTTACTTTTTACTTTATACATTATTTTATCAGCTCAATAGTTCATGGCTTGTTCTAATTTCATGAGAGTTGCTTATAAATATGATTTTGACCTGATGTTTCTGAAGTCAGCTACAGAAAATGACACATTACATCTGTTTGAGGTCTCAGAGACACCAGCTGTAAAACCTGGCTAAATACTATGGGTTTTTATACCTGTAATTGATGTTGACAAAACTTTTTACACAGCAGGCAGTCAGACCTCTCTATGGTGTAAATGACCCCAAACATAAGTAACATCACTATCTAGGAAAACATATGTCATTGTCTGTCAGTGAATTTGGGCGAACTAAAATAATATATGTTTGTTCAAGTGCAGCCCATATAACATATAAAACTGGAAATATTTCCTTACATGGAGTAACTATTTGTAATTTCTGTATTTTGTCTCCAACAGAATTTTACAGTACTTTTCAATATCAGTTGATAGATGATGCAGACATAAGAGTGCAGATTACCCCAGTTATCCAGGATTTATATGGACATATCTTGATGAAACACACTGCTTATTGTCAAAATAAAGCCTTCTTTCTATTCACATCACATTGTTGGGCTACATTTCTCCAGGAAGACTTTATTAGGATATGAGGATAAAGTGAATCAATCATCAGCAGTGCATTAACAACTTGAATTATTACTTCAAAAATGCAATCATTCAACCACATTTTAAGAGGCCTTCATTAGATCGTAACTCATTGAACAACTATGAAACTTTGCTGTTTAAGGTTCTGGAAAAATAGCAGCAGACCAGTTGACTGCTTGTATAAATGGGGGTATATGCTCTCCTCATAGTGATGAATGATCTTCTTTTAGCTACTGATTAGAGGAAATGCTCAGTTTTACTTCTTTTAAAGCTCAGATTAATTTTTGATTCATTGCCATGGACTAATTAAGAGAAAAACACGTCATTCATTCATTATATTTCATCTAGAATGTATGACTCCAATTTTTAATTCAAATGGCGATATGCCCTACAGCCAATGAGTCTACAGTCCTGTCAGTCATTGCTGCTGAAGTCAAACCAACAATCTGCCTGCTGTATACCATTGTCCAGAGGAAAGCTACTGTAGCTAGCCAGCTTAGCTTAAGTGTGAGACATCCTCTGTGATGAAGGATTACAATTTAAGAGGGCACCTCAAGATAACACACTAAAACTTTGACACACGTCTCTGATCACAATCAAACCTCATGGTGTGAGCAGAGGTGTAACTTCATTTCCTGGACGTCCACCATCAGTTCTGTTCTGTAATGATAACATCATAGTCACCAAAGCAGTTAAGGTTCTCTGAACGAGGTGACATTGCTAAACATAGGTCAGACAAGAAAACAAACATGAGCGGTTAGCCAAACAAACAGGTAGTGAACAAGACAACAGTTTTGTCAGATTAGGTACCATTTTATTTAGACAGAAACCAAAAGTGAACTCACAGGTAATGTCACTAATAATCCCTCACTGCACAGGAAAATTGTATGCACACTAGGGCTATCACTTTATATTTGAAATTAAACAAAGCAGAACAAATGGGGGCTGAGCAGTCCAGTATCTGTACAACCATGGATTTAGTCAGATTCAAAAACCAGAGATTGAAACAAATATGAAGATAAGGACTGGTTTTGGGCCTTTCTTTTTGTTGTTTCGGAAAGTTGTCACAATTGTTAGTCGCAGGTCCCCTGATTCCAACGCTGAAAAAGTGTGTGGGTAGGGGGTTTCAGACACTGTTTGACGGACCTTCTGACACCTTTAGAGCAACAGGTGGATTACTGCAGCATCCCCAATTAGCACTGGCTTTTACACTCCAACCTTCCAACCAACCAATGCTCAACCATGCAGATCCAAGCAGCTGCTGCCTTCACAGGGTATGTTGGCTTACTCTTGGGTGAGGAGGTCAGGATATCCAGAAGCTTGGGATAGAACTGCAACTTCTTTACGTTGAAATGAGTCAATTGAGGAAGCTCATCATCTGATCAGGATACCTCCTGGACTCCCTGTGGACCCCAGGACAGACCCAGCACCCGGTGTATGGAGTAAATATTCCATTTCAATCAGGAGAGACTTAATTACAGAGATGCTTAAAGAATAATAAAATAAATTTACTGACATAGTACACAATAGGTGTTACGACTGTGTACATGAACTGGATCCAAATGCACGACTCAGACAACAGGTGTCAGAATAACAAAAAGCGTCTTTTACTGAAGAAGAGTTCGATGAACAAAAAACCACTCTACAGAGGGAAAAAAGCACTCACGGGTTGAACAAGTTCGATGAACAAAAAACCACTCTTACAGAGGGAAAAAAGCACTCACGGCTTGAACAAACAAAACAATGACTTGACCAAAAACACTGACTTGACAACAGGGGTTGAATACAACGCTGGCTCTCTGACATTACGACAAGACGAACTGGCAAAGACAAAGGGGAGACACCGACTATAAATACACACGGTAATGGGGAACAGGTGGAAACAATTAGGGCGGGGAAGACAATCAGACGGATGGTAGACACACGAGGGCAGGAAGTCAACACACCTGGAACGAGAGGGAAAGTTGAAAAGACAAAATAAAACAGGAAATGACAAGACACTGAAGCACAAGATAACTTAACTAAATTAACTTAAATATTGCGTGGCATGACAATAGGAAGTGTTTGGCGATCAGACCCCATTGTGATGTCATATTTTAAGGGGGTAGTGATGCCGTGAGCTTAACAGGAATAATCCCCCAATGGAGTCTAGACACTGCTGGTGGTGGTGAAGGGGTGAAGAGCAATGGCTGAAGATCTGGATGGATGAGATATAGGGCGGGACCTCTGATGGGCCCAACGGAAGCACCATCTGGGAAGACTGTTTGTGATGGAGACAAGAGGTGAACGGGGTGGAGGAGGGTTGCATCGATCTGACACTGAAATGACAGCTGACAGCAGCAGAGAAATGAACAGTTTTAAAGTTTGACAGCAACGAGGTGATTGGCTCACAAAAGGCTCACAAAAGGTCGTGGCAAAATCTGATTGGTTCATCTAAAAGAGTGAATGCCCTCAGTCAGCTGATTGAGTTGGAAGCAGGAACAGACAGAGAGAGTCTTTCTTTCTGATTGTATTTATGCTAAGCTTCATTTGTCATGGGTATGCCTTGGAGGATTGGCCAGGCAGAAGGACTACTTCCAACATTATCATTTGAAAACTATTTTCTGGGCAGCTGACATCATCTTGGCCAAGTCTTTGTTTCTATAAAAGCATTTGAGTGTGTGAAAGCATCTTTCCCTCCTGTGCAGGGAAATAGAAACTTGACAGGCAATTACATTTCATCGACGCTTTAATACACATCAAAAGAGGGGATTTAAACAATTAGCCTAGAAAAAAACACCACCAACTTGCCTGCTTCACATATGTGATTTTGCCTCAGAAAGACAGACAAGAGAGGGGGAAGGAAAAGGAAATGTGTGAAAGAGCAGGTGAGCAAGCATGAAAGTACAACACAGAAAGAAAATGTAGCATAAGTAATTCATATGTGGACTGGAGGGCTGGGGGCCCGGGAGCCAACGGGCAGGGCAAGCAGGAGTCTCCATCATGCACTATCACTATCTATCTGTTGCTGGGCGGCTGTGAGGGATTAACAGGTAGATTTCATGCTCCATTAGGAAGGCTGATGCAGGTGTAAGAGAATGGACACAGAATATGATGCAATCTACTACACCGCTTCCCAAAGCCAATTATCAAATCTGTGTCATCTCCCTCCTCCTCTGCCTGGCTTTATGAGGGAAATAAGGGAAGTATAGCTGGACTGAGGGATAACCTGTTTATATTGAAATATTGAAGACATGATTATGTTTAGGGAAATCACTATAAGGTTAGGGAATGATGGTTGTTTTGGTTATTGAAAAAGTAAAGTGGAATAGCATGAAACTCTCAGGAACCTGTATCTCCCAAGGATGTGCACAACTGTCCTTATGCACATACAAGAGATATGAACAAAAGCATTGCTCCATAGTGTTAATAGT
Organism: Macquaria australasica; assembly: GCA_005408345.1. Classification (NCBI taxonomy): domain Eukaryota; kingdom Metazoa; phylum Chordata; class Actinopteri; order Centrarchiformes; family Percichthyidae; genus Macquaria; species Macquaria australasica. The sequence goes on from SEMN01000390.1 coordinate 89,699, forward strand.
GGTTAAAAATTACACAGTATACTTTAACCACGTGTCTTAGTACCCTAAACCAAACGACACCTGGTACGCAGGACGTAAAATGGGTTCATTGCGAACTGGTTTACAATGTCAAAGTCCTGCACTTTGTATCTATCTACCTTCACCTCCATATGACTTCTGTGCAGTATCAGGATGGTATAGTTTTTTGACTGAAAAAACAAAACAAAAACACCTCTGTGAAAATAATTCAAGCAGCAATTACATTTTTTCCTCCAAAACATATTTGGCAAAGCAAATTAGTAGGTGCTGTCACTGGTGAGGTCTGAAGACCCAGCTACATTGTTTGCCTTACAACTGTTAGTTTATGGAGTGAAAACACAAGCAACTACATGGGTTTAAATACTTAGGCTGAACTAAGGATTCGTATAAAACCTGTTTTATGGTCTAACTGAAAGTGAAATCCATCCAAGATGTCCATTCATTTATTTTTAAAATGAATTTGTTCAGAACTATGTAAGAATGGTAGGTCAACTTTGAACCAGGAAGTAGCTTGTTAGCTCATCCAAATCTAGTTTCCAACACACAAATCACCTTTATTTCAATTAATACAGTAAGTACAATGTAATCATAAGTGATGTAATGATGGCGAAACCTAGATAAAAAATCACCATGGTTGTAAAAAATTGAAAATTAATTTTTTGAGTTCACATAAGTATAAGGACAGGCAGAGAGCATTTGTGAGAAAACTGTTTTCCTGTGTGTGTAAGAACCTTGATGTAACAATGATATGGAAACAAACAGAACTTGGAGCAGCTGATCTTTTGTCAGAAGGCAACAATAGGGACAATATCACAGAAATATACTAAAGATCTTCCAGCAAGCACAATGAAATCCAGTTATAGGAGTGTGTAGCTGCTTTTGTTAGTGACAGCTTGCATCTCCACATCTACTCAGCTCTGTGTTGTGTGTGTGTGTGTGTGTGTGTGTGTGTGTGTGTGTTTGTGTGTGTACACACCTCATTATGTTTTCATTTTTGTGTGGACCACTGACCTTACATGTACCTTGTATCTTTATTGTAACCAAACCTGGTTTTGATGTGAAGTGTTACAGGTGATGCTACCTCAGTGCTGTTGTTTGCTTTGTGCTGAGAAAGAAACCCTAAGTACATGTACAGATATTTGTATCTGAAACACAGTGAATCACAGTTAGTGTAGCTTTGCCTTCCATTGGTCATACACTTTGAATTTGATGTCATTTTTTTCAACTCTTTGTTGTGGCAGTGCAACCAGCCAATCATAGCCCAACCTGCAACAAAAGGTTTTGAAAATGTTTTAAGATTCCCTGATAAATACTACCTGAGTTTCCTGTTAAAATGCCTAAACAGGGTTCTAATGTGTGTAGACACAAAAACTATGCATTTGCCATTTACCATACAGAAACTGGTATTTATAACAATACTAAGAGTCTACAGCCATGCTAGTGACTCTGTCAGGCTGTACTTTGACCTAAATACTAATGTCAGCATGCTAATATGCTCACAATGACAATGCTAACATGCTGATGTTTAGCAGGTAGAATGTTTACCATGTTCACCATCTTAGTTTAGCGTGTTTAGCTGATGGTAAGGCCATTAGTTTTGCAGGTATTTAGTCATAAACCAAAGTATTGTACAAATAGCAATTTTGACCTGATGATGGTGCTCGATGAAAAGTCAGGGGATCACCAAAGTGATTGAAATTCATCCTCAGCAGAATATGAATGTCTGTCAAAACTCATGGCAATCTGTTCAATTGTTGTAGAGACTCAAAACCACAAATGTCAACATTGTGGTGGTGGGTGTGGGTGTGTGTGTGTGTGTGTGTGTAGTCACAAAGTCTAAATTCTTCCTCTTAGAACCATGAATGTCAGTACTTCAGACCATGCATCCACATTTGTACACTTTTCTAGAGTGATGATATGATTCTGCTCTGTAAGTCTTGCAAACCAGATACTCAAGGATCTGGGTGACCTGGGGAAGATGCTTAGCAGGTCTAAATATTGTCTGTTTGATAAAATTGTGTTGTGGAATCCCCATCCATTGCACCTTATCCAAGTCCACCTCACAATGGCAGCAGGCTAAGTGAGGTAACCCAGGTGCCCTTTTTACCATCTCTTCCTGGGGATCCCAAGATGTTCTTATACCAGAATGGATATAAAACCCCTCTAGCATGTTCTGCATTTCCCCCAGGGTCTCCTTCAAGTTCCAACGTGAAGGAGCAGTATTTCTATTTTGAGCTCCTTCCCAATAAGCCCAGAATTGGTCGCCCCCAAATCATTTTAGAATCAGGCCAGAAAGAATCAGGCCTGGAGGATCAGTTGGATTTCTGCAGGTCATACATTTTGGTCGGCTGTCTTTAGCTTGAGCAGTTCCACGGCCCGATTTTCCACTGTCAAAAGAAAAGATCTGTTATAAATTGTAATGAGCTTGTTTTAATATTATTGGAATAGTATTTTACATGATAGTCTGTAGTCTGCTGTGATATGAACCTGAACTTGGCTCGAAGATGCAGACAATATGGTCTGTCTGTTCTCCAGCTATCTCCATATTATTATCTACAAAAGGTGGTGTTTGTGGTCAAAACTAAGAGCCAATCAGCTCTTTGATCAGGCAACAGCCAGGCGTTTCCCATCATGCCCTGGGTCTTGCAGTCGGTGGAGAGCAACTGTAGCGCCTGGCTCTGTCACTTGACATAACTGACTGGGGGTTCTGTGGTTACATTTGGCATGAGCACCAGTTGTTGCTCAGTTGTTCAGTTGATTCGTACAGTGTAGGCATAAAAGTCTCAGGTTCTGGCTGTGTAGAAAGGCTGATTAAAATGTCTAGTGTCAGTTAACACAATGTAAATGATCAATACAATCGCACAGTGTCTGCCCAGCTTAAGGGTGTGCCCTTCCACCCTGCAAAGGAAGCTCATTTCGACCACTTGTATCTACAGTCGTTTTCTTTCGTCACTACCCAAAGCTCATGACCATAGTGAAAGTTAGAAGATACATCAACTGGGAAATCGGGAGCTTCAGGCTTAGCTCCCTGTCCAGCAAAACAGTCTGGTACAATAGCTGGATCACTGCTGACACTTCACCAATCTGCCTGTCGATCTCCTGTTCTGTCTGTACTTTTTACGTGAACACCTTCCCTAGGGGCCACCCACTTACAACCCAAAGAGCATGCAAAATCATATTTGTCCTATGGTGGCTTTTCCCAATACACCGGTCCCCCAATATTTCCACAAGTGTTTCCATAAGTCTGCGGAGGGACATCTTTAAAATCTTTCCTGCTAGTGGCATAGACCAAAAATATCTGTGACTTCCTATTTCCAGGTAAAATAATAATTCCATGGGGAGTGTAGAGCAGCAGCAACACCAGTTGTAACATACAGTATATAGCAGAAGCAGAGGCAGTTAATGGTGTCATCTGCCAGTCTTTGCATACATGTGCAGCTGATGACCAGTTGTAGTACCATCGTAATGATAATGTCCCTCTCATTGGGGAATCAAATGGCTCCCTGTCAGATGAGCTCTGTCACTGACCCCAACAGGAGGCTCAGCACATTTATCAATCACATCAACGGTCTTTTCTCTCTTCTAGACTGAATGAAATCTGAGCAGCTCACAGTGAGAGGTAAGGCACATACTGTAGTTATGATGCAACACATGTTCACAAAGCAGGATATAGTAGTTTTGATTAATACAAGTATTAACATCTAAAATATGATAATTGATGAATATGTATAAATAAACCTGAGTTGATACTTTGAGTTGAGTTGATGCTTTGGTAGCACAGGTTTCAGTTCTCTTATGTCAACGATTTGAATTGAAAGAGATGGCAGGAGGAGAGAGAAAATAAAAGAAAGAGACGGAATGAGCGAGAGAAAGCGAGCGAGAGAGGTAGTAACTGAGCAGAAGAGAGAGAAACAAAAAGAGAAGAAAAGAGCTGGTAGACTGGAGTGGCAGCCGAAAGCCAGAATGTTTCACTTCAGATTGACACTTAAGTGAGGGTGAGCAAGGTAGAGAGACGGGATGGGGGGGTGGGGGGGGGCTTTTTAAAGTAGTATCCTTAGGCGAAGAACAGAGTTAAGTGTTCCCTTGCAGTCTTCAGTGTGGAAATGAATGATTGACTCTCTTTGAAAAACAGAGTTGCTATGACAACCGGCCCTTTTCTCCATTTCTCTTTAACCCCCCCACTTCTCTCCCTCTGTTTCTCTCTCTCTCTCTCTCTCTCTCTCTCTCTCTCTCTCTCTCTCTCTCTCTCTCTCTCTCTCAAACACACACATACACACACACACAGGCACACACACAGGTACTACACAGACACACACATGGGCTTTAAGTGTGTTTAAAGCGCTGCAGTAACACAATGGTGGTGAGGAGAAGGAACAGGCTTACTAGGTTTCATCTGAACCAGAACCAGTCTTTATCAGAGGGGTGAGGGTTCAAATCCCTGATATCTAAACGTAGCTGATATTGTGTCACTACCACACTACCACTACTTGCTTCCTATTTTAACTCGGTACGTTTATAGTTGTGTTTTCATATAAATATATTCATTTTGTATTTTTTGCTACTTTCCAGCCAGTTCATAAAAAGTGTTCATTTTTGTTGTTTTGTTAATCATACATTAAAAAAACATGTTGACATTATTTTTTATTACAAAAATGAATGATTGAATGTGATTTCAGTTGGACTTTAAGGCCCTTTTAAATAGTTAACAATTTTTAGAGCGATTAAGTTGCATGCCATTTAAAAAAAAAAAAATTCACTGAACACAGTAAATGTGATATTATACCGTAACACATTACATGGTGCGCAACAAGTGTGGTGCAACCGCAGCAAAGGTGTGGCATTCTCGCAGCAGGGTGGGACACTTACAAGCACTACCACTGTACATAATATACAAGTTGAAATTTCACTGCATTGAAAAGTGGCATTTATTTTATTCACTCCAAAATGGATTTTCTCCTGGTTTTGCCTGTAATAAAATAGGTTTAGCAAAACAAGTATCACACATGGCAACATATAGTAACAACAATGGTGGCTCACCTTTTTATTTATTTATTTATTTAGACAAATAATATATGCAACATATAAATTACATATATACGGTACATACATACATGCACCCTCATGTATCTGGGGGTCACGTGATATGGCCAAACCACCCCCTGGCCGCCAATCTAGACACACCATGGAACTGACATGTCATAACCAAGAACCAATCTAATTCCCTGAAACAAATACCCTAACATATACACAATACAATACCTACACACACCCACATACGTCCACACAGATAATATAAAACATAATAATACACACAATTATGCTTACATACACACACACACACACACATTTGCATTTAATCAAAATATGTACAAATATAGGTGAATGGGCCAAAACAGTGAAATTAAATAGACAATAGTATCAGTAGTTATAATGGTTGTAATAATAATAAAATATATAATTAGATAAATAAGTCATCATCAGTGTAATGAGGTCCTAACTGGGTAAAGACGGGTCCACTGGGCATAGAACCAGCACCAGGGTTGGGGTGGCAAACAGGCACCGCATGGGCTCACTGCCCACCCAACAACCCTCCACAGCAGAGCATAACATATTGGTTATGTTGAGATACCTGAGATTGTACCTGCGCACATGCATACATAATCAAACCATTTTTTCCCCCTTTTCTTTTTCCCCTTTTTCCTCTCCTTTTTCTCCCCTTTCCTCTTTTATTCTCATCCTTCCCCACATCTTAGTTGTTCCCATCACTTTAGGAATTTCAAGGTTTTTGAATGGACCAAAATTGAAATAGTGCAGACATTTGTACATAAAATCCAATCGTAGTTTATCTATACCAGGTGCTTGTTCTCCATCATAAAACTCTATTATATCAAAATCTGTCTAATGTTATCATTTATACTTCTCCCTTTCATGAATCGTGTTCTGGATGAATGACCCTAGGTAAAACCTTTTTTATCCAATTGGCCAGAAGTTTTGCATCATGCCTGCAGATTTTGAGATTTGTCGGGTCTTTATATTCTCCATTGTGTTCCTGTTTTAAAATTTGTGAAATCAGCCCTTTTTGTTGAGGTCCTGATAGGACCTTCCATATATGCACTATTAAAACATGCTAACATATTCACTTAAATGTGGTGATAACAGGGACGTTGGATATATTTTCTGGGAGAAGGTGCTGTAAATATCAACATGGACTACTTCCCCCCCTCGCACCCTTATCACTTCTTCATGGTGCCCCACCCTGGACAGCGCTGCCCAACACAGCAGTGCTGATTAGATTGAGCAATTACTGAGCCAGACCCAAGGCTTTAATTTAAAATAATTTGAGAAGTATACAGCTATTAAGAAAACTAGAAAGTAAGATTTAGATGTTTACAAAGCATCGTTATTATTATGACAATAAAAAATGGTATACGCATGCTCATATCAATCATGAAACCATAATAAAATCCTTTAAAAAAAATAGCACCATGAGCTTTTGGATGATAGTTTTTACTGTGTGATAGTTTCCTGTCCATTTTATTATCTAAAACTGTGTTAAAGTCACCTACCATAATAACTTTATTTATTGTATTATATGCCTGTATATTTTGCACCAAACTCAAAGAAACCTAAAATCATCTGTGTGCGGAGCATACTAATTACACTAGCTATGTTTGTATGTGGTTGTTTTCCATTTCTAATATTATTTATATTCTTAACCATTATCATGACCCCTTTTGCATTCATTTGACCATGTGAGTAAAAGATATCACCTCCCCATTCATCAGCCCATTGTTTTGCGACTTTGGGTTTGGAATGTGTTTCTTGTAGGCAATAAATATCATAGTTTTTATCTTTCAGCCAACCTTTGGAATACTACTGATGATGGCAACTGCTTTAGGCCATGGGGAACGTGCCACGCTGCGTCCACAAGGGGCCTGCACCCCACCCCAGGCGCCCATCCCATAGACCCAATAGGACCAGTCCAGCTCAGTCCAGACTACACTCACACTGGTATGACCATGTTGATTTAAATTGACAGACATTTGTGTTGGTGTACAAATAGAAACCATAAATGAATACAGTATTTTTTAATTCGAAAATAGTTGCCTAAAGGCGTTATCTAGACTTTGCATTCATCCACTGTCTATTGATACTAGTATCTACAAAACATGAAGAGTGGAGCATACTATACTGGAACTATTTTGTATTACTTTATTTCAATTTAAATGAAAGAGATGAAGAAGAAAAAAGATAAATAAGTAAATGAATAAATAAATAACTGCACCATTATCTTATTTCATGAAATAATGAACCTAAATCAAGGCATTTTGCATTCTTCTATCTGCCCTTCTCACTGGTTCCTACAAAATTAAAGCAAGTTATGCTTCTCTTTTTAAATAACAGGGCCTGTCTACTTTCCCTTCTCTTATAGATCAAAGCCAAAAATAAATTGTTCCAGATTGCCCCTCCCACATACATATGCTAACATATGTTAACAAGTAATCTATTTATCTATTATGCAAGCATGGCAGCAGTCATTTCATTATCCACACATTATATCTGTTTACTAGGTATTAGGCAGAGGAGCTACAATTTTATATAAGAGACAATGTATCCTGATTACCTTCACAGCAGCCCCCCAGCTATAGCCTCCTCCCCCCTCTATCATCATAACTTCCCTCATTTCATATTTTCTCTCTCTCTCACACACACACACACACACACACACACACACACTAAACTTTGCTTACATTGTAGGAGGAGTGAAAGCAGACATGTATATAGGCTATACCGTATTGACTGGTTGAGTGAGTCCCTCCTCTTTGTCATCATAATACATTTTCCCCATAACAAGTACACATCTTACCACCTTATCGTAAGGCAGGGTGAAATAATAATAACTACTGGAAGACAACAGAAGTAGAGACTGCTACATCATCAATACTTCATACATCACACTCATTACAAAGTACATCACACTCCCACCCACAGTTGACCTTTATTGCACGGGTATATGGTTCAGTAATTTATGTGAGTAGGCCAAATAAGGACCACTGTAAATTCATAACTATTTTCATTTAATTTTCTTTGCTTCCCTCTTTTCTTTCTCGCTCCTCCCTTCCTTCTTCCTTTTCCCTCCTCTTTATGCACATTCCTCCATTAGTTGGCCTGCAAGAATATAGTCTGTATTTTAAGTTGTATGCAGCCAGAGGCTCATCTGTTGCTGAAGAGTTATTCTATCAGCTAGCTTGTGATGTTCGGATTTATGAACAGTTTATAGTCAATGTAGAGATTGTCTGCAATCAGACTTACCTGATGTCCTTGACTGGAGTGAAAAATTGACAGGACGACTTTTCACCTATCCATAATAACCAGTGGAAACTGCTCGCTAATCCCAAACCCCTACTTCTAGCCAAGTAGACTAGTCCATTAGATCGCCTCCGCCGGCATCCACGGACAGGCTGCAATGGCCACAACGTAATCCTTGCGGGCAATTGCGCCCGTGAAAAGTACGTCCACTGACAGACTCAGATAGTTACTCGAAGTATCTGACAACATTATTGAAAGGACCCCTACAGAGACAGACCGTTTGTTAAAGAGTAAGATCCTTTTTGTTTAACCAGAACAGAAAGTCTCACTCAAGGAAAAGTCTCGCTCTGAAATTTCACAAGAGGTTGAGTTGTTGCAACAAGACGAAAGGTTATAGGTTGGGGCATAGATTGCACAGATTTTGCCTATGCCAGCTTTAACTCTCACATGACCAACCGAGCAGTCCCACAACTGTCCCTTGACGTTAACACTTGCAAGTTGTAACCATGGGAATCTTTCCTATCTCCATCCGATATGACGTGAACACGGTACTAACCTACTAGAATGGGCGGTGTTGACCCTAATACTATGAATGATGTCATATTTCTTAACTGACCTTACTAACGTTGGCTAAAGCGACTGATTGACAGAAAGGATCTATGAGGTAAAATCAGATGCACAAAAAAAATTCATAGGCGAGCTGTTAAATTGATGCTATGTCTGACCAATAAAAATAGTCTGCTATTTAGAAATCAGCACAAATGTTGCGTTGGCCTTGTTAGATCCTACCCACACTAGTTTAGGGTATTTTGTTACTTAACTTTAAAAGACATAAAAGCAGTTATCTCCGTTAATACCAGAAAGTACAGTTGCAAGAAAAAGTATGTGAACCCTTTGGAATTACCTGGATTTCTGCATAAATTGGTCATAAAATGTATTCCGATCTTCATCTAAGTCACAACAATAGACAAACAGTCTGCTTAAACTAATACCACACAAACAATTATATGTTTTCATGTTTTTATTGAACACACCATGTAAACATTCACAGTGCAGGGTGGACAAAGTATGTGAACCCTTGGATTTAATAACTGGTTGACCCTCCTTTGGCAGCAATAACCTCAACCAAACGTTTCCTATAGTTGCATATCAAAGCTGGACAACGGTCAGGAGGAATTTTGGACCATTCCTCTTTACAAAACTGTTTCAGTTCAGCAATATTCTTGGGATGTCTGGTGTGAATCGCTCTCTTGAGGTCATGCCGCAGCATCTCAATTGGGTTGAGGTCAGGACTCTGACTGGACCACTCCAGAAGGCGCATTTTCTTCTGTTGAAGCCATTCTATTGTTGATTTACTTCTGTGCTTTGGGTCGTTGTCCTGTTGCATCACCCATCTTCTGTTGAGCTTCAATTGGTGGACAGATGGCCTTAAGTTCTCCTGCAAAATGTCTTGATAAACTTGGGAATACATTTTTCCGGCGATGATAGCAATCTGTCCAGGCCCTGAGGCAGCAAAGCAGCCCCAAACCATGATGCCCCCTCCACCATACTTCACAGTTGGGATGAGGTTTTGATGTTGGTGTGCTGTGCCTTTTTTTCTCCACACAGTGTTGTGTGTTCCTTCCAAACAACTCAACTTTGGTTTCATCTGTCTACAGAATATTTTTCCAGTAGTGCTGTGGAACATCCAGGTGCTCTTTTGCAAACTTCAAACGTGCAGCGATGTTTTTTGTGGACAGCAGTGGCTTCCTCCGTAGTGTCCTCCCATGAACTCCATTCTTGTTTAGTGTTTTACGTATCGTAGATTCGTCAACAGAGATGTTAGCATGTGCCAGAGATTTCTGTAAGTCTTTAGCTGACACTCTAGGATACTTCTTCACCTCATTGAGCATTCTGCGCAGTGCTCTTGCAGTCATCTTTACAGGACGGCCACTCCTAGGGAGAGTAGCAACAGTGCTGAACTTTCTCCATTTATAGACAATTTGTCTTACCGTGGACTGATGAACATCAAGGCTTTTAGAGATACTTCTGTAATCCTTTCCAGCTTTATGCAAGTCAACAATTCTTAATCGTAGGTCTTCTGAGAGCTCTTTTGTGCGAGGCATGGTTCACATCAGGTAATGCTTCTTGAGAATGGCAAACTCAAAACTGGTGTGTGTTTTTTATAGGGCAGGGCAGCTTTAACCAACACCTCCAATCTCGTCTCATTGATTGGACTCCAGGTTGGCTGACTCCTGACTCCAATTAGCTCTTGGAGAAGTCATTAGCCTAGGGGTTCACATACTTTGTCCACCCTGCACTGTGAATGTTTACATGGTGTGTTCAATAAAAACATGAAAACATATAATTGTTTGTGTGGTATTACTTTAAGCAGACTGTGTTTGTCTATTGTTGTGACTTAGATGAAGATCAGAACACATTTTATGACCAATTTATGCAGAAATCCAGGTAATTCCAAAGGGTTCACATACTTTTTCTTGCAACTGTATCTACACGTATAAACAAGGTCAGTGTCAATGCAGCTGTTGATAACAGGTTCAAATGTGAAATCCTAATGCTACTCTGTGTGTGTGTGCGTGTGTGTGTGCGTGTGTGTGTGTGTGGTCTGACATGTCGGTTTTAATGAGCTGAGAGAGCAAATGGTGCATCAATGAAATCGATAGCAGAATTAACACATTGACACGTTAGACTCATTTGCTTTCTGACATTTCCCTCCATGCAATTAAGCGGCTCAGATATGCAAGTCGGATCTGATTAATGCACACCAGCCGACCGCTCTCGGCTCAGTTTAGCATTCACAGGGCGAGGTGTCTTGGATCCTCTCTAACCGGGGTAAGCCAGTGTGTTGGATGGCTGCTGGTTTACTAGGACAGGTAACTGTACTTCTGGAGCTCATTACGAATTGAATTTAGGACACACTTAAACGCTAAAAACAAGTTCCATTCCGAGACCACACTGTTGATGACCAGTTATATTAAGAGGGAAGACATGAAGTTGGACTTCAAGTAAAACATTCACAACCATTTGTAACAAGTTTAAAATACACACCAGAATTCCACTAAACAGTTCTAAATTAGGTGAAAACACACTTTTCTTCAACAGCAATTTACAAATAAAATTAACCAGAGTAAAAACAGGACTAGGGCTTTATTTTTGTGCAGGTGCTCATTTATTTTTTTTCCCCATTTATAATCTTATTATGCCAGTGATTGAGGCAGATTAATGTCTCATTTTTACCAGCACCACTGTCATCTCCAGAAAAAAGAACAGCATTCTTCATATTTCAAATGCTTAAAACTACAGGTGTAAAGGTAAGTGTAACATACATGTGTCATGTAATCATAACCTCGAATGTATTACTGCTGCATTCTCTCAACTGAGTGATGTGTACAAACATCTTGTGTAACCACAACCAGAATGTTGTAAAATTTCCACACTTGTTCCACCACAACTTATCTGCTCTTGTGTCCATCAAACTGCTGGTTCTGAATATTGTACTACACAGTGTCTTCATGTTTCTCAGTGCTACAGATGGTGACATTTTAGAGCCAAATAGAAAAAGGTGAACACTGAAAATCACATGATAATTTTTAGTTTTGTCTCCTCTAATGACTTAAAGAACAATTCTGGCTCATTACATCTTGGGTCTAACTTTTGTAGTTGTGGCTATCATTGCTATTTGTAATCATAACAACATTGTACTCACTAAGATCTAGGAACACAGCGACATTGACGTTGAAGTGCGGTGGGTCCCTAAAATGCAGGTAAAATTTTGACCCAAACTCTCCATTGTAACCATCCATCACAAATTACTGACTGACTTCCTAGTTCAACTTTGACATACTTACCCTAGTTGTGTCCACCATTGGACTTTGCAGAGATCTGGGAACATGGCAACAGTGCTACAATAATTACCTTGGCGTGTACAATGTTAACATTACAGATTTGGAATATTGGCCCAGACTGAAGTTGTAACCGTCTGTTCCCACAAAGACAGGAGGTAGTTGTTTTATCAAACCTCTTAGGCTGAATGGATGCTGTATTGTTGGCAGATGAATTATAGCATCTATTTATAGTTAGAATTTACTGAATTGAAAGGGGAATGAGCCCAGCTATGGTGTAACCAATAGAGCTGGGAGATCTGGATAAGCAGTTTGATTGTGTTTAATGAAACGAGGAAACAATTTCAATTTATGCGGATTAAGGGAATATTGCAAATATTGTCATTTTTAAAAGAAAACATAGGACTTGTTAGAGATTGTGAAGGTTAGGGTTACGGTTTTCAAAGTTAATATTCACAGGAATCTATGGCTATAGTGAAAAATGGTTTACAATGGCACACACAGTTGGCTTTAGAGTGGCATTTTGGCGTCAGCCTGCGTGTGTGTGGCGCAGGTGGCTGAACCACCTTGTCCTTGTCACAGCGGGAGGTGCTCTGGGATGAGTTTGAGGGCTTTTTGGGAGGCAGCCTGAAGGCTTTTGGAACCCCGTGAGAGCACATATGGGCCCAGCCAGAAAACGTCTGGCCATGAAAGCAGCTCCAGCGATCTATCCATGGCTCTGCTTGGCCTGCCGACTGATCCTTCCATGAAAGGCCACTGCCTCATTCCTCTCACTCTGTCTACCCAGCCCTCTCATCCAAATGCCCCACCACACTCCCTCTCTCCCGATTGTTCCAGCCCAGTGGAATCATCTGTCTCAGTGCCACTTGGCAACGCCCTACATGATTTGTGGCTGGGCAAACATTTAACTAAATGTATCCCATTCCAAATCTAGGATTACATCCTGCTGTTTCAATATTTGGGTGCTTCTGAGTAGCCATGGCTTCTGAGACGACAGGTCAAGTTGGCCAAATATCCCCCTCCATCTAAGGAGAGCACAGGCCAGGGCCACTACAGAAACCCAATGAAAGGCAGCACAGCAAAGCCAAACCAGGTCATGTGCCTCAGACTGTGCTTTGCACAGTTCCTTTTGTACAGCAAGTCATGTCAATAAGCCTTTGGACATAGAGGGGAGACTTCCTCCTGAAGAAGAGGACAGAGGGGAGACTTCCTCCTGAAGAAGAGGACAGACATGGACCAGAGTGTGTACAAATCTGCTGTGTCCCAGCTTGAATGTGAATGCATGAGTAAAATAAGTGTACTAAAATGTCATCTGTTGCTGTCAGTATCATCCATCTAATCGATACAATGCAGTTTGACTGATGAATGAATATTCATGTCTATTATATTTTATTTGTCTGTGGTGCATGTCCACATGTTCCTATGATGGTGTATTTACCCTGACAGCAGTAAATTATGAGAGAAAACACGTAATAATACTATTAGTCATTTAACATGAACACTAGTCAAATATTTTTTAAACAGATCTTTATCTGCAAATTTTAAAACAAATGAATTATTATTAATGGAAATAATCTAAAATATTTTAACATACATACCCATTTCCCACTGACTCCCTCCCTCAAGGAATTCCATTTAAAGTCTCAGTACTACAGACTAGTAAAGGAACTAAATTTGTACTACGTGTCCTGCCCACATCTACAGGCAGACATGCATATTTTCCAAATGTTCCAAATGGCCACACTCAAAGGTGGGGTGAAAAGCCTGCTGTAATAGCATCCTACTGGCCTGATCACTCTTATATGAATTATGTGTCTTTTGCATGTCTTTGTAGTCTTGACGCAACAAATCATCCAACTGGGGATAACGGCACGCAACGGTGCCATGAATGCATCTCTCCTCAAAGACATTATTGGTGTTGCATTTGGTTTTTCACATGAAAAGTGACAGAAGAAGTGGTGTGAAGAATGAAAAAAAGTTTGAGAGTGAAGCTTAAATCCTGCCTACTTTCACACCTCCATACACCTGGCCAATCACAGCATAAAGTGGACATGATTGTTGGTTTTCAGACTTTGTTAGATGATCTGACAAGCATTTTGTTAGAAGCATACTGGGTCCTTTAAACATCTCCATCCATCCATGCCCTGGAAACTCCTATAGGCTGTTTGACTGTAATAGGGTGACCAAATGTTGTTAAAATATAGCTGGTGAATAGAGTGGAGCATCTAGCAGCTAAAGAGCCAGAAGAGCAGAGTGAATATTGGACCTGGAATGTGATAATATGTCAATATTTTGTTTTCAGTTTGTTCTGCTGCCACCAAGTGGCTGAAAATTGAATTAAATTTAACGCAGCTTTAATAAGTGCAAGGCACCCAGCATAGCCACAGGAACGCATTTTTGGTGGGGGGTACAGGGGTACCTATGCACTTTTTCAACATGGCAATACGGAAATGACACAATTAAGAAATGTTCTTTAGTAATCAGCCCAGAAGAGCAAGAAAATGAAGCAGAAATAGCTGTTTCAGTAGTCTCTTTCTGTTCAATTCTATCCTACCTAATTAAGGAACATTCTGCCTGTTTCTTTGTAGTGGTTTTCTATTAAAAGAATAGTTAGAGAATAAGAGTATTTCCAAATATTTCTTTCTTGCTGAGAGTTAGAGCGAAAGAACTATACCACTCCCATGTTTGTACGGTAAATATGAAGCTACTGCCAGCAGCTGGTTAGCCTAGCTTAGCCTAAAGACTGGGCTCTGTCCAAAAGGTACCAGCACCTCAAAAGCTCATTAATTAACATGTTATATCTTTTTTCTTTAATCTGTACAAAAACCAATGTGTAAAAATGATAAGTTGTGGTGTTACAGTATGTGCTGAACTGTTTCTTGGCCATGTGCAGTGACTTCCTGGAGTCTTTTTGTCACCGTCAGGAACCAGTGTACACTCTAGGCGATTACAAATGAAAGCACACTGATTAACATGTTTAATATATTTGATTAGAGGTGCTGGTAGGTGCATTTTGTTTGAGTCAGGCTAGTCGTTTCCCCCTGTTTCCAGTCTGTAAGCTAAGCTAGGCTTACCAACTGCTGGCTCTCGCTTCATATTTACCGACAGACTTGGAAAGATAGCAAATAAGGGTATTTCAACAAACAACAATTTCTTGAAGGGCTTCACAATGTGACTGTTTCTTTGCAAAAAGTAATGTCTTCTGAATCATCAGAATTTTTGCCAATTATAATAACAAAACAGTCTGAACAGCCCTATCACAGAGCAGAAGATAAGCAAGACAAAAGATAGGAGACGACGTTAAACAGAGTCTAGAGAAAGCTCGATAGCTTCCTTCTCCTCAGAGGCTGGGTAGAAAATTCAGTATCAATACTGATCCACACTTCCATCAACATGACAGCTCAGTGTATTATAAACCAGGATCTGTTATCGAGGCTTTCAGAAAAAGATGGCTTTCCCCGTCCCCTCTCCCATCGCAAAAATCAATATTTATAATTTTACAAGATCAGGACAAATCTGCTGCAATGCTGGCATTATTAACACAATAAAAACATCACAGAGACAGGACCTTTAATCCAGTCGGGGCTCCCAGCAAATACCTGTTTTCTCCTTATCGCTCTCTTCCTTCCTTTTCTTCCTCCCCCTCTCTCTATTTCCCACTTTCTCCTCCCAGCCATACAATAAGCCTCGCTGTAAAATAGGTTATATAGGCCCTGCTTCCTAATATCACTGGCTGGTTTTAAGTAATGACATAAATAAAAAAGGGCTGTGATGTATGATGGGGTTTGCACAGGGGTGGGTGGGTGGATGGGCTCATGTCATTTCTCCCCCTGGGAAGGAGCAGGGAATTATGGGAGAAAACACAATCAATTGAGAGCATCTATCTGCCTGATGTTGCCAAAATTCCCTACAGAGACATGGCAGACTGACACAGCTGATTCTGTTTGCTTTTATTTTCAAGAGCCCTTGTCTGTCCTTTCAGTGCTTTGTGGTGCCTGTAAATTGGGAATTTTCCTCTAATTCTAATTCTATTCATTGTTTAACCTGTTAGCTTTTTACTTTACTTTTTTAGCCTTTAAACTCAATATGCTGGATGATGGAGCCGTAGGTTTCGATCTGTGCTGTGTGAAGATGCAGAAACTAATAGTGTTGGTACTTCTGCTTACTGTACGTATTTTTCATCAGTTTTTTGACAAGTGGAAGACATGGAATTTTCATTGTCACTTCATCTGTGTTGCTGCACTGTTACTGGTGTTATTGTAATCAGCATTTTGTTCTGCAGTGTTTCCACTGTTGTTCACATTTCCACATTGTTGCACAATTAGTCAATTGAAGTGTGCAGAATTAGTGAGATTCTCACCCTTGACAGTGATCTGGTGACTCGAACATTGACAGTGAATGTGGTTCCATCAATGAATCACTTTAAGTGAAAGACCATCTTCCAGCTAAGTTTTTACCACCCTGAAAACCGTATATTGACATGTCTACTTGCACTTGACGCTGACTATCACCACTATTTTATTACTAATGTGTTACTGGCAGACTGACCACAAGTTAACAACTGGTTGTTATGTTTGTCAGTTAACCACTAACCCTGTTTTTGGTACCAAATATGAACTGAGGAAGAAGTGATGCCTTTAATTGTAATTACATAATTATATAAGTTTGACACTTGATTATGGTGTAGCCTTCAAAAGAACATGGTAAAAATTTTGAAATTTTTAGAAATTAATACAATGATCTGAGCTGTATAAATCTTAATTATGACATTA
This sequence comes from Macquaria australasica, assembly GCA_005408345.1. NCBI lineage: Eukaryota > Metazoa > Chordata > Actinopteri > Centrarchiformes > Percichthyidae > Macquaria > Macquaria australasica. Next base: position 106,641 of record SEMN01000390.1, read on the forward strand.
TTGCCATTTTTTGAAACTTTTTCAGCATGTTCAGCACTTGGAGTTGCATTTGATGTATAAATAAAGTTTGATTGATTGACATGCCCGTCCAAGTGCCTATCTCTTCAGCTCCAGTTCAGCTCCCCTACAGCACCAACAGTGTGCAACACTACCTAACGTTAGCTTAGAAATCTGCTAACATCAACACAACCGCTGTAGGTACCAGATACGCTTGACCTGGTCGATCTGCTGTGTGAATGTGTTACGTCATCTGTAAATGCAGGCTGAGCATATCTGGTACCTACACCAGCACCCACCACAACACAGTCCAACACAAAGTCCACATTGCTTGCCTTTTAATGCAGATGAATTGCTAGCTAGCTAATGTAGAAAAATACTGTCTTGAGTGGATAACGTCAGCTAATTCATCCAGATTCCCGGGGCTGATCTGGCTGGTAAATTCTCTAGCTTGCCGTATGCAAATTACTTTATCAGCTAATGTTACGAAGCTACCAACGCCAGATTCATGCAGCGTAGCGTTAGCTGGCTAACCTTACCTTGCTTGCTCGCTAACGGTATCGCTAGCAAAATACTATCTGAGTGGATGTTAGTTGGCCAGCTTGCCAAATTACTTCACCAGATAACGTGATCCATGATACTAAATTATGTATGATGACGAACGGTGTTGATTTTAGCCAACAATAAATGATCTAACAGTACAAACTAATGATCGCTTTCTACTAGCCAAGAGCGACGCAAGGGAGGGGTGGCTATAACCTAAGCTAAGGTAAGGTTAGCCAGCTAGTTGTAACTTAGCTACATGGCATGGATCTGGCATTGGTTGTTTTTTAACATTAGCTGATGAAGTAATTTGCAAACTGCAAGCTAGTTTGTATCATGGAGCCAATAGTCTGAATAAAATATAGGAATTGTTATGTCATGCAATGTTTGTTAAGTTATCTTGTCATTTCCTGTTTAATTTTGCAGTTCCGGTATCCATCTCGTCTCAGGTGTTTTGACTTCCTGCCCTCGTGTGTTTTCCCGTCAGTCTGATTGTCTTCCCCCACCCTTATTGTTTCCACCTGTTCCCCATTACCTTGTGTATTTATAGTCCATGTCTCCCTTTGTCCGTTGCCAGTTCGTCTTGTCTTTTGCCAGAGAACCAGCGTTTGTCGATCAAGAATCTTGCTTATGAGCCCATGTTTGTTGTTTTGTTTTTTCAAGCCCTTGTGGGAAATTGTATTCACCACATGTGGTATAATATTGATGTATAATGGTGAATCAGTATTGAATCATTGCAGGGTAAGGTCAAAGAGGTCAAATAAGTCATAATCAATATTACAGTATTATGTATAAGTCAATCAAAGTCAGTCATATTGATAAAGGTCAGGTAAAGTCAGGTTCAGTCATAATCACAATGTAGTCATGTGTTGTTGGATGTGGACATAATCATAGAAGTCTTGTATTCTTAATTAAGTGCAGCAGCTGGCAGTGGGAGGTTAGAGTGTATCAGACAGTGGGAAAAAAAGGGAGGAAACTGTAGTCTGGCTCAGAGCAGGCTGAAAACATCACAGAAATTGGGCCAAGGTCAGCAGGTGGTTATACAACTTTGGGCCCACAGAAGGAGGGTGAAATGGCTATAAAAGAAGATGTGTGCATTGGATTGTCAGTTACTTCATGGACTGACACAGGTCTGTGTGTGCTTGTACGCTTGACTGTTGGTTGCTCCATGAACTAACTCGGGTTTGCTGTACTTGTTGATTTGTCAGTAAACTCTATTCATATTAGAACTCTTTTGACTCAGTTGAATTATTTTTGAGTATTGAAGTACTTATAGTGTGGGGAAGATCCTGAGGACATCTGGCCCATCTTTGGGATTTTTCTCCCACATCACCCTGAGTGCTTTGTTCCCTCCGTAAAGACTCTTTTGCTTTTTTGACACTTTTGTCTCGAGTCGTGCATTTGGATCCTGTTTATGTGAACAGTCGTAACAGTACGAACTGGCCAGCAATGGATCCAGCCGACTACGAACAGTGTAAGATGGCACTGCGCTCTCAAGGCAGCCGCCTTAAGCAGCATGATGATCAGCTGATGGCCATCGAACATGGCGTCTCGGGCTTGACCAGTCGCCAGGAGGAGTTCCAATCCTCTGTGACGACGCAGATAAACCACCTGGCTACAGAAATACATCGTGTCCTCACGCACCTGAAACCAGACCCATCACCGCAGCCAGCTTCAGAAATCGTGCCAGAGGTTTCCAGAACTACGCATACTTCCCCGGCTGCCATGATACTCTGCAGCTGGCCCCTCCGGAAAAGTTTTCGGGTGAGACCAACAATTGTCGCCCGTTCCTGGTTCAGTGTGACTTACATTTTACGCAGCGGCCCACCGCATTCCCCACCGAACGCTCCAGAGTGGCCTTCATGATCTCTCATCTCACTGGTCAGGTGGCAGCATGGGCCACCGCAGAATGGGCAAGGCAGTCACCGGTCTGTGGATCTATGGAACAGTTTACTGGGTCATTAAAGAAAATTTTTGATCATACGTCGCCAGGAAGAGAAGTGGCCAGGGCCTTGGTTGACCTACAACAGAACAATCGTCATGTTTCGGACTATGCCGTCGACTTCCGCACGTTAGCCGCCGATAGCGGTTGGAATGCATCGGCTTTGCTGGATGCTTTTGTTCATGGGTTGGCTGAGCCCATTCAGGATCAGTTAGTCCCATTAGAATCGCCGGACGATTTGGACTCTGTCATATCGAACATTAGCAATTCGTATAGACAACCGCTTGAGGGAAAGACAGAAGAGGAAATCCCAGACCGCTTCCCACAGACCGTACCCCGGCGGCGCACCTCATCTGACCGGGCTGACCGAAAGGTTTTTGAACTCACCACCATATTACCTTCCGGACACGGTCGCTTCTCCAGGGGCCAAGGAAGAGCCGATGCAGTTGGGGCGTGCCCGCCTGTCTGGCGAGGAACGTCGGCGCCGGCGGTTGGAAGGACGGTGTTTTTATTGTGGAGCACAAGGACATCTACTCTCCACCTGCCCTGTGAAAGGGAAGAGCTCATCGGAGACACGGGTGAGTCAACCGTCGGCATCCGATTTTTCCTTCTCGCTCACTAACTCTGGTGCAGGTAAAGAGTAATGACAAGCTTCTGTCCCTAGGGGCACTGGTTGACTCGGGGCCAGATGAGAGTTTAATGAACTGGGAATTAGCTAGCAAACTGAATGTCAAGACAGAACCTTTACCTCAGCCGTTAGAAGCCAGTGCTTTAGATGGCCGATTACTGTGTAACGTAACCCATAGGACTGAACCCATTACAGTTGTGATTAACAAACTTCACCGGGAAACAATGACTTTGTTTTTTCAAGCCCTGAGTGCTTTGTTCCCTCCGTTGGAGTGGTTTTTTTGTTGGTGAACTTTTCAACAGTAAAGACTCTTTTGCTTTTTTGACACTTTTGTCTCGAGTCGTGCATTTGGATCATGTTTATGTGAACAGTCGTAACAGGAATATTACAGATAGTAACGTTATTCTAAATATGATTGTAAATCACGTTCAGTCTTGTGTATGTCACATTCAATCACTGTTCTGGCCAATACCCAGGATGCTTGCACGTGCCTATGGAGTGACAGGATGCTGACTGCAATTGACTTAACTGCCACGATGTCATTAATAACAAGTACTTTCTGAAAACTCCACATAGAACATTTAAGTTAAACCTCAGTCACTGGAACACAGGTTAGAGCATTGAGCAATTCTTACCAATAATGTTGTTCATGTGTCAACTGAATATAATCTGGGGTTTTGCAAAATTCTGTTTGTTTATTCAACAGTGCCATGAATGCATGAGTTCTCAGTTGTAATGTTTAGCTATGCTAGCGGTGGGGCTCAAGGAATGTCAGTTGCTCAATCGGTTCACAACACTGGTCCAGATTGAATCGACAAAAAGAGAAATACTGGATGGGTTGCCCTGAAATTTGATAAACATATTCATGTTCCACAGAGGATGCCACCTCACTCTTCCTCTATCAGCAGGTCAATTTTTCAATTATCCTTTGAAATATCTCCATGTGTATCCTATACACTGATTGACACAGAAGTTCCTAGAAGATGAATCCTAATAACCAGGGTTGCCACACACATTTGTTTCCAATATCAAAACTACAGTTTTATTTAATGTTCACAAGCAGCAAGAACCAGAAATAAACAAAAAGAAACAAAAGAACACAAGAACCCATCCTATTTCAGACACATAGCCAATACCTGAACACACATAATCACATGCCAAATACATACATGAAGACACACTCTTTCACTCACTCAGCCAAATATGAACACTCACTCACTCACTCACTCACTCACTCATTCACTCACTGGTTTGCTTGAATGCCTTCTGGGCTCCAGCACAGGGTTTTCTGCCAGAACAGCTGTCAATCAACACGCACTAAGCGTCGTGCACCAATCAGAGTAATTTGAGCCTATACTTATAGAACAGGGTTACGTATGTAACCAACGTTTGCTTGGTTTAACAATTACTATACCAGAAAGACGTTGACCATAATACGTTCGCCTGTTCATCTCTGTTACTGTCGCAGTGTTTTGGCATGAGAATTGTTTGGGCAGCGAGAGAGTGTGAGACTGAACGTGAAACCGTGTGTCACACGCCAGAAGTGTGAGAGTTTGCAGCACTGCTAATAACTTTGGTGATCCCATGACTTTTCATCTAGAGCCAACATAACCATTACCTGCTAAACATCAGCATGTATGCACTGTCACTGCGAGAATGTTAGCATGCTGGCTGTAGACTCTTAGTCTTTTTCTTTTAATGTTTGATGGGTTTTAGTCACATGATAAAGAACTCCAGCTGCAAGTGAAAGTCCTAGGGGCAGAGCAAAGGTGCATATAGCACAGAACAATTTCACAAGTAGGCTACATTAAGGACTTGTCTACTGACTAGGCTTTTTATCATGACTGGATAGTATTGCAGCGATTTGGCCAGTTGTTTCTGTCCCTGCTGCCATCTTAGTCACAGTTAAAGATCTGTAGTAAATTAAGAGTCTTCCTGACAGAACTGCAGGAATGTTCAAACTGTTCACTCTCTACCATAGAAACTGATTAGTCATTTCAATTGTCTTGGTGTTGTGACTGAGTACTTGAGATTGAGTGCTTCAATGCAAGAACTTTAGTCAGAGGAAAGGCTTTTCATTAAAAATGTCCTGTGAACCTGAAGCTTACAACCTCTGTCATATCTACTTAATATAGCAATTAAGTCATGAAACTGTATCTGAAAGTTGTTACTTTTTAATTATTAAGTAGCTTTTTTTTTTTTTACACTTTCAGTAGATTTTACACACCAGTTATACTTTTTATTATGACTTTTAAAAAAGCTAAAAAAAAAAATTGTGCAGGATATTTTGGTACCTTACTGAATGTAGATTTGAGTGAGAGTTGAAAATGTTATGGACCCTGGAATATAGTGCAAACCTTATGTTGGCTGTTTCCTGTGACCCTCTTTGGGTCTCAACCCTGCCATTTGAGAAACCCTACATTAGACCATCCAGGCTGTCACGTCAGCCCGAATCTCGTTATCTCCACAGAGAGACCATGGCTAACAGGAACCTAACGACTTCCCTTAACGACACATCTCCTTGGAGATAAGCGGACATCACCTGGAAACCATGACAATTTAAGGCCATTTCATGTCCACACAATCACACACTCTCACAAACTCTTGTGTGGGCAAAGTGTCTCTGGGTTACACATTCTTGGAGGCTTGCTAAGGTACACATACACACACACACACACACACACACACACACGTATTGCCTCTGAGGTAATGACCACACATTTTGCAGTGCAGACAGCCACAATTGGGACTATATGTGCAGGCCCCTCTCAGCTAATCTGTTGGCTGATATTGAAGAGTAATCTGCAGAAATGAATAGCACAGTGTCTCCACTGTACATCCTGTCATTTCCCCTTTTACTGTAATTGAGAGGTGGCACTCTCCCATGTGTAAAACATGCTCAGCAGCCCTGAGTCGTCGCCAAACCACCGAAAACTGACTGTAAATGCCTAAATTGTGTCAGTGTCTGGGGACAAATCAGTTTTTCTGAATCCCTGAAAGTTTTGAGGGCAAGTGGACGCTGGCATTTTTAGAGTGCAGTGAAACTAGTGACCTGGTAAAGTGTGAACCTTGCCTTTTCTTACATTATTTACAGATCACAGACAAACTTAGTCAGTGCCTCCCAAAATCACCCATTGTTTTCTGATTTCTGATCTTCCCATCACTGGTTAGGTTTAGTTAAGTTTAGGCAACTAAAACTACCTGGTTAAAGTTAGGGGAAAATGTGGTCATGGTTAAAAGAAACTAATACTGACTAAAATGCAAAATGCAAACTGCTTAAGAGATACAGTGGTAAAATAAGGGAAATATATGTATGTGACGCCTTAACTGTCCTTGCTGAGATGTGTACATCCCACGTACAGTTCATCAGTAAATCATTAATATAACAAGCAGCTACTGACATGTCCACCTCTCGTCCATATTGATGCATATTGGCTCATCCAACACAAGCCCATCTGTGTCTTACCTATTAGATATGCGGCGAAAGAAATGTGCACATGCTGCTACAGATTCATATGAACAAAGCCACCGGACACAAACCCCTGAATATTATCAGCTTATAAAGATGTTACGGCTAATGTATTAGCAAATCTACTTTTACATCTAGCCATCATGAAAACCTGTTTTATTTATTCGGATGTGTTTGTGTTCTCCTGATGAATGTTAAGTCCAATATTCCCCCTCTTTTAGCTCCGGTTTGGTCTCCACCAACTCCTGAGTGATGCTCCATTATGTTCACCAGCTAGTCATTAACTGTGTCAGTTTTCTGTTTGATAAACCCACTGTACACTTCCTGCCCAGCATCAGAGATTTTTTAACTGAAACAGCTGCCTGCTGCTGCTGGAAACCAGGTTGATGAGAGTGGTGAGGCAGTAAATGTGCCCTAAAACCAAAGGCTGTAAAGCTTTGTGGAGCTGCAGAGTTGTGTGATAACTCTGTCAGTTTTCACTGCAAGTTAACCCTTCATATATATATATAAACATCTGATGTATTATGTTCATATAAAAAAAAATATTCATTAGTGGGGCTTTCATTTTTTCCAGTATGGATGTTCCTGAAAACAGTCTTAAGAACAGAATTAGAATGCCATATTTTATGCACCTGAGATACACCAATCAATGCCTGCAGGGGCAATTACACCTGGAAGCCAACTTGTCTGGTCCTCATGTTGCCTAATTAATCCAGGTTTATATGACATTAACTGGTTCACATTGTATTGACTGCTCTCTGACATGAGTCCTGAAGCTTGAAATCTTTATCTTCCCACACTCCTGTTTTGAAATAAAGGGGCAGTTTACACTCCTCAAACAGTGATGTCACAACAGATGGCAAACTCCTGTGTTGTAAGTTAATAGGCCTTTTTTAGTGGCAGACATTTTGACATGTCCTCAACACAAGAGCACAGGTATAAATAATAATTGGAATAACTGGAAGCTTGGTGAGGTAGTGACTACTTGCAGGGCTAATTGGTGAACTGCTGGCGGACTAACCATTAACTCTCTGGCTGGCCCAGCCTGGCTAGCGCTAGTAAGTCACATTAGCTCCTGGAGATTCTCTCCATTTTCTCTCTACTTTTATGTTTACTTCCTTCTGACATTTTGTTCACCATTGCACACCATTTTGTTGAATAAAAAAGTTATTGAAGAGGAAAAATAAGGCTCTCTGAGCTAACCTGTTTCCTAATGGTCAAACTCGTTAGCTCATTAGCTTAGCTTGGTCGCTAATAAGTTCAATAAGTTCACAGTTAATTCAAAAGATGTATTTGTACCATCAACTCCTGTTGTAAACCATTCCTCTTTTGTGGATCAGTTTTACTCTGATAGAGGAAGTAAAATTAATGAACACGAGACAATAATGAAAAAAAATTGAACTTCTTAAACAAAAACTGACAAAATTTCGTGCCATTTTTGCCAACAAAACAATAAGCCTTTGACACAGCAAAATGTGATGCAAAGTGTCAAATACTTTCTATATTCGGACATCTTACACATGAAGACAGGTGAGATTCAGCCTTTTCCAATAAGAACGTTACACTAAATTATGTTATTATATAATCATTATATATAATTATATAAAACTTTAACCAGATCATGCAAAAGACCCTGAGAAGAACCAATCATAGGGTTACTGAAGTCTATTTAAAGATAGTGTTGCTGTAATAGGTCCCACTTTAGTCTTTATATGCTTATTTGTACATTATGTGTCCTTAAACTAATATTTACAATACACAGGTGGGTTCCTATGCCATGTGAAGTGATAACACGTTACAATGAGGGGGGCCTCCAAACAAAATCCTGCTTAGGGCCCCCAAAAGTGTAGGGCCAGCTCTGGATATACTCAAAAATGGCAACATCTGACAATCTGAGACCACAATGAAACGGTTAGTCAGAATACAAGAAGTCTTACTGCTGTCATTATTGGAATGCTTAAAAGCAGTCACCTCAGTTTTTAAATACTGAGGCAGATTGACAAGAACATCTCATATCAAAAACCCCACGTGACACCTCTCTGATAGGAGTGTGATGTAACAAGGCCTCATTTGGGTGGTCACGTGATTTTTGGCATGGTCAAGCCGCGACACTTCTGCTTTGAAAGGTCGATACTGTGTTGAGTAGTCTGCTTCAAGTGTAACATCACTAGCTAGAACACAACTCAAGAAACCCAATAATAAATCAATAAATTCAATTCAATTCAGTTTTATTTATATAGCGCCATATCATAACAAAGTTATCTCAGGGCACTTTTTCGAATAGAGCAGGTCTAGACCGACTCTTTATATTTACAGAGACCCAACAGTTCCCACCATGAGCAAGCACTATGCGACAGTGGCAAGGAAAAACTCCCTTTTAACAGGTAGAAACCTTGAGCAGAACCAGGCTCTGGGTGGGCGGTCATCTGCCTCGACCTGTTGGGTTGAAGGGGGGGGGGGACGGGAGAGAGAGAGAGCAGGAGGAAAGAGAACATACAGCAGCACAGTACAGTTCCACATAGGGATGTAAAGTAATAGTTGTGGTAATGGTATTGATGATAACACCAACAGAAACAACACTAAGAGCAATATTATAATAGTAATACTAATAGTAAGAGCAACAACAGCAATAGCAGGAGCGGGTGCTGAGCAGGAACACGGGGGCAGCAGGTGGCTGCAACCATAGATCCAGACTCTACAGCTCCGGAGGCAGAAATACCTGCAGAAAGCAACAGAAGGAGAGAGAGAGAGATAACAAACAAACAATAATAAACAATAACTGAACTCAGACGTACTTCTTCGCCGTAACAAAACACAAACAGGCCCGGGATAGTTAGCATTTGCAATGCTGCAGATTAATCTGGTATTCTGTAAAGGTTTAAATGGGGCAAATGGTGTAGTCTCACCCACTTTGTCACATTATCATGTGAGCTATTTGAGTAAACGTACACCCCTCCACAATGAACTTTTTTAATAGACCTTTATTTGTTCCTGTTGGCCATTGTGTAAATACCAGCTTTTATTTGAGATTCTGCGGTATAAGCCATCACTGATAAGATTCTACGTGGCATTTTACATTGCAAACCACTCTTGTCACTTTGTCAGTCTGGTGAATTGCTTTTTGGCACCAAAGGACAGGTGGAAGGAGTCAAAGACATGTTTATCCTTTAGAAAATCCAAGCGCAGGACAGAAAGCAACTGCATCGATGAGAATATGCCACTTCCATTCCCCCACGGTGTCATTTATTTACAGTAATTACAGAAAAGTGTCATGGTTAATTTGACTAGGATACACTAGTGTTTAACAATGACAAATGTAGCAGCTTCAAGCTGCAGGTTTGTCTCAGGGCATGGACAGAGATAGTGCCTTGTAAGGGAATTGGATTCGAGAGCTGTGCTGAATGTGACAGACATGCTCCATGTCAGCCCTCTGTTCACCTCCCATTCCCCCCTGGAGGTATGAGGCAGGCAAAGCTGCACACGCACACACACACACACACACACACACACACACACACACACACACACACACACACACACACACACACACACACACAGAGAGAGAGTAGTCAGCCTTAGTTCATAGCACCCCATGCTTTTTGTGTTCAAATGAGACACATCCAAAGGCTGCTAATTTACAAGGAAACGCTGCACCCAGCTCTTTGTCCTGCTTCCATTAAGAGTGTATGAGAAGGTGGCGGGGAAGAAGGAACAGGCTTGCAGTCTGATCTGAAAACCACAGCTCTTTCATGCTCAGTCTGACAAAGTAGCACTCTCGCCGCTCAAGCAAATGGAAGATATCACAGGCATTATATTGCTGATGCTCATTAACAGCAGACAGCCAAGAGAAAAATCAATTGGCTCTCTGATACACAGTCGCACGTCTATCTTCAGAAAGGGCAGAAAAACAAATCCTGGTGGAGAGATGTAATTTCAATGTGCCTTTGTTATTTGGTTTTGCCAAGCTTAAACCAGTATGACAAAAACATGTCTGCTTGCATTAGTAGATACAAAACGCATTGAAAATATTTGTTTGCGCTGGAATGTACTAATGGGAAGGTTGGAATAATTCATATTGTAATATTCCAATCTGTAGGAGCTAAAAAGCATACAGGGGATTTGGGACTTTGCTGCTGTACAGTAGTGGCATTTAAGGTTATTTAAAAATGGAATTACAGTTCATCAACAATGCAAGAATTGCAGACAATCAGAACCAGCAAAATCTCAACAGCAAGTTTTCACAGTACAGTGACAGTTGATGTAATTTCCCTAACATTCAGTATTCTTTAGCACCATGAATGTGTATATCCGATCTCCCCTCTCTATTTTCCACTGTCCTTGAGTGGTGTTGCTTTTGCAGAACTTGCTTCCAATAACTGATCATTGTGTCCAAAGCACTGCACTGCACACCTTCAGCTTGGTTCGGATTACAGAAGTGTTCCTTTTGTCCTGTACAACATGCATCACTTTATGACTTAGTTTGTCTGCAAAACATGATTCACCTCATATTTTAAGCAGCTTGTACAGTATAAGTATATGGGATAGTATCTGTTCACAAACATTTCTTTAGAGACTTCTTTATTTGGTACACTGCAGCACACTGTGAATATTATGCAGGTAATATGCTGCAGAATATACTTTTTTCTCCTAACATACACATATCTAAAAATCACACTCATATAATTTGCATGAATAAAATTTTACACACCTTACAAAAATTTCCTTTATTTGTATATTTTCATTCATTTTAATTTCACTCAATTTGCTCAACGGGTGTTGTGCAAACTATGCCTGTTGTGAAATGTTGGAATTTCAACAACGTGTAATATTCTAATATTCATAATTTATGCAATACATTTTGTCAAAATACTGTTAAAATACAGTCTAAAACTGGCAAAATATTCTGTCCTGATAGCCGAATGGTTAAGGTGCATAGCACATTATCCATTAGCCCCAGATTCCAGCAGGGGAGCTTTGTTGCTGTTGAATCCTACCCTCTCCCTTCTCAAATCCTGTCTGCCTCTATACTGTCCGTTGTCAAAATAGCAAAAATGCCAAATTAATCAAATACAATTGGCAAAATACTGATGGTAAAACAGGATTGAGGAAATGAGAAACAGAAATGTTGACATGTGAATGTTGAAAAAGAATCTTTGATTGAGGCTTGAGATGCCATAAATGTTAGAGAAAGAGCTGAGATCCTTCTACATCTGCACACGAGACCCAACCAAGGACTACCAGCAACTCCTCAGAGTCCAGAGGAAGATTTTGGCAGATGATGGACATAATTCTCCTCCTTGCACCTCTGTACATTGATCCCCATCATCATCATCAGAGGTGGTCACACACGGTACAAACCCAGTGACGCTAAGTTAATTTTGAATGGAAATACTGATCGTCCATTCATCTAAACTGCTGTAAAACTATTTCAATTTGAAAAGGTTCCATATAAGAAGAAACTTCATTTTTCTATACTAAAACATCAGTTCTTCACTACTTATCAACTGTAACTAAGAGACAGCTATGCAGCAGCAGTAATAAATGGCTGACAGGCAGTGTCTGTTAAACTGTACATTGGTACGGCAGCAGCTTTGGAACTGAAAGGCACCTCCTAAAAGATATTTCTCAGGTGTCCGTCTGAGTTAATCTTTAATTGACCTGTGCTACGTTTCTGTGCACAGCTTTGTCCCAGTGGCTCTGCTCTCTAAATATAATAATTACACCTACGTACAGGATGATAAATGTAGTGATGTGGTGGGAGTAAACCCTGAAGCAGTGAGTGGTCTTATTAAATGGATCTCATCCAAAGCACAGGGAGGCCTTCTAACGAGGACATTAGGGCTTTCTACTTCATTATTTCTCTGTAGAACACCATAAAAAATACAAAAGCGGTCATATTTTACCACAACACCAGATACAAACTCAGTGACAGTGGAAAAATTAGAATGTAAGAAAGGGAAAAAAAAGAAACAAATTAAAGATTCAGTTATTACACCAAGAACGGTACAATATTGCTAGGTTTCAATAAGTTCTGCAGGAACTGTAGGCTTCTGTCTTTATCTATCATCATCAGGAGCTCTATTTTTCATGTGGGACCATCGCACAAGTGAAGTGGCATTGTCCTTTTTTGGGTTTTTTAAAACTTAGCTGTTTGATATTTTGGTGACAAGCCAAGTGCTGCATGTGGGCGGAGAGGCACACTGGTGGGTGTGTCACTACCAATCTAGCAACACTAGTCAAGATTAACTGTGTTTTATGTCATCCACTGCCCACCTTCTCAGACCTAGGACTTAATTCACAATTTTTAACGCCAGTTTTTCTGTAATTTTGCCACCACAAAACCTGACCGCACAGTGGTAGATCTAAAAGTGCCCCAAATCATTACGGAATTTACCTCTGTATGTCCTCTTGTTGTTGAATAAAAGATCCTAATTGTGAAATCACTAAATATTAGATTACACTTCTACAGGGCTCTCACATACTCATGCATGGATCACAAGTACGTCAGGTTTTTTAATTTTTTTTTGTGATGTGTCAAATGCGAAAGAAAAGAATCTCTTGTTGCAAACTGCAGTTTACACAACGCAAGGCTCACTATGTTCTCGATGATTGGTGAAGGGGCAATCAAATACACCTCTCCGTCAGTGTACACATGCTGCATTCAGGTGCAGTACTCAGTGTATGTCATCTGTGTTTTAGCGACATGCAATCACTGTAGTTTCATAATGTAAAACGGAGAAAAATTGACTTGAAGCATAAAAGTACATACGGGTTGAAGAGAGAAACTTGAGCCACTGCACAGCCTGTGTAGACATCTTTATTGATTAAAAGAAGCATTCTTTTCTGTCAGACATAGATGATATGGACGACTGAAAAGCACAGCTGAAACATCTCATGTGTAGACAAGATTTAAGGAGTTCACTATGCTTCAAACGTGCTTGTCAAATCGTCAAACAGCTTTCTGACATTGGAATTGGGGCGGATGATAATGATAATTTAATTTCTGTACCTTTCTGAAACCAACAGACCGACAAGCACACCTACTTCATGCAGTGATTCACCAACTGTGTGCAGGTGAGATAGTATGCAGGGTTTGATCTTCTCTCTCTAGCTCTCATTTTTCATTCTTCACACTATTTCCATCACTTTTCACGTGAGCAATTGAGTGCAACAACAAGAATGTCTTTGCGAGACTTTCCGAAAGTGTGCGTCATTATCCTCATTTGTATGATAATTTCATCTCTGCCACTCTATGATGGCCCTGCCTTCCAGTGTGACCATTTGGAACAACATTAAACACTAAAGATCCCTGTTTCTTTTAAAGGAATAGTACAACACTGGGAAATACACTTAGTCTTCTCATCTAAATCTCAGCAAGAAAGTGAATGATAGTGCTGTCTGATAAATAAGGGGAGTTTTAAGGGGAGTTATGTGCTGGACTATTTCTTTCTCTATTTCAGTGACTTCCTAGAGTTTTGTTGTCCCCATAAGGTTGCTCGGAAACCAGTGAAGACTTCAGGAAGTTACAGCTGTGTGAATTAGTTAATCAAAGAGAATAAGCATACTTTCCAAATTGTCAAAGTTTTCCTTTAAGTCACTCATTCTCTGATCGCCTGTTTTCCATCCATCCATTTTACTATGGCTAACGCAGGTCCATGTTGCTAAGTAGGGTAGAGGTCCTTCTGGGGGATCCCTAGGCATTCCCTGGTCACTTGGTATATAATGCCTCCAGCGTGATCTGGGTCTGTCCCAGGGTTTCCTCCCAGTTGGATGCAGTTCTCCTCCGATCTCCTTCTAGATGTCTGTGCTCCGCGCCCTGTCTCTAAGGGTGACCCTGTGAGGGAAACTCATTGTGGCCACTTATATTGGTGATCATATTCTTCTGGTCACTACCTAGAATATATGTCCATAGTTGAGGATTTGGATGTAGATCGACTGGTAAGTGTTTACCACAACAAAAGGGCGCATTTTCAAATGTTTCTACATTAGTGTAGAATATGGCTACAATCAGAAGCATAGAAGTTCAATATGAAAATTCAAGCACTTATCTGTAAGATGCAGTACCGCCAGTTACAATGCCCAAGACATCGTATCTTTAAACAGCCTTGTTGAGAAAACTGTGAGAGAAAAGTAATTCTTGTACATCTTTATATAACACTGAAGACAGGGAGCCATAATTAGTGTTAATTAGTACTCATTTGCATGTCTGTGATAAGGCCCAGCATGGCCGCAGTGTGAGTTCAGTGTGAGTTTGGGCCTTTATATGGGAACTTGGTGCCTCATTTGTGCTTTGGCAGTCATTCTCCGCACTGTATCCGAGATACTGCATCTTTTGATCTGCTTTAATTTGATCAGACGTGTGTGTGAGTGACTTAGATGTTTTGTGTCATATGGGAAATATAGTGTGTAACCCCCCTATTTAGCATTTATAAGCCGTATACCATAAATTCTGAAATAGTAGTCGGGGCCTTTCTTTACCTCAACTGCAGAGGATACCAGGCCTTTATTTGAAGCAGGCTTAAATTAGACACAGGCCTTCGTTTCTAATTCCCTCTGTTTGCTAAGTATATTTGCTCTTATTTTAATATGTTAATATTAAATTTAATATGCTGTTTTATATCACAGATGATATCGGACTCACCAATGATATCGGTGTGGACTCACCACACCGATATCCTCACAAAGACAGTTAGACAATGTCTCTTCTTCCACCGCAGGCTGAGGAGGCTCAACATGGATTCCAGGGTACTCTGCAACCTCTACAGGTCCACAGTTGAGAGTATGGCAGTTGCACCACCCTCAACCGTAAGGCTCTACAGAGGGTGGCGAAAACTGCACAGCACATCATCAGGATGGAGCTGCCACCCATGGAGGACCTCTGCATCCAGTGGTGCAGGAAAAAGGCCAACAAGATCATCAGAGACACCAATCTCCCCAGCCACACACACTACGGTATTGCAGAATCCTCTCCCGCACCACTAGGCTCAGAGACAGCTTCATCCCGCAGGCCATAAGACTGTTGAACTCTTGAGCTCTTGAGCTTGTCACTATGACACTTTACTCACACCACACTGATACATGGATTTCACTTTACACTTTACTACTTTATACTACTGCCATACTTGTATCTATACATATTGGTTACTTACTGCATATATACACACACATACATATTATATATATATATATATATATATACATACACATATATATATATATATATATATATATATATACATACACATATATATATATATATATATATATATACACACACACACACACACACACACACACACACACACATATATATAAAAAAATAAAATAAATT
This sequence comes from Macquaria australasica, assembly GCA_005408345.1. NCBI lineage: Eukaryota > Metazoa > Chordata > Actinopteri > Centrarchiformes > Percichthyidae > Macquaria > Macquaria australasica. The sequence goes on from SEMN01000390.1 coordinate 122,551, forward strand.
CCCCACTCGCCCCTGTGGGCGGTCTATTCCTCCTTCAAGCTCAGGTCCTCTACCAGAGGCCTGGGAGCTTGAGGGTCCTGCGCAGTATCTTAGCTGTTCCTAGTATTGCACTCTTCTGGACAGAGATCTCGGATGTTGTTCCTGGAATCTGCTGGAGCCACTCTCCCAGTTTGGAGGTCACAGCCCCGAGTGTTCCGATTACCACGGGGACCACTGTTGCCTTCACTTTCCACATCTTTTCTAGCTTAACAAGACATTCGTGGATATATATATATATATATATATATATATATATATATATATATATATATATATACACATACACACACACATATATATGTATATATTACACAGACAAAATAATGTAAACAGTAAAGGGTAGACTTCTTGGCCTGTTAAATCCATTCCTTTTGTTATTGTACTTTCAGTTTTGGAAAGATAATAATAAAAGACAACCCTCCAACCTCTATACCAATTATCTCTTTCACTCCAGCCTGTGTACACTCCTTCAACATGGTGGAAAATCCAAGGCTTGACAGACGTGCCATCCCTAGTTATGGTTGCTAAGCTATGATTGGACTATTGCTATTCTGGGGAGGGGTTTAGTTAACAGTCAATTATGTCCAATGTGGATGCAATTTAAGGCTTAGTCTGCAAGGCCATGTCACTTTACAGAACGTCAAGATATAGCCTATATTAAAACACTCCCACAGGCCTGTACTTTAACAACAAACTAACATGTAGACCCAAATGGTTTAGAAAATAAATGATGGCAGGCACTCACACTCAGCCATACTGTAAAGGTGTGACAGAGCACTGAAAGGTGAACTGTACATTTTGTACAGAGTCCAATTAAGTCTGAAAATCACATATTTATAGTATGACTAACTGTGTCTGCCTGCCATCATTATTATTATTATTATTATTATTATTATTATCATAATCACTTTGTCCTAATGTTAGTGTGTAATTAGTATGTATTGCAAAACTGACACTGACAGTGTGTTCATCCATCTTTTTCAGAGGTTTGCCAAAGAGCTGAATTCTGGATTACAGATGTTAGATCATTTTTTTTTAAATGCCTGCTGCAGAGCTGTGCTGAAGCAACAGTTTTATTAAAGTATAAAACTACTTAGTTACTTAGAGTTACTAAGTAGAAAATAAGACTTCTGTAAATCTGCTTGGAATTAGTAAATATTAATTCTCAAAGATGATTCTGGGGAAGATGCAAATAGATAAAGAATAAAATACTGGCATCTTTTTCATCCACTCTGGCTCTCATGCACAGCTTTTGCACATGGTAGGGAGGGTCTAAAGAAGAGACACTACTGAGTTGCATTACCCATGGGGTCCTAAAGTCAGGATATCTGGCCCTCTGCTGCTTCGACGTTGACCATTCTTTTTTTAAATCTGTCTCTCGTTAGTCCCCTAATTTTATGAAAGTGCAAGAGTAAGTCACTGGAGTGCACCTTTATATTTCTACAAGTCATGTGCTATGAATTCTTAAATCTTTCTAGGGTGTGAATCATAGAAAATCAAATGTCAAGTTCACCTCTCCCAGTGTGACAATTATTCCCATACTTCGTGAAATGCAGAAGTACAATAGACACCACACCTGCCTGCAGTATATTGAGGACAGCTCAGGGGCTAATGGAGGCTCTGTCATATTATGTCTTGTTGATCCCAACATCAAGGCTTTTGAACCTCATCTCTATTTGTTCAGGAAGGTTGACTGAGCAGCTGATGGAGCCTGAAGTTGACTGCTCTATTTCACACAGTTCAGACATATTCACACTTGGGAGCTTCAACACTACTCTACTGAGGCTATATAGGGCACACACAAATTCTGGTTTATGTTCAGATGAACAGGCAGTTAGCCATCAGTGGTGGTAAAAAAGTAAAAGTACTAGAAAAAATGTCTCCTGTGGAATATATTATTAGATATGACATTATTAGACTGTTAATACTGATGCATCAATGCGTAAGTTATGTTTTGCTGTTGTAGCTGCTTGAGGTGGAGCTAGTTTTAATTACTTTATAAACAGTTGGGTAGTTCCCAGTCTAGGGACCAGGCCTTTCTAAAGGATCACAAAATAATTCCGAGGTGTAGTGAGAGATGTTAAATACTAAAAAAGTAAAAAGTACTATATTTCTGTAATGTAGTGGAGTAGACTTCTACACCCAGGAGATAACCACACAGGCTCTTCAGTTTCGTCTAAATTATCCATCTCCAAATATGACTTTGAGCCAAAATTACACTGCAGTTCTGATTTGCGCCTCTGATGGTTTTCCTCATAGCAATGGAGGCTGAGGCTCTTTGGTTTTTAACTGTTTTAGCAATGTAATCTAGGGATATTTCTGTTGGCTGGTCAGTCTGTCAATCGCCAGTCACCCACTTAGGTCTCGACTTAAATATCTCAACAACTATTGGATGAATTGCATTTACATCTGGTGCAGACATTCATGTTCCCAGTGATCCTCTGACTTTTCATTTAGTGCCGCCAGCACTGTCGCAAGTGTTCACTTATCCATTCAAATATCTCTGGATTGGCACAAAGTTTTGTACAGACATTTGTGTTTCCCACAAAATGAATCCTACTGACTTCTTACAGTCCAGGCTCACAGAGCTGCTAGCATGGCTGTAGACTCTTAACCTTGTTAGAAAGCTGCCAACACAAACTGCAGCTTAAATCAATTCACTTTCAGACTGTGGGTCAATTGTGGATGAATTCAGCAACTATGGGGCAGTGTTTTGTTCTCAACTGCAACAATGAAGCGTTTTGCCTCTCTGACTGGTTTCTTCTTCATAATAATAAAAGCTGAGGGTCATGGGTTATTATTCCAACCAACCACTGAAGCTGCTGAGTTCAATGATTTAGCTACATCCACAGGAGGAGGTATTAATCGGTGGTGAAAACAGTGGATTGAAAAGTGGAAGGGAAAGCTGCACTCATGGGCACATTATCACAAATAACTGAGTTAAAATGACATGTTGGATAGACCTAGCTGTTTTCGTCATCTTTCTTGCCACCTTGAGAAGTGCCTGGTTTCTCTCATCATCATGTGCTCTTCCTCCCTGTCCTTCTTTATTTGTCTTATCCTTAATTACCTCCGTTACTCTCTCCTCCCACCTTTCCAGTCTGCTTCCCTTCCTCTTTCTCAGTGTGTCTTTGTCCTTTATTTTCTTCCTCCATTCCCCACTCCATCCTCTACCCACCCCCCTGTCTCTCTCCTTTCTTCCTTCATCTCTCTGACTCTCAATGATCAGGGGAGGTCAAGAACATTACATAGAAGTGAAGAGGAGATAATCCTACATATTAAAGCCTGTAAAGGCTGCTAAAGCCAGATCAAATAGTGAGGTATTCACAGCCGGAGAGGCATGGCCACTGATCCCTATCGCAGGCGGGCTGAAAAGATGGGCATGCTACTTTGTCAGTCACAATGAGACAGCTCAGTTCTCCCATACAGAGCATTGTGGCTGGATTGCATTTTATCAGATAGCTGGTCTCAGTGCTGTTAATGAGTATTTACAAGTTGTGTCCACATTTTGACATGTGAATTAAGCTAAAATGTTTGGGGACAAGGACATGTCATGACTCCAGCCAGTTGTTAGTCATGTTTCACTTTTCCTGCTGTTTCTCATGTCATGTCATTAACTCTCCTGTGGTCACAGATTAAGCCACTCCCTCCTGCCCAGCAATTCCCCGTTTCTGCCAATTACCTCACCTGAGCTTCCCCGCCCATCTCCTCATCTGCATCCCGTTTACTTCTAATGGTCCAGTTTCACTTACTCTCTGTTAGATTGTCTAGAATGTTTGCCTAGCTTTCCAGCAACCTGTTTTCCTGTATTCCTGCCTGCCAGTGATTGACCAGCCAGCCTGCTCTTTAGCAGAGCAGTCATGGACTGACCCATCCCCTCCTCTCACAAGGATCAGCGTTCAGCGTTCCCTGGGCTTTACTTCTGCCAGCAGTTTATCAGGAAGCTGGTATTAGAGTAGTGGAGTAACTGGTTGAAGGGGGTGGAGCAGCTGTTTGTGGTTTGGACTGACCACAAGAACCTGGAGTACATCCACTCCACCAAACAACTGAACTCCCATCAGGCCCAGTGGGCGTTGCTTTTCAACCGGTTCAACTCATCACTCTCCTACCGCCCAGGGTCCAAAAATGGAATACCTGATGCCCTCTCTCATCAGTTCCTATCTGAAAATTTCCCTGTCCAGCCTGAAGCAGTTTTTCTGCTCTCAGCACAAAACTCCCGCCAGGCTCCTGCCGGTCTACTACAACAATTACCAATTCTGCATCTGCCCTGGTCTCACATCTTTGTTGATTTTGTCACTGGAGTTCCTGCATCCGATGGTAACACTGTCATTCTTATTGTTGTTGACTGGTTTTCCAAGTCTCCTCACTTCATTCATGACAGCAGCCTCTAGCGGCCTGTAGTAATTATGATGAAAGCAAAGGAGGAAGTTAGGTATCGTAACGGTAATGAGACATCAGACTGTTTGTTTCCTGTTTTCTACCAACAGTCGACACTTTTTTTTTTTTTAAGCATGACCTTGATTATTCCCTAACCATATGTTTACTATTTTAGCCATGGCAACAAAGGTCCCTAACCTTAACTAAGTATTTATCATGTCATAAATGAGATAAATGTTTTGGAAGGCGGGAGCATCAGATCAGAAAACACATCTATGTGTTAAACAAATTTTGTTGTTTGATTTGGTGGACTTGGTGAAACAAACATGCACCAGGGAAAAGTACATTTTGCAGGCTACAAAGCTAGTTAGCTTAGTCAGTTGTATAAGGAGCTTAGAAACATTGTTCAGACCTGCTAGATTTGATGCACAAAATAAATGATGTTGTATTTTCATCTTAATTTTTTTTTTCTTAGTCTCAAAAAGGGTGGGCTGGACCTGAAAATGCACACACCATTTTGAGCTATTAAACAGGACACCAACAGTACATTTTATTTACAGTAGGAGTGTGTCTGTGCATGCATGTGTATTTGCAGACATCACAGTTAGCAGTACAAGAGGAGCAAGAGCTTCTGGGCCCCATAATCACACAGAGTGGCCCCAAAGTCCAGGCATTAATCATTTTAAGCAGCCGTGACAGGAAAATCAAAGATTTGGCCCCTATGGCTCTGCTCTCTGTCTTGCTCGCCCCAATGGACCCCAGATGTGCCAACTTACTAACTGTAGACTTCAGAAAGACAGAGAGAGAGGGAGACCGAGAGACAGAGAGAGAGGCATCATGCAGCAGTTTCTACCAGCCAGGAACAACATTCATCTTTGTCAAGTGTAAATGTACTGTTTGCTAAGCCATCATTAAATGATGTGTGCTGCTCTGCCTGACCACACACACACACACACACACACACACACACACCATGTATACACTGTATAAATTGTATGCTTAGATAGGCACACTCACACTCACAAAATGTAGACTCACACACAGCGGTGAAGTCAGCGCTCCTCAATAAGTTTTCTGTCAAATATAATTCCATTGCATCTGTGTTAATTACAACATAAGTTGAATTAGAATATGACACACATTTATTTTTAATGTTATTCAGACCTACGCATTAGCAGAAGTGAAAAGGTATCTACTAATTTGTCAATTAAGATCAGTTATAAAGTGACTTTTACAGGTTTTATCATTAATATCACTGTCAGATTAATTGTGTAAGATTGACAATTTATATTTTAATTTGATGGTTTCCATACTAAAAAAATCCACATGAAAAAGATAAATGTTCTAATGGTATGAATTCACTGGCAAAGTGTCAGGTGTGCGAGGGGTGTGGTCATGCTGGAGCTAGTTTGGGATGTGAAGAGTACAAAAATGCACAACAATGCAATTAAAAAGGATCATGTTATAATCGGGTATGGTAAGGTTAGCAATATTGCACATTGGCATAGTTAAAAACTAAATAAACTACCTTAATCACTTATTTAATGCACCACCTGGCGAGTATACTAAGTGACCCAAATTACAAACTCTTAATGTTGCATGACCAGTAGATGCATGCTGGGTTTGGCTAAATGCTAAAATGCTCACGCTGGATCCTCCAGCTGTGACTTCTTCATTCACTGAGGAACTTCTACCTTCAGTGACGTGTGTGTGAGGCCTTTCTGGTGTTTGTGACAATCCCTGTCATAGCTGACTGCAGAATGCTCATTCAGCTCAAAACTCTGGAAAACTTTCTGGTGCGCAGCTGAGTGGACTGGTTTTATTATGCATTGAGAATGACTGAACAGAGAGGTTGAACCTAGAGCAGATTGTGAAGGACTTTGCGGTGTATAAAGCTCACAGAATGCCTTTCAGACATGAGAACAACAAGAAACTTACTAATGGATGAACCCACTCTCTAGAGGAGAACGTCGACACCAATGTGTTGCCTAGTAACGTAACGTTGTGTGTGTGCCCTTGTGTAAAAACTGTTCAGCTCTCTTTTTGCTTTAATGTGTGTTTGTGGCTGCTGCCGCTGTGGAGTTTGTTTATACATCCGTGTTGTCTGCCTTGGTGATATTTGATTGTTGATTCTATAAGAAGTGGCAGGTTATTTAATTTATGTAGCTTAATAACAATTGTTGCACCTGCTGCAGTGTCCATAGCACTTTTCATTTATTGTCAGTCATTTGTTTAATAGTCTGAGTTTTATTTATATTTTATATTTATTATCATATTCAGAATTGAGAATCAGTTGTATGCAAAAGCTGCAAAGTGCCCATCTATAGGGAAGGAATTTGTTGGTTTGGACATAAGGACTCGCTGGCATGATAAAGGCCTTAAGGTGTCCGTTAATTTAACAGTATTATCATCTCATAACATTTTTCTCCCCCTTGTTTTTTAAATGTATCACAGTAACTTTCTCAAAGTACATTTTAACTGACCTATGTTTTACTTTTATTTAAGTACATTTTTTCACCAGTACTTTTACTTTTATTTGAGTACAATGGGAAGAACTCAGGCACACCGTCTCTCCCTCACTGCATTGTAAACATTGTAGTCAAAAATATTTCAACAGTGAGCAAGACAGTGTGTTGGAGTTTCTCATTGTTTTCATGTTGCACCTTTCTCCGACACATCTGTCACACATTCAGGTGTGCAGAGATTTTACTTGAGTAAAATGTTAAAGTAACAGTACTTTTACGTGAGTATAGTATTCGACTACTCTTTCCATCCCTGTGTACTTCCACTGTCAGTGTAAATGTGTTCAGTTCAACTCTGCCACCACAGTAGGGCAGCATCTTGAGAGCACAACACATAAATCAGCTGACAAATTATACTTTTGTTACGATTCGGTGTGGGGCACAGAAAGGACCCAAGCGCAGATAGACAGGCTGAGTGATGATGAGGATTTATTAGGAAATAATGTGACTTACAGTTTGGAAATCTGGGTACAAGTGAAACCCCTGAAGGGCAAACAGCAAGGCACATAAAACAAGAACACCAACTGGCAACTGAGACTTAGGGAACCAGGAACACAGAGAAATTCAGAACTCCACAGGGAAGCCAGTAGAAAACATAGGATAAATCCACCACACAGAGAGGAACAGACCGGAATGAACTAACTAGGAACAAAGACAGGGGGCCGGTAAATATAGGGAGGAGTCAACGAGGGAAACAGGATCACCTGTGTCTAGTTACTCACCTGTTTCTAATCAGACAGGCGGGGAAAAAACAAAGACAGGAAGTAAATAAAACAAGACCCGGGATTTCAAAATAAAACAGGAAATCAGTCCAGAAACACACACAGTCTAACATAAGTCCTTCATGGGTCATGACAACTTTGAACTGAAGCTAACCATTTTCCAAACCATGCTGCTGTGTTTGAAAATTTCTGTATTATATAAAATACACGCATCCACTAGTTTCCTTTCGTTTTTGTAATTACATCAATTGGCAGACACTTGTGTAATTCATGACAGTAAAGTCTGCATTCATTGTAATGAGGTAATGCTGACTTTTAGCAATTAGCAACAAGTTTAACTGCATTACCATTGCACAATAATATAACTGACAAAAGCCAATGTAGGCTTGTTTTGCACTGTGAATTACACGACACAAGCAGGTTTCAAGTGTGTGCCAATCGATTTTCATATGATACAGAAATGAATAAAAACCAATGGCTGCCTGGTTTTTAGAATCTCATCATACTTAAAATAAAAAAAAAACTGGCTTTTCTTAAGCTTTTGGTATGGTCATTCAACACCTAAAACCCTCTAAACGCCTTTGGATAAGGTTAAACATATACTGTTAAGCTGTAATAAGGCTGTATTCTTAGTTGAGGTACATAACAGAGATCCAAGTTTTTCACCTAAAAACAGTGATTTCTATTTGCACTTGAACTTAAAACCTCCTCCAGTCACACAAACACAAGACTGATTTAAATATCACCGCTCACTCCTAAACACATAATTAAAAAGTATTCTTAACACACTGCCTGGCAACAAACTCAAACTTTCTATTCCAATCAAATGAAGGTCGTAAGGCTGTGTATTTAAAGAATGCTTTCATCTTCTGGCTGCATTGTCTCTGTACATGAACTGATAATAAGTTGCAGAGTGACTCACTGCAACCCTGCAACCCTGTCTCTCCTTGTGGTGAGAGCGTTGGTGGCTCAGTCCAATAAGCAGCAGTATGTGAGAGTCAAACACACAGAAGAAGAAGAAAAGCAAAGCACAACACATTCTTCAGTAGACAGTTGACCTTTTGTGAGCTGTGTTTGTAGTGTGATTTCCCAGATGACAGAAAAACTACACATATAGTACCTGTGTACATAGTATTGAGCGATTCTATCTTCATCAGGTGGAAGAAACGATTTATTTCAGTACAAACATGCATGCAAATTAGTAAAGCAATTTAGTCCTATAGAAAATGTAAGAAAATATAGCCTGCTCCCAATGTTTTCATGCAGTACATGCACAGGGTTTACACCCTGTGGGTGCATAGACTGCAGGGATAATTAATGAAATGACAGCGAGCATCATATCATTCAAAGATATATATATATATGTCATGATCCACCATGGACTGTGTGTTGTTGATCTTGTTTCCTGTTTTATTTTGAAGTTTCCTGTGTGCTAGTCTGTGTTTTTCACTTGTGTGTTTTATTGGAATCACCTGTGTCTTGTTATGCACCTGTGTCTGCTTCCCTCATTGTCTCCTCCCCTATATATACACCGGTCCCCGCACTTTGTTCTCTGTTGGTTCATTGTTGTTGGTTGTCTCTCCTTGTCGTGTGCCTGGAGTTTCTCTGTTGTTCTTGCCTTCCTGCCTGCATTTCCTCGTGTTGTCTCCTGCCTGTGTTCCTGCACTTCAGTGTTGAACCGTAAGCTACTTTTGTTAATAAATTGTTCATCTGCACCAGTCTGCATTTGGGTCCTTCCCCTGCTGCCTAGATGGCATATCGTGATAATATATTGAAGAATCTTAAAGTAAACTTCCATTATCTTGTCAGGGACTCAACCAAGTTTTCATTTGAATTAAGACATAGCTAATGAAACTTTATTCTAACTTCTATTCAACCACATTTACCTGATGGTTGTAGTTATTTGTTTCTTTGCAGGTAAATATTTTGCATGAAATACACGAGATAAACTCAGTGTGACACAGTACTATAGACTAAACTATTCAGTATTATATAACATAGTTCAAGCCCAATCACAGAATTAATGAGCCTACACTCAAACAGCACCAGTTATCACAAGAATCACATTTACTATCATCATATACACATATTACTCATAGGTGCTTTATAATGTCCTCCATGTATGCATTTGCAATTAAATGAAATTGCTCCTTACACTTTAATGCAATTATCATGTAGTGCCTATAAGTGATCTTTTTCATAATGAGGGCTTTTATTTTTCATGTTTGAGTACATTTTGCTGCTAATACTTGTGTTATTTTCACTTAAGTGAAATACTGAAGATAGAACTTTAACTCTCAAGGGGGTATTTTCCCATTATGGTATTCCTAATTAATCATTGATCTTATCCACCTTATAAGAACATTGATTGGACCACATCTGGTATTAAATAAGTATAGCTACTATTTAGAGTTTACATTGAGCAAAATAATGATTTTCTATACAAACTGCTGTCTATTGAATAAATGTCTTTGAGTGTGTGTCTGTTTCTGATCCTTGCAGATTGTGCAGATAGCAGCAGTGACGGTGATAGCTGGTGCTAATCCTTTCTCTGAGCACCTGGCTGTCTGCGATACAAAGCCAACACACCTCCAGTCCATTCCATCTGACCAACAAACATCCAGCGTCTGGATAAAACCTCTTTGACAGCTGGTACTTATCTGCCAACTCTTCATACTAACACCTTCCCCCACTCTTTATCACCTGCTTGTAGGGCTTTGTCTGTCGTTATCACATTCTCTTACTCTCTTTTCTCTTATGCTGAGTCTGGGGGCGTACCATGGAAAACTGTAATGGCTCAGAGAAACAGCACACTTGAACCCAAAAGCTAAAGATAAAAGTTCAAGTTGACTGAATCAAAAGGTAGGCAAGGGTCATAACCAGGAAGGCAGTCAAAGCAAGCAGACTTATCCAAAGGGGTTAGGCAGAGAATCATTAATCCAAGAGTCAGGCAGGCAAAACAAAGGCTGGAAAACTAAGGCAAATGCAAACTAGACAGTCTGGCAGGGAATGAGTGGAAATGTGCTGGTATACATACTGCAATGCTGATGAAATGAGAAACAGGTGAGTAGGTGGGCAGGGAAGGTCAGGTGATGGGTATGGGGGGGGGGCTTTGTTATGATATGGCGCTATATAAATAAAACTGAATTGAATTGAATTGAAATATCTGACTTGATATTTGAGTACTTAGAGCAGCCCCCGGGTGTGATACCACAATGAGAAAAAGTCGGCATTTAATTTTGTCTTTGTCCTGGGTTTCGTCTCTCCGTCCACATAGATTCTACAGCCTTACCCTACTAATCAGGGCTGGAAATACTCCTCTGCATGTTTTTCAGGTTAAAAAATAATCTATACTTTAATTTGCAGTCAATATTCACCATCAGTCAAAGACAAGGCAGAGGACAGGGTACAGCAAAGATACAAACACAATATATATTTATATGAGTAAGAGGTCACAGCAAATATATATATACATATACATATATATATACACATATATATACATACACACACACACACACACACACACACACACACACACACACACACACACACACATAGATAGATAGATGCATTTAACTGATTAAAACCATGATCAAAATAAGATTTTTGAATTTGTGAATAAATGTTCCTTTGTCATTATGAGTTTAGGTTAAAGACCTTCCATTCATGGGCAGTACATTGATCTATTCTAATTTATTCTAATTCTAACTGCTCCATTACAAGGCAGCTTCCTCTTCTAGTTCTTCAGTCCCAGAAAACATGATCAAATCATTTCAACCGTCCTAAGAGCGCAATATGCCTGAGACTAATGAAAAAATGATCAGTGCTGTGTGTGTGTGTGTGTGTGTGTGTGTGTGTGTGTGTGTGTGTGTGTGTGTGTGTGTGGAGGAGGGACACACTGATGTAGTGTGATACCTGTACAGACACACACACACACACACACACACACACACACACTGTTATCTCCCTTTCTCTGATGCTCATTTGTTTAGTCTCCAGCAGATACACTTTGTCACTGGTTCAAACAGAGCAACTACAGCATGATTGTGTGTGTGTGTGTGTGTGTGTACACATGGTCTGATATTAGTAGGTGGTGATGAATGAAGAAGGATATTGTGTTTCAGATTCAGCCATTATTCTTCCTCAGCATCTAGACCTTTTCTTCACTCCTCCTCATTTACTCACACTTCCTCCAGACATTCGTGGGAAAATCTCATTCTAATTTCTTACATCTCACTTGGATATGTTTTTATAAAATAAAACAAAACACAGATTAATTTCACTGATGCCATGTGAAATTGTACTTCCTGAAACCCTCTATTTGTCTTTAACTTCTCTTTCCCATCATTTTCTGTCTCCATCTAACAGAAAAAGGTGAAGGCCAGCTGCTACCCTTGTCCACTCACTCCAGTGTTTCCCATGGGATTTTGTGAGACTGTCATGGGTGGACCTCAGACCCTCTAGGGGGATCCAGGGCATGCTCCCCCGGAAGAAGATTTTCTACATTTTAAAATTAAATGCATTAATCTTGGGCAGTTTGAGAGCAAAATTAAGAGGCTGGATCTATGAAGAACCAGCGAGGACCAGAGCTTAGAGGGCTCTGGTCCTCGCTATACTCATAGAATCTGGAGTTACGGTACGTGGTCAAGGCTGGGAAGGTTACACACTGTAACAGTCCAGCTAGGAGCAGAATAGGGAAAAGGTAGCTCTCCATGCACCGATAGGCAAGGGAGAGAGGGAATAAAGAAATCACACGATATCAGGCACTCTGACAAGAGTGAGTCAGAAAAACTGGAGACATCCCGCAGATGAAAACAAATGAAAGAAAGCCGCAGTGCAAATATTAGCTAACGTAATAATAATTAGCTAACGTTAGTGATATAAAGTTACATACCTTATGTTGTTTTTCACGACAAGCAGCCAGTTATGCAAGTCAACTGACAGCTAACATCGCTACATTAACGTTAATTATCAATGATAACTTCTACAGTAACGTCATTTCTTTGCTTATGGAGTCAAATCCGGGCCAATAGGTTTGATTGTTTGAAAAAAAAAAGAAATCGTAATTGAAAAACTAAAATTTAAAACTGAAAGTTAAATTTTGATCTTGAGCTTTGAAAAATACAACATACTCAAAGTGTAGGGAAAAAAATCAGTTTAAATATAATTCTGATTCAATTCTTTTGAATAAAAAAAATGTATTTCATTTTTCACTACAAATATTTTGATATTTGAAGCGTTATTTTTTTTAAAGTTTCAAATCGTATTTCTTTCGGTTTCATAGCTAACTTTTTTTTTTTAACGGATACCTTATGAATACTAATCATCCTAAATATTCTAATTATGGGTATATTTGTAACATAGGGACATACATAAAAGGGAAAAGACATTTTTAGGTGGGGAATTAAAGGCAAAAACTTGAGCTGGACACTAAGGAGTGCAAAATTCACAAACACTAGCTAATAGCATAAAGCAGTTAATGCTAGCCTGCTTAATTTTCAGCTTTGCAAAATTCCCACAAGAGGCAGAGGAATTCCACCGTAATATTAGTGCCAGACAAATCACACACAGCCAGGTTTGAACTGACTGCTTTGTATGTCAAGGGTTGAGTGTGACTTGGACCAGTGTCTCTCTGTTGTGGGTAAATTCTCAGGAATACCATCCTTTGCTCCTTGATTAGTGTTGAGGTGTGTGTGTGTGTGTGTGTGTGTGTGTGTCTTTTTAATCGAGGCTGCGTACAGCCCCAACAACTTCTTCAGAAGCTGTGCCCAAATTCCATTCTACACATTAACTGCAGTCTGTACTGTATACTTATCATTATAATGTACTGTTCTAAGCGATTAGTTCGCAAGAAATAAAGATCTTAGTTTTTCTTATATCAATAAATGTTGCCATAAATTCACCACTGGATATCAATCAAACTGAGCCTTTAGAATGCCTGCTTCTGCTGAACTGTCTCACCTCCATCAGCAATTTATTAAATAATTTTACAGTACCACCTTCTTTTGTGCATTGAATTATGGGACAGTGTCCATCAACAGCATACTCAAACATTTTCACAAGTAAGAACGTGGAGGCGCGGACTCGGAAGCAGACCACAAAAACTCAGGGAGATAAAAAACAAGAATTTATTTTAAACAAAAACGCTGGATGCTAGGCAGCTATCAGAACAAAAATCGCTTCGCAAGTGGAAGGCTAGGTGAGACAACTAAGAAAAATAAACTCCAACAGGTCACTAGGAAAAAATATTCCATAAAGGCCTGGAACGCTTGGCTGAGAGGACAAAGACGAACTGGCAGACACACTAGGGAGAACTGAGACTAAATACACAGAGGGGAAAGGTGCAAACAAGACACAGGTGGGAAACATCAGGGTAATCACTCCAGGGCACAGAGGGGCCGGGTGCTCCAGCCGAAGCATGACAAAAATCAACAACAGCCTACTTTATTTGTCACGTTTGTGACAAAGCTCCAAAAGCTGTTTAGACTTAGTGTGTAGTATGGAATTTGGACAGAGCTAGAGGGTTAGGGCAGCCTCTCTGCACCCTGATCCAGGGCAAAAAATTTTAAGAAACATTAACCATACCTCTGCAACCTTAATATTCCTGTGAGTGCACAGTCACCTAGATGAACACATTGGTGATTTTATCAACTCAGACCTTTGCTCACCTGGAGTCTGGCACCTGGACAGTGAGAGAGATTTTAGTTTAGTGAGATTTTAGTGAGTCTGCCCACTGTTTAAGTGAGACTAACATGTAGAACGACTGGTGTATCTCACTGTCTACATATCAATCGTCCTTGAACTGTAACCCCACATTTCATGTTTTGGCATCCCAAGCATCATATGTGCATCAAATTTGGTTGTGTGCCACTCTTCTGAAGTGGGAGAAGAGACTGTAACAAACTGCCAACAGTTTTCCTTTACTACTGTAAACAGTAACCTGTGTTATGTTTGATTGTAATAAAAGACCTTGAGAGACAGATTAACGGAAGTAGTAAATAACACAATCTTTGTTCTGGGAATTAATGCATTAATTAACACAAAAAAAAACAAAAAAAAAAACAACCAGTAGATTAATAGATAATAAAAATAATCATTTGTTGTAGCCCAAAACTTAGGAGGATTATTCTGAAACATAATTCTTCAAATTATTCAAGTGAATTGTATTAAAATGAGCTGGAAGGCAAAGCTTTTGATTTATCGGTCGATCTACGTTCCATACCTCACCTATGGAGGTGTGCGGCTGATGTGTTTCCACTGTATGGTGACTGGGTAAGGAACTCAGACATCCGGAGGGATCTCGGGAGTAGAGCCACTGCTCGTTCGCATTAAAAGGAGGCAGTTGAGGTGGTTAGCGCAATCTAATCAGGACGCCTCCCCTTGGAGGTTTTCCAGGCAGGCTGTGAGTGTCTACCCGGAGGTAGACCCAAAACATGCTGGAGGGATCATATATGTCATCTGGCCTGGGAATGCCTCAGGATCCCCCAGGAGGAGCTGGAAAACCTTGCTGGGGAGAGGGACGTCTGGACTACCTGCTTAGCCTGCTGCTGCCACCACGACCCGACCCCGGATAAGCGGAAGAAAATGGATGCATGGATGGATGGATGGATTAGAATGAAATTCTTACCACTTTAACAGGTTTTGGACTTTAAAGAAGTTCTACTCTTATCTACATGTACACAAACAAGCAGGATATTAGGATATTAGATTAGATCAATTTTTCTCCACCTCCCTTTTGGGGCATGTTTACTCTGGAAAAGAAATCACTCTCTGGGTGCATCAACAAAATGATGCAGACTCTGAAGATCAACTCTTCTTCACTCAACTGAGAAAAAGTAAGTCTGCCAAACAAAACCCACAATGAAACCAAAGATTTCCTTTCAAGCCATCTTTTTATACTTGTACAAAAAAAGAGCAACAAATCCTAAAGATGTTGCAAAGCGTCTCCCCATTTCCAAGTCACACCCGAGTGAACTCACAGCAAGCACTTGACACGATGAGACAGAGATGCATTTGATCAAATTAGCAAGCCGGTGAGCAGATCTGTGGTTGGCTGCCCTCTCAGCCATGGGGAGAGGTAGTCACGGACGCTCTGATCTCCCAATTAGGTATATTTAGAAACGGTAAACATGTAACTAGAGAGATAATGAGCCTGCAGTGTTTAGCCTTTCTGCCCCCCTCTCTCTGTCCACAGGCAGGATGAAGTATAGAGTCTAATTTGGCAGTTAAGTAAATATGAACCGCTGAAGTGTGACAGTACAGTCTGCGTGAACAGGCCAGGTCCTGTTGTTGCTGTTTGGATGATCTCTCTCCTTTGTTGTCAACCTAATGTTCAAATAATTGTCAGGACAATTTCACAATGAGAGCAATGACTGTGTTTGAACTCCACAAACAGTGAGCCCGGGGCTTTCTGAAGGACTTGGTTGCTCCTGATCAACTTTTTCCACACATGAATGACAATGAATTGATGCTGGCTCACTGAAAGGCTTCCTGGGACACTTAATGGAACAGAGCCATTGTTAATGTTACTTCCACCTGTGCTTTTCCTGCTGTGTGTGAAATGTATCCACTGTAGAGTATCCTCAACAATTCCCACAGTGGAGCGTCCACAGCTGAAGTGTCGATGGCATGAACAATATTTTCTGCTAATAATCCCGCAATGCAATGTGTCACATTTCATAAATGCAAACTTTACAGTCGTGCAAACCCTTGAGTCATCACTGTGATGACTCAGAATTGTTCATAAGCGTCTGAAACCGCAATTTACTGCTCACTATAGAGTAAAATACTGAGTGCCTGTTATGTAGGTGATAGTGAATGAGTGAACAAGGGAGTGATTATGGGTACAGCCTGTGCCGTTGTTGACATTGTCTAATCTGCTTCATTTTCACATGCTTTCAATTATTTTCTACTGTCATTTGTACTCCTCATACATATAGCTACATGTTTAGCTGCCAACAAATTAAAATAATCTAATAATAATATATATATGAACCCCACCTTAAAAATGTTTTAAAGTAAGCCTAAACTGAATCTTTAAACTGAAAGCAAAAGCATGAAGCAACATAGCATCATTGCCAATCTGGCACTGACTGGGAAAAATGGTCTGGTATAAGTCCTGACAGGGTGATTGGGGAGATGAGACACAGGTGAGCAGGTGGAGGTGGGAGTCAGGTGACTAGAACAGGTGGAAAAGTCTGAGGGCATTTGGTGGAAAGGTAGAGAATGGATATGACAGCATAGAAATGCAGGGGCCTGTGGAAGTGGGAATGGCTGAACTGAGGAACAGAGAGGCAGAGATTGTGACAGAACCCCCCACCCTGTCAAGAGACTTCCAGATGAAGGAAGAGGATGACCAGAAGGCAGGGCTGATGGGTGGAGTCGCTCTGGAGGATGACCAATGGCAAGTGGCCTGCGACCAGAGATTTCTCTCCCTATGGGTCAGGAAGTCAGAGTCCATGAATGTGTCAGGATGTCCCAATCAAAATTGTCTGATGTCTGATCCAATACTTATTTTTCTTAATGATTTACCTATACTTAGCTTAAGGGTAGGACAATCATCTCCTGGTGGACCATACCTTTGACTGTTACGTGACAAAAGAAAGAAAGTGACAGCTGGGTATGATGTTAGCACTGCTTTACATTCATGTTACTGCTAACAGCTGCCAGCAAAGGGTTTTATGAATTATGTATTCATTTATTGAGTATTGGAGTGTAAACACATCCAAACTTAGCTTATATGTGACTTTTAACTTTTTAGCTGGGCAGAAATCTAAAACAAGTTGCATACCAACAGTCTGGGTGAGTTCACAGAGGCTGTGACGTCATACATCAGCTTCTGTGAGGACTGCTGTGTACCATCACACACCAGGGTGAGTTGCAACAACAGGATGGCTGCCTCTGTGTGTTGGTGCGCATTGTTTTATCTTTTAATTCAGTGTTTTGCTGTAGTACCTGGAACTCTTTCACCAGAGAAGAGCTCATCATCATCAGATCAGGGAAACCACTTCAGTCGATTTATTTCCCACTTTTCTCTCTGCATCTGTGGAATTACTGGACATTCTCATCAAAGGTGTCCTTACCTTTGTCCATGCAGTAAATTATCTCTCATGCTCTTGTGCGTCTCTGGCAGCGCAGTCTTCGCACACCGTTACCAGGAATATTTCTTTCTAGTGTGTTCCATCACTGAACAAACTGGATGAACTTCAGCTACTGCTAAAACAGAGACTTTTTACGCGGCTGTGTAGATCGATACTGGACTCCTTTCACAACACAGAACTTTCAGGCAAAATGAAAGGTGGAGGTATCTGTTTTTACACTGACAGTGGTTGGTGTAATGATGTGACAGTGATTCTACAGCACTGTTCTCCTGTTCTGGAATCATTTTTCGATAATAAGCATCTTATAAGGATGCCCTCTAAGGGCCTTATTGCCTATTAAGTAATGCTTATTACAAGGACCTTAATATAAAGCATTGGGGTGTGGGTATGTGTGATGACATAGCACCAGGAGACAACATTTGCACACTGAACACATGCACACATACAGTCATGTAACCTACACTACTGTATCTGCATATATTTCCTCCCTGTCAACTGCTACTCCCATGTCTTCCCTTTGACCCTGAAATCCCAAACTTCCCAAAGACTGCTGTGCAAGCAAAGCTGAATTAACTGCCAGCTTAATTAGACAATTTACTGAGTAATTAGTTGCCAATTAGTGACACCTCTCTCTCGTCTCAACATACTGACACAGCCTCACTTTCTCCCTTCACGTTGACTGTCTATCTAAACTATCAGATCATGAAAAGACATGACAATAAAAAGGTATTGTGATTACTTTAATTTATTGCAGCAAATTATATTTAAAATACTTAAGTCAATTCCTTGTTCTTATATAGCTTTGTTGGAGAAAAAAGATAGCATATTAGTTTTTTTTTGTTTTTTTTAATCAAGTAGTTTCATTGAGGTTAAGATTGCCAAGATTGGTGCATACTAAGAATGAATAATCATAGCATCATGTACTGTAGTTCCAGGATTTAAAAGACAGGTCCGGATGTTTTCACATCTGTCCGAACCCTTTAATAGTCCCACTCAGTAAAATACAATGGAGCTATGCAAAACACACTAGACAATATGCTGGGGAGTAAATGAAACTAGACCAGTATAAATACTGTGTTATATGGCAAGTCAAAAGGGACCCCGAAAACAGTGAACACGAAACACTAGCGTATTGCAGAGTCACAACAGTTTATTGTGGCTGGGTGGTGGTAAGGGAAGGAGGCTGGAGACGGTGAGGCCGGTGAGCCAGTTGAGCCAGGAAATCACCCTGTGGTATGGAAGCGAAGACAGACAGAGCAGGCGAGGGGAATCCGGGAGGGAGGACTGGCTAGGCAGGCTGGCGGCTGGGTAGTGGCAGTGTCTGTAATCCACAGGAAACAAAGTCAAAAAAACGAATCAACTCACAAAACGTACTAAACCGAGAAGAATCTCAGAGTGCTGGCCTTGACGCATTTACCAAACTGGCAAACAGAACGATCTGGCGAAGTCTGGAGAGTTGAGCCGGGTATATAAGTGCTGCAGGGATGATTAGGTGATGATTAGATGCTGGAATCTTACAGCCACGCCCAGTCACAGACACACACAGAGAGACAGACAGAAAACCAGGAACACAGGGGAGAGGGAAAACAGGACCACAAAAGGAAGGGGGAGAGACACAGCCCTAACCATAACATACTGAGGGACTGATGTGGGAATGGGCTGCAGGTGAGGAGATTCCTTGGTAGTATACAGTTTTGGGGGGGGGGAAACGTTAGTAATACTACCTTTACTATTAATGTACATCTCAACTGATTGGTTGAGATGCAGCGCAGAGCTGTCTCCTTCTTCTGGTTCATACTTTGTCTGGCCGTTGGACTGTAGACTGAACCCCGATTTCTGAAACCAGTTTTGCAACCTTCTGGGAGCCACTATCAGCCTGTTGATAGTGGCTCCCAGAAGGTTGCAAAACTGGTTTCAGAAATTGGAGGTGAATTGGGGTCCCGAGTCAGAGATGATGTCTCTAGGGAGACCCACCAGAAATGTAGGAAGGCCAGGGTGTGTGTCACACCAGGATGGCAGGCCAGATGTTTTGTTTAGCAGGGACAAAGAGACAGTGGGACAGGCACTGGGAGCAGGATACTCAGGAGTAAGACTGTTTTACTTTGTCCTCAATAACCCAGGAGACAGCACCAATGACGCAAGGGGAGAGGATGATCTATTAAGGTTGAGTAGGGAAGTTCTCTAACTTGAACTGGTGAGAAAGGGCATCAGGCTTGACGTTCTTTGACCCTGGGTGGTAGGAGAGTGAGAAGTTGAACCGATTAAAGAACAATGCCCACCAGGCCTGATGAAGGATTGTTGATATTCTTGTTGATGATGTTAGAGAAAAAGGCTTGTCTAGCCTTATTTGTTTCTGAATTGTACGAAGCCTCTTTTTAAAGAGTAATAAAAGCGTAATAAATCTGAAGATTACTTTTTCTCCACTTGCGCTCAGCTTTCCTGCATTCTCTCTTCTGGCTTGTGACAGCTGGGGTGTTTCTCCACAGTGCTTTCTGCTTGCCAGAGGCACTTCAAGCTGGCGAGAAGGATCAGGAAAGGTGAGAAAATGAGCAGATGTGAATTGTTGTTTCAACTCACCAAAAGCCTTATCTGCAGCCAGGGATCACATAAAGGGAGTGTTCTGGGTGGTGAGAGCAGTGAGGGGAGCCGCCAAAGCGCTGTAGTTCTGGATGAACCGTCAATAGAAGTTGGCCAACCCCCGCAACTCCTTGCGAGAGAAGGGGATAGGTCAATCCATGACCTTCCCACTACCTTGATCTCGGCAGGGTCCATCTGGATGTTACCAGCATTGACAACAAACCCCAGGAATGACACCTCTGAGACGTGGGACTCACATTTTTTTGGCCTTGACAAAAAGCTGTTCTCCAAAAGCCTCTGCATCATGTGCTGCACCTGTTCCTGCTTGGACTTGGAGAAGATCACACAGGTATTAAGCAGGTCTCTGAGGACGTCATGAACCAAAGCCTGGAAAATAGCTGGAGCATTGGTTAGACCAAATGGCATGAACAAAGGCACGACCAAGTACTCATAATGTCCACTAGATGTGTTGAAAGCAGTTTATCACTCATCCTCCTTCTTAATACGCACAAGGTGATGCCTTTCTGAGGCCTAACTTAAAAAAAGATGGTGAAGTTGCAGAAGTTCAAAAGCAGAAAAGATGAGTGGGAGAGGGTACCTCTACGACACAGTGATGTCGTAGAGGGCTCAAAAGTCGATACAGAGCCGGAGGGTTTTATCCTTTTTCTCAACAAAGAAAAATGTAGCCCCAGGGGGAGAAAACGACAGGTAGGTGAGGTGCATTAATTAGACGGAAAGTGAGTGTTACATGGTGGTTACCTGACATGCCCAGGCGGGACGGGCACAGTTGACAGGGCAGAGGAGATGGCCACCGAGGACACTGGCGTTCAAGGGCTTGACCAAGGGATCCCGGCTATAGAAGAAAGAAACAGCGTGGGACTGACAGAATCAGTTGAGCATGAAGTCTGTTATAGAAAGCACTGTAGAGAGAAGGAGTATTCCACTTACTTTCGGCAGCAATGGTTCTAAACTCAATGGAGTAATTGGCCATCCTTCTCCCTCCTTGAACAAGGTTGGACATACCTCGAGCTGCCTCTCTTCCTGGAGTAGAATGATCAAACACTTTCTTGAGTTTGGTGGTGAATAACTTCTCCAAGGAGCGGATCCTTGAATAGTATTAAAATGTCTGGAATTGTAGGAGGGGAGGAGGGTGGGGTGGAGTGAATGAACGTGTATATTTTTTGTTTAGTTAAGATGTTTTATTTTACCTGCATTTTATATCCACAACAATGACCATTCCTGCAACGTCAAATACCGATTTGTTTGTACGTTAAAGGTGGTATTTTTTTTTTTGATGTCACTGGGCAAAAAATCCATAATAACTTCAGCATATTGTAATTCAAGTGGTCTGAGAGCAAACCTTTACTTCAGCTGCTCCTCTTGGCTCTGTTTTCAGGCTTCAGAAAATCTAGCCCGTGACGGGAGACTTTGGCGAATCATAGGTTATTTCAGAGAGATGGTCCTGATTCAATGGCCCAAATTCTTGCAGAAAATCCTGCAACTTGTGATAAATTTCCAATACTTCCTTTGCCTACAGTGGCCTGTAGTACAAAACAACAAGTCCCGATTCCACACAGAGCTTTGGGCTCATTATGTTTGATGCCATGGCATTGCCAGTGGCAAAGAGGCATGATGACAAATAGTGGGGAATAACTTTTGAGGGGGGAAGGGGTGTGTGTAGTGTTCTAGCCTCTCATCTCGCTACTGTACGGCGTTGCAGCTGCCTCTGGAGCCTGGGTTGCTCTGCTCTGCCAGCGCAAAGCACTGGAGGGGCGTCTTTGAGAAGACAAGTCACGACAAGAGGGGCCGGGGTCTCGGTGAGGCTCATGCCATGGAGAGTGAGCCCTACGAGGCATGAGGTTTCGCAGGGCAAACAATTCCTTCTGCTGCAGGTCGAAGTAGTGGGTTTTGTGGGAGGGGCTTAACGGAGTGATACGAGGCAGCAGAGAGAGAGGCGGAAGGTTTTATCATTGGTTGCATAGATTTTGCCTACCCCAGCTTTGAATAAGCAGCATACACTCTGCTTGGTAGGTGGTGGTAGTACGCCTTGTGTTGCTGTGATCCACAGGAAAAAGAGTCCAAGGACAAGTAGTTGGAGGACAACAAATATAGTGGCTGGCTGAAATCATCCAGCGATTTGTGTGAGGCGCGATGTGAACAAAAAGTCAAACTAGGGAAAATGGGTTGTAAAGTACTGCATTCTCACATGAAATCTGAAAAGTGCTAACATTATGCTAGCACTTGAAAAAGTACTATGCCCATAGTACATAGTGCTGCTACTGCTAGTTTGGCTGTACGTACTAGAGATGATTTGTCTACTGTGAATATGTCCGCTCTGGCAAAGCCTTCAGGTCCCGCTACCAGTCATCAGACAGCATTCAGCACTTTTTCGCCGACAGACACGTTGAAGTGCTATGGGTTTTTCATACAATAAGTCGACACAACTCGTAAGTTACACTTCAAATGACGACATCCACACAGTCTTCAGGGAACTTTTTCCTGACTCCAAAAGGAGACAAGCAAAGGACAAGAGAGCAGTTGCTAGTACTAAATAGTGAAATTGATAAAAAGGCTGCTAAGGTGCGACATGTCATGAGTGACATGAGCTGTGTCCCAAATCGCGTACTTGCGTACTCAAACTTAGTATTTTGAGTACATGAGTGCATTCACACTGGTAAGTATGGCAAAATGCAATGTACTATAAGTACCCGGATGGTGTACACAAAGCCAGAAAGTTGAGTGTGGAACACTGTACACTTCTCACCCTCAATGGTTGCCATCTTGGCCACATAGCAGAAGGGGAGGACCACCAACAATGGCGGCCGCGGTTGCGATTCTTACGGTTAAAAGTAAAAGCACGTTCATTTTTCATTCATTTTTAATTTAATTGAATTGAAGTCAAGTGAGCAAACGTGCCGGCAGATATTTTGGCATGCAGCAATCGTGGTAAATATTGGCGATAATGCTCCACCCGGTTGCAATCCGTCATTAAAAAGAAGAAGAAGACGTGGTCAAAGGTTGCGATCGTCATTTCCGGTAAGCGCACAACAGCAGTATTCGATTTGGGACGACACTACCCTGTCAAAATTAACGCACTACACAAGTCAGCACATAGTGTACACAGTATACTGCATGTACAGTAAGTGTACTAACGGGAGTACGCGATTTGAGACACGGCTATGGTGTCCATGGACAAACAGGGTCAACTGTATAGATATAGTTTCTGCCAGAACCTCTGAAAAGGAAATACACCAAGTTTGGTGTTTATTGAATAAGAAACGAAAAACTGAAAAACATAAGGATTATTCCTACCCAGAAATTACCCAGGCAGACTTTAGGACTCTTTGCACTTTTGTAGAACAGGTTGAGATTGTCTCGTACACATTTCTGTGATTATAGGTCAAAAGGTTGTAGTGACTGGGTTGTCAAGTTGTCTCTGCAGTGCCCTTGTTTTATTTTCGTTATTGAGAAGGCAATTATGTTAGCTAATGTACACTGATTTTTTCAGTTGTTCAAATTCAATAAAACTCAATAACGATGTATACTGTACTCTAGTTTGGCGATTTCTTGTGCCGCAGTAATGGTATTATTTTTTACTTTTAGAGGTATTAAAAAGGTCTTAAAAGTCAATTTGTACTAAAAAAGAGGGGAAAATACCCTGGCTTAATACTAAAGGATTTATTTCTGACATACCCATATTCCTCAATATGCACAGTGGCATACTCGATAGGATTTGTTAAACAGTTAATGTGTGATGATAATAATAATAATAATTACAATAGATTCCACTTAGCAACTTTGACATTGCATCTCAGCCTGTAGGACACCACCTTGGTTACCTTTATATCTGCAGTAGCCAGTCCCAAGTTGTGAGCTGCATCATGTTCCTTCACAGCAGTGTGGATAGATCCACCAATGTGGTTTCTGCTTTGGAAATTACCATACAGTCACAGTAGGGATAATTTCCTTGGCCAGCATTGCTATGAAGCTTGCCACTGATGTTGTCAGAGTTGGATGGAGTCAACTGCCCTCTCACCACAGCTTCCCGAACCATACTTTGTTTATATTTTGGGTCTGGGCACCCGGACCAGAACTCCGTTAATGCTGCGTCAGCATCTGCCTGCAGGGGGATTTACACTGTTGAGATGACAACCAAAGTGAACCAGGAGAGGCAGGAAAGGCAGAATGGACAGCATGAGATCATCAGATGCCCAGGGAGGTATAGAGTTTTAGTGTCTTTGAGATTACAGCATTTGTTGACTTCAAGGGTGCTTAGACCAGCTGGACTTCTCTGCTCTGTCCACACGGAAGATAGAGAAGGACGTTGCTGGTTGGATGGCCCAGTTAGACAGAGGATGGCACAGTCTATCACGTCCCATTGGAATCTGAACACCCAGTCTGCTCTCCAAGGACTGAATGTAGGATACTGAGCTTGGGCTCTCAGTCTATTCCGAACACTAGCTCATCTTCCACAATGTTTTTTCTTTTGCCTTCGGCAAGACATGCACCCATTGTTATTGTTGTTGCCATGGTGAGTGTCTTACAGGATCTCTGCAGTAAGTTAGGACACACGGAAAACTGGTGAGTTGAAGCAAATCCAATATTCAGAAGTGTGCCTTAGTCATATATTGTTGCCAAAATAATTGATGGATAAAGAAACAAAAACAGCAACACCGAAAACAAAAGTGGAGCTACCACAACAGTGTCTGAACACAGCTGCAGCATTTTTATTTTTATTTCATTATTATTATATTATTAACAACAGAGTTTTTTTTTCTTTCTACTCTGGTAAAAAAGTTTGGTAGAATAGAGCTTTTTTGTTCTTCTTCATCATTCTTTGTCATGTTTCAAACCGTCTTCCCAACAAGATGCGCTGAACAATGTCTAAATTCACTTTTTTGATAAACTTTACTAAATGATGAGTAAGAGTTTGTTAACCGTTAGCTAACCTAGCACTGTCAAGACTTCCTGTGGTTTGACAAAAAAAAAATCTTGATTCAAGGTCCACTTACTGGATTTTTTCGCTCCTTTCAACCACATCTCACGGTTTCCCTCAGCGGACTGGGTTTGCTAAGTTGGAACTCAAGGACCTTGAGTTAAATTAAAATTATTATGTCAAGGTCAACTTCCTGTGGTTGTTTCTTAATAAAGGACTACCATGGCCTTCACATTAAAACTATATTTTTTTGTGAACACATGCCATTGTTGTGTTGTGTTTGTATCAACAGCTTAACAAATTATCTTTAGCTCAGCAAATGAATGGAGCAGAGCAGAGGTGAAACAATATGGCTCCTGCTGTGACAATGAACTGGTAAATAGTGATGAGTAGGCCAATATTATGCACAGGTGCAAATATATTGGAAACTATATACACTTACTACTGTAATTAATACTTTAAATCTGGTGATGTTGGGTAAAACCATATTTATCCATGACTAGTCAACTACTGCCCACAGTGATAACTAGTGGTTTTAGAAGTTGACTACTTGATGAGCTGAGTAGTTGGAGAAACCCCTAATGGATAAAAGAGATATATGCACGTATATAAATATAAATAAAATAAAATGATAGGGAATATAAGAAATTAATTACATGAATACAGAATATGTACATAAATAGCACCAAGTAATTATAGATATATAGCATTCTACCGTTTTTCTCCTCCATATGTTGTTTAATGATGTAAACCATCAGAGGATGTGACCTTTGACCTGTAGCGCTTGATAAAAACTGCAGATACTGTCAGTTAATTAACGACATTGTTAATTAGTACTTCCACTTTTACAGAGCTGAGAAGGAGATTTGTGTTTCTGGCTGTGTGTGTGAGTGTGGGCACACTCTGCATACATATAAATAGCACACATGGTATTTGTGCACAGGCGATGTACTGTATGTGCACGGCAGCGAAACCTTTCCTATAGTGACAGAGTGATGGCTAGTCATTTAATCAGAGCTACATTGTGAAACTGGGATTTCTCTTTAATTACCCCTGCCTGACAAGCCATAAACACACATTGTTCTGAGTGGTCCACTTACTAACACACTGATTGTGGTTGATTTGTGCTTGTTGGACACTCTGCATCCTACGCTCCTAATAAGTTGTTGAAGTAAAACCCTTTCATTTATCATAAAGGAGCAGAGCATATACAAATGAATAAATAGCAGAAAACAACTCAAGTACATAATGTTTGACTGCTCTATTATTACACCTCAAAGGTTGACAGGGCAATTCTATGTGCTAGCCACCAAGGTGTAAAGGTACATGCTGCTGATTAAAGTCCCAACAAATTATACATAATTTTATATATCTATTTCGAGACACAAAACCACAAAAAACATAAATACACAAAAAAATGTAAAAAGAAATGGAATGATTTGTTAGAATGCTTTTGCAACGATATTGTACAAGATATTTGGTAATCTCAAGACACCAATGAAAAGTCTACTGTGACAAATAATAAGAGAGTATAACTTTTCTCAGCATTATGTTGTGCAGCCCATTCAAGTTGTCTAGACAAGGATTGTATTTTTTTTATTATGTAATATTGTTGTTTATAATTTTTGTGTTTAATGGTTTAGTAGCCTTTGACGAACACATCATTGCACGTTAGCTGTCACCAGTCTGACAGAGGACAGTTGAGAGGCGAGATCTGGAAATGACAGGTTGTCAGAGAAGAGTGTTGGTGGGTATCATGGATATGGAAGAAACTGTATAATATACACATTGCTGAAACTACAGTTTCTTGAATTCTACTGTAATTCATTGTTTAGCTTTGTTAAAATGACTGGTAATTTTCCAGGAACACATTTCACTTTGTTCAAAAACACCAGTGAAAGAGACCTTCAGTGAGAGATCCCAATTAATAACAGTAGCTTGTGGAACAGTGGCTAACCAGAAAATAAGGCTGTCACTTGTGCAAAATTCAAACTACTCTTAATGCTTGGTACAGAAAAAAAAAAACGATCTGTCCAAAGTCAAAAGTCAGTGCAACATTGTGGTTTTGGTTCAAGGTTAATAAGTTAAACATGTCGAGTCACTGCAGACTTTTTCTGTGTTAACCAAATGCTGCCAGTGCCTAAACACAACTACAAAAAAGTTTAATAATCCTGTAGTGACTAATAGCGACTAATACAAAGTAAAAATAATCCCTCTGACAGAATGATTGAGTATTTCTCTGTCTACTCACATGTAAATGCATGTCAACCACGGTCAACCTTCATTTTCATTGCATCAGCTGGTTTTCAACATGTAATTTCACTTTTTCACCCAGAGTTTCTACCTCTGATAACAAGTTTCGCAAATGCAGCTGGTGTAAATCAGCCTAGTGAGTACATGGGCTCCAGTGATTCATGCTTTATTTCCTACACCAGTTTGTGTAGGAAGTCTTTGGCAGATCATTCATTTCAGTCTGACTTAAAATTTGTCAGCATGGCTCACAGCTTTAGGTAGGACCACAGTCCTCAACATGAGCGATCCTGCATTTCACTACTTTTGTTTCTACTATCTACCCATGTGTAGTGTAGAAAGTTCACTTCAATACAAAGTAAACAACTCTAAAATATTCTCATATGGGTAAAAGTCCATCTGGAGGTGTGTGACATGGAACTCTTAATGAAGTCGTGTGATTGGAGGCAGAGCTCATCTCATTTCAAACACCACTCCTCTCCAACACCAATCACCAAAAACAGACCTACTTGTTGTTATGTTACTGCAAACAGTATGACAGCTCCCTATGAAAATCACACCCGCGGCGACTCAAGTCCCTGTCGGTGTGTAAGTGGCTTAGTCTCCAATTACACGTGTGAAGTCTCCTTGTGTTTCCACACACACACACACACACACACACACATACACACATACACACACACAACCCCGAGCAGTGAGTGGAGGTTAACGAGGCCTGTCGGCACCTTGATCTATCCCAGGTACACTTGCTGCTGCTGATGTGGCTGATGTGATACTTCGCCCCGACTGTGCCACACACTGACATTCATATGGAGATTTGGTAATTAGCCTGCACTGACACACCCACCCACACACACACACACACACGGATCTGCTACCATGTATCAATCAAGGCATCTAACAGTTGGGGAATTGGAACAACATGAGGAAAAATGTACATGTCAGTGGTAAAGAGGAAGGAGAGGAGGAGGAGAGAAGATACATGGAACCCCTGAAAGATATGAAGTGAAATTAAGACAGCTTTGTGTGGACATTTTTCTTTTTGAGGGGTGTGTGTGAGTGTATGATATAATGCTGTGTTTTTCCTTTAATAAACAGAACATTAGTTCTAATTAACACTGAAGTCCACCAACCAACCCTCCATCCCTCCACCCCCTCATCTTTTGTTATCTCTCTCTCCCTGCACGGCCTCTGTAAGCTAATTAACAGTCATTTATGCATTCTTTCTCTTTCAGCGGCCGACAATCCCCCCCAGAAACCCAGCCGAGATCTTCATATCCACCTCAGTAATCCCACTCAGGCCATAGTGTGCACTTTGATAGGGGGCTGCATGGTCCTAGGTACTGCAAACACACATGCATTGCTAAAATACCCATCTTAGCAAGTACTTTTTCTCTGTTATTGAGTCCTAGGGGTGAAGGAACCAAAGAATCATGCACACTAGATCACTTGTACTCTCTTAACTAACAATAGTTTTGTACTTAGACCATGCAGAAACAGATAATGGAGTAACTGGAACAATGATTAAAAAAAATGTTTACCAGCAAAAAGTTAGAATATAATGTTCTAATGTAATAAGTTATTACATTTTGTGTTAGTTATTACAATATGATTTTCATGGGGATGCTTAAAAATATAATGTAAAAATGGGGGTACAGAGAGTACTTTTTTTTAAAACAACATTATGTGGTAGTGTATGCACATTAACATAATTTCATTCAATGTTAATGGTTTGAACAAGCCAATTAAGAGGAGCAAAGTGCTTGCACAAAGGAAACATCAAGGAGGAGATAGTGTTTATGCAAGAAACACATTTTTCTAAAATGGAACATGAAAAATTAGCAAATGTGTTTAATGCCCAGGTTTTCTATTCATTCGACCACTCATCTAGAAGAGGTGTTCTAACTACAATAAGGAACCACATCCCATTGAGGTAGATTACATTAGAATACATTGTGACAAACCCAGAGAAGATTATTGATTTAATTACAGTACAAAGTAAAGTGATAATTGTATTAGGAGGAGATTTTATTTATTTATTGATTAATGAAAACAATGGATTCACAAAGTAGTACAAAATATACGGCCCAAACGGAGGCACTTTTGATGAGGAACAATCTACAGTCAAAAGTGTTAAAGTTGGCCAAATACATTTATCAGATCATGCACCTTAAATGACATTAAGAAGTAGTAAGGAAAAAAGTGCTGGTATTTGGAGATTTACAGTTTTTTTCAATAGCTTCAAAGCATCGGTCAATACTGAAGCCACTTTTTCGAAACTCTTCATACAGTCTGCATTACCAACATGCATCTTGGCCAAACAGTTAATCTTACCTCCAAAACTCACTCAAATCACCAAAACACTCCATACATGTCTCAAAATAAGCTAGATCGACCATAATACTGGCAATAATTCTCACTCAGAAAGCAACATTGTCACGCATAACACTCTGACCTAAAAAAAAAAAAAAACACTAACAGGGAGCATTACATAAATAGTGGACTTTTTTGAGGTCTGAGTGATGTTTCACATAAATCAGTATTTCATTATAGAAGAATAACACATTTTCACTTTATTGACTGTACTAAAGTATATGTAAAAAGAATGAATGAGAAATGCAGCAATTTGATTCAACGTCCTTTATTTTTCTATCTTTGTATATAGTAATCTATAGTTGAAACAAAAAAATGAATTCCTGAAATTCAAGGGCTGCAGTAGTAATTACAAAAAAACATCAACGTCTATAGTATACAGTTTTTACCATTTGCTTACACACTGAAAGTGAATGCTTAGATAAAAGCATCATGCCTTAAACAAAGGCACCAAAAGTACAAACACATTTTCTGCTATGCACTTTGTTTGCAACTCTGCAACACACTTTTTGCCAAACGCTGCACACTGTCTTTTACATTAGACATTTCGTTCAAGAATGAAATCTCTTGTAATCATTGGGAAAACAATTCTATTCAATATGCAAAATATACCACACGAAAACACTTGTATACTAATTGAACACCAATCAGTCTGTGCCTTAGCACTACAAATAGACCTCAGGTAATCTCACCTTTTTTGTCACAACTTTGCAAACATGGAGGCAGTGAGAGGAAGAGGGAGAGCGAGAGGAGTTGGAGGACAAGAACAAAGACGGAGACCAGGCAATGGACGGAGACATGTTTCTGACAACATTAGGGCAACTTTGGTGGACCATGTCATAAATCACAGCCTGATGAGGGAGGCTGGGCAGAGAGTCTAGCCCAACCTGAGTCGTTACATGTTAGCATCCATAATACAGACATTTAGACTGGAGAACAGGTATACCTTCAACTTTCTACACTAGACTGTACCTATGCAATTGTTGCACATCATTCTGTATCATAGTACAATACAATGTAGTCCTACAATACAGTATTACAGTTTGTCTATGCTCCTCAAAAACAGAAAAATAGGTATAGTGCTGTCAAGTACACGTATGTAATACAGTTTTGATATTGATGGTACTATGTATAGTATGACAGTACAATATGTAAAAAAGAACCTAACCAATGACAAGAACATAATTAATCACATTATGTTTTTGTATTTTCTACAGAATTGCCAGATGACCTGGCCATTGTCAATACAGTGCTGGCAAACAACACCATCAACCTACATCAACTAAGAGAGCAAATCATCGTAGATCACACAACATTCCATCATATCAACAGTGTCAGTATATCAACATTTTGCTGCATCTGGCATGACCACCAACTTTCGATGAAGCAGCTGTACAGGGTTCCATTTGAGAGGAACAGCGTTAGAGTCAAAGACCTTTGCTAAGACTATATGTGTAACAAGTGTGACACAGTGTGTCACTGTACTACACTGTACTGCAATACAGTAATGACAGTAGATTGTGTCCTATTGGCATCCTTGTGTGAAAATGTTGACATTGTAGTCCACTATATTCATGGTACAGTATACTATATTCATGGCACTGTGTATGCATTTTCTGTTACAGAGTCCTGGGCTTTGATGTAGCTGCACAGCCTCATGAGTCCATTTTCATTGATGAAGCTGGATTCAATCTAGCTAAGCATCAAGGCCAAAATGTCATAGGACAACCTTGTGCTAGTCTGCAAGGAGTTCTCCATCACCATGACACCCTAGGTCCCTACAATACTGTCCACATAATCTCATTTCTGGATGCACTACATGCAGTTGTACAGGACAGACCAGAGTAGCTCAGGTTTGTTGTCATCTTTAATACTGTTAGTTTCCCCTGAGTTGCTCTGGTTTGGGGCTGGTTCACCAACAACAATACTGTAACTTCCCAGTTGTATACTTGCCCCTTTACTTCCCATTTCTCAATCTGATTGAGTAATTCTTTTCGGCTTGGCGTTGGAAAGTGTATGACCGCCAACCACATGCATGTCAGCCTCTTCTGCAAGCAATGGAAGAGGCATTTGGAGACATTGAGGTGGGTCAGTCCTCACTGTCTCCACATGCCTGGTCAGTCCAGGGTTGGATACAGCATGCAAGACAATATTTTCATCCATTTTACCCTGACTCGTGAACAAGACCCCAAGATACTTGAACTCCTTCATTAATTAGCAGTAACTCACCCCAAACCCAGAGTGAGCAATCCACCGCTTTCCAGCAGAGAACCATGGCTTTGGACTTGGAGGTTCTGACTCTCATCCCAACTGCTTCACACTTGGCCGTAAACTGCTTTTTGCAGATGATGTGGTTCTGTTTTTCTTCATCAGACTGTGACCTTCAGCCCGCACTGGGGCAGAGACACAATTCTAAGGTCCCCAAACCAGATACTCTCCTCCCCCTGGCTGCGCCTTGAGATCCTGTCCATGAACATCACAAACAAAATTGGTGACAAGGGGCAACCCTGGTGGAGTCCAACACCCACTGAAAACGTGTTTGACATTGTGTCGAGAATATAGACACAGCTCTCACTTTAGTTATATAGGGACTGGATGGCTCGTACCAACAGCCCCAGTACCCCATACTCCTGCAGTACCCCCCACAGGACCCCCCAGGGGACACGGTCGAAGGCCTTCTCCAAGTCTACAAAACACATGTAGACTGAATGGGCACACTCCCAAGAACCCCCCAGCAGCCCTGCAAGGGTAAAGAGCTAGTCCACTGTTCCATGGGCAGGACAGAATCCGTATTGCTCCTCCTGGATTCCGAGATCTCCTTTCCAGCACCTCAGGTAGGCTGAGCAGTGTGATACCCCGATAATTAGAGTGCACCCTCCGATCCCCCTTTTTAAAAATGGGAACCACCAACCAGGTCTGCCACTCCACAGGCACTGTCCCCAACCTCCATGTGACACTGAGGTGCGTCAGCCAAGACAGCCCAACAATGTCCAGAGCCTTCAGCATCTCAGGGCGCATCTCATCCACACCTGGCGCCTTGCCACAGAGGAGTTTCTTGACTACCTCAGAGACCTCTGCCAGAGATACGGGTGAGGCTTCCCCTGAGTCTTCAAACTCTGCGGAACTCCTGAACCTGACCAACACGTCCTCTGTGGAAAAGGCAAAGTGCTCTATCCACCCCTCAACAATATCCCCAGTCAGGGTCAGCAGTTTTGCTGCCCTGCTGAACACAGCCTGAGCCAAACCTTGCTTTCCCCTCCTGAGTTGGTTGCCAGAACATCCTTGAGGCCAACTGAAAGTCCTTCTCCATAGCCTCCCTGAACTCCTCCCACACCCAGGTTTTTTCTTCAGCAACCACCAAAGCCACAGCCCTTCTGGCCTCCCGTTACCTGTCTGCTGCTTCAAGAGACCCCTGGGCCAGGCAAGCCCAAATGGCCTCCGTCTTCATCTTGACAAGTTTTCAGCAGAGTCTTAGGTTGCCGCCACGACAGGCACCAACGACCTTCTGACCACAACTTCAAGTAGCCGCCTCAGCAATCGAGACTTTTAACATGGTCTTGTGAGCGTTGAAGTCCCACTGCCTGGATACACTATAGTTCTGCATAAGCACATACAACAGTTGAGGCAGATGACTGCCCACCCAGAGCCTGGTTCTGCTCGAGGTTCCTGCCTGTTAAAAGGGAGTTTTTCCTTGCCACTGTTGCCTAGTGCTTGCTCATGGTGGGAATTGTTGGGTCTCTGTAAATATAAAGAATACGGTCTAGACCTGCTCTATATGAAAAAGTGCCCTGAGATAACTTCGTTATGATATGGCACAATATAAATGAAACTGAATTGAATAAAACTGAATTGAACAGTCAGAGCCTTCCTTTCAGCAATTTATTTTTTCCTGGACAACTCCGGAAAAGGCCTTCACTCCAGCCCCTCTCAAGGTGTTTGGTTCCAGGCCCAGAGCTTTGCAGTTATATCTAGTTGGTATCGCTCCACCAGACGCTCACTGGCGAGCTCCCCTCCCAGATCTGGCTCCGGGGGGAGGCCCCAGTTTCCCTGTTCCAGGCGAAGTGCTGCAGCTCCTTCTTGGTCGATTCATCTAGGGTCTGTGAATCGCTGTCAATCTGGCTCCTCCCCTAGGACCAATTTGCCTGTGGGGACCCTACCAGTGGCTATTGCCCTGGACAACACAGCTTCCAGGCTCCCAGGGACACATAAACCACTCCACCACGTTAAGGTGGCTATTCCTGGAGGGGTTGTCACAATGTGGTCTACCCATTTCTCATTTATTTACATTCTTCCAAGTGAGAAGTTAACTTTTTGATGTTTTAAAAAAAAAAGATCTATTCAAGATATAAATCCATGGATAAAATGTATGCTTAAGAACAACTAACTCAAACTATTGGAAAGAACATACATTGAAGACAATAATTCTATATTTTAAGACACCCCAAATTCAAAGTAAGTACAAAGACAATTTAACTCCAAGATGTTGGAGAGAAAGCGATGCACAGATGGCAAACCACAGTCATATATTTTGCTCATATAAAGTTATAAGTAGCTTAAAGGGAAATTCAGAGAACTGTCAAATATTTATGGTATTTCTCTAAATATAAACCCACTAGAAATACCAGAAGAAGAAAGATTCCCACTTGTTCCTAGTAAGAAGGGTAGCAATAATTAAACAAATTACAAGGAACTGTAATAACTTACTAAAATATACTTAAATAATTTAATTAACTCCAAATGAGGATCAAGGATCTCGTAAATGAAAAAAATAACCATGACAATTAGAAACCAAGTTCATATCTTTGAAGAAAGATGGGGAAAATTGGTGAGGTATAGAAAACACAATATTTCTAATGACCCTCCCTGCTAGATGTGTAACGAATACAATGCTTGATTTAATGATTTAAATTGTATTGATGTCTTTCTCTTTGTACATGGGTGTACATAGGAATGTGTGTGGAAATATGCATGTGCACACACACATATATACATATATATACATACATATATATATACATACATATATATACACATATATACACATACATACATACATACATACATATAGACATATATATATATATATATATATATATATATATATATATATATATATATATATATATATACATATACACACATATATAGACATATATATACAGACATACATAGACAAATATACATATACATAGACAAATATACATATACATACACAGATGACCTCTTTTATTTAAAGTGATTTATTTAGTTGTTTTGCTTAAAAACAGTAACACTAGCATGAAGCATTCTGCCTTAATTCTTGAAACAAGTTGATTTTTACTTGAAACAAAATAAGATAAAATAAGATTTTACATTTGTTTTAAGAAAACGAGTTTTTTTTTGGCTCAATAATAGACAGAAATGTCTAGATAAGGTGGAGATTTTTTGCAGCGTGAACGTACACAGGATATTAAAAAAGAAGCCGAGAGTTTAGGGAGGGGGAGGAGTGTGTGTGTGGTGTCGGGCCGTGCTGCCTCATTCATATTGACATTAAGAACTTTTCTTTATCTGAGGCAGCTTAGCTCCCAGAGCACAATAAAGAATAATATGATTCCCGTTTACTCAGATATCAGCTGCTATTTCACAGCTCTACCCCCCACTCCATCCCCACCCCTACCCCGTAAGCCAATAGCTGCAACAGTATATTAGACAGCTATCTGGCATCTACAAATGTCAAAAGGAAGAGAACGGCTGGCTTCTGCTAAGGCAGGGAGTGAGGGAGGAGGGGTGGTTGTTGGGGGGCACACGGCAGGCTGAACATATGCACACATTTCTTGGCTAGACAAGCAAAGTTCAGGTAAACAATTTTGGGGGGCGGTGGTGTGGAAGGCTTATGTGAGCAGCTGTCAGTCTTGATACATTTGGTAGTGAAGAGCCAGAGTATATTACAACGGTGTGTGTGGGTAGGCGTGGGCATGGGTACAGTGCCAGTCAAGTCTTGTGCCAGTTTTTTTTTTTTTTTTTTTTATGCCGGTAGCATCTAAAACAAGGCAGTAAAACTAATGCACAATGACAGCATTAAGTTTATTGACAAAGCAATCTTTCAGTCATGGATCTTTGTCAGGCATCAAACTAACAATATGAAAAACGTGTTTGTCCTTGTGTCACAGGCTGCAACAACCTATCAATAAAGGAGTCAAATCACAAAAACCTGAGACAATTACATCTTCAATATTTGATAAAAGAATAGAGTACAATGAAAACCTGTAAATAGGAAATAGTTAATTGACAATGTACTGGGACTAGTCATCTGATCCTGCTGTATTGCCAAGTATCCAAACTAGAAACTATACTTTTCATGATCAGCACCTTAAAGGAATAGTTAAAAATCTAGCATTTTCTTTCTGAGGATGAGATGTTCAGATGGATATTAATCTCATGTCTGTGTGTTGAGTACAGGTGCTGGAGGTGGTTAGCCTAGCTTAGCAAAAAGACTGGAAGCAGGGAGAAACAGCTAGCCTGGCTCTGTCCAAAATTCAAAAATACACTTACCAACACCTCTAAAGCTATGGAGGTATGCTCTAGACATTTTTTTTGATGAACAACAAGTGTATCCATCTGCCCAATACTTCACATACTAGCTTTTCCCAGGGCTTTCAACTGCCTTCATCAAATGGAGTTTGTTCAGGTTCAGGTTTGTTCAGGTTCTGGTCAGGCCTCTTGGTGCCTTCCAGCTGGAGCTCTATGTTAGGCTAGTGTAGCAGAGCTGTAGTACTATAGTCAGTTTAGTGCAAGTCAGAGGTTTGAGGTGTGAATGAGCGATATCATATCACGTCATGAAAATGTCATTAACGTCACCGTGAATGACTTCAGAACCAGAGGTTTTAACTAGTTATAATCCACATCTAATTAGCTTGGTGTCCTGTGTTCTTATTAGTATCAAACCACAATGTAACATCAATGAAATGCCTCCTAAAAAGAGGGGGATGCATATATTTTATTCCTATTGTTGCACAGTGCAAGACAAAGCAACCAACCCTGAGTTGACAGCCTTTTACATTTTCCTGTTCAGTATTACTATTATTAAATAGTTATTCATTTATGATTCTAGATACTGGTAGGGGTAAGGTTTGATGATAAACACAGCAACCAAAGCAGCTAATCATTGGTACAGTAACTGGTTGTCTTGGTGTGAACATTACCATATGAAGGGTGGCCAGACACACAGGGCTGATTTGTTTCTGGACGTCACATTACATATCAATGTCAGCATCCATTTAGCAGCAGTAGAGATGGCAGACAATGCAGGTGAGGCACGTGATCTCAGTATAGTGGATAAGTTATTAATGCAGCCAACGGTGTTTCACAAGTTCACTGCTTGATAGGTTTTAGTTTAGCGCAGGACTCACTGTGTCTCCATGGTGCATCATTTTATTAGCTGCAGTAACTGCAAGCAACAGTCTATAACTAGTTTCCTTAGAAGAAGCCCTGAGTCTAACTCTGGCTCTCAGATTCATTAACTGAAGCGGGCAGCATCATGTTTTGACACACACAGCTCTCCCAGTTTGCTCCACACACACACACACACAGTGCCAGTGAAGGTGTCGTTTTCAGGCTCTGTTTCAGCGGCTGCACCCTGTGTGCATTTTGCTTGTGCGATCATGCGTGACTGGATATAGACCTTGTCATTAAAATGCAGAGGAACCTTTGTATAATTTCTTGGCAGTGAATCAACAAGCATTGTTGTACCTAATTCCTAGAATGTGAACGAGGTTATGTTTCCACACAGCAGTGTTATTCATAAGTTCCTCGACAAGGTTAGCCGTGCGCTCTGAACAGACAAAAAGCTGTTCTGATGCCAGACAACAGAGACGTCGCTCCCAAAACATTTCAACTTGTGACAGCTGAATATTGGCGACTGCAGGCCCCCTGGCATTTCTAATAATGCCCCTCTGTTCTATTTACATGTTTTTCCTGCTGATGTTTTCCTTCCTTCCCCTCCCTCTTTCCCTCCCCCCATCCTCTGCCCGTCAAATGTGTCCACAGAGAGAGAAGCCAAGCGCCTGTCATGTTCGCAGCGTGATGCCTCCTTACTCATTATGCACCAGTGACATCATTACAAAAGCAATCACAGGGCTGTGATAAACGCCAGGCTAATTAAAAAGACAGGCTGACGAACTAACTAACAAATGTGTACGCTGAGCCCGTGCAGTGCTCACAGCTGTACACACACAGAAATATACTGGCAAACTGTGCTCTTCTTTCATTTTGTTTTTGTTGGCGACATATTGTCATGTGCATGGATTATTTCTTAGAAAACATACTGTTCAGTGTCAGTAGCCCATGTGTGCCAGCAATACAGGGCTAATTCAGCGGCGCCTCGGAGTGGACTGATCTTTTCATACCCAATAATTGAATGTTTGTTTGTTTTTTTAGCTTGATTAAACTTTATTCAACTCCCAGGTATGTGTCATGTCATCATCAACAGTATGTAAATGTTTTGCTTAAAGCTGGGCAGACACTGTTTTTACACAGCTGCTCACGCTTAAAATAAGCGTGGAACCCCCATTCAGTTTTAGCCAGTGATAATTCTAATAAAGTTTATTCAAACAAGATGCTTGCGTCCTCAACAAGGTGAGGGGGACCTAGCTGCAGACAAAATGGCGGATCTCCGCAAGAGGCACTTCCGCAGTTGACAGAAAATCACATGATCTCAGCTGCAGAAGTTGGTCTTCTTCATGTCGTTTTTGCGTGAACATCTGCATTGCGCATGTGCATAGTACACTTGTACTGCAGTACGGTATCCATTTTAAAATCATTTAAACTCAGGATTCATTTACACAATATTTTTTAATAAGTGCTTACATGACCTGCAACAACGAGACAAAAATTGCTAATGTTCAGTGCTTGGAGCCACTTAACATTTTCAAATATATTTTTTCTATTTCAGTATGCCTATGCTGGCTGGACTTTTCGATATATTAAAGTTTGATAGACAGCATTAAATAAAACCCTAGAAAAGCCAACAATTTTTTTAAAGATTCTTAATAGACTGTATTACCACTATAAAGTCTTCCTGCTTTTTCTGCCACAAGAACAGACAGGACTAAAGACTTGAATTAACTTTTTATTGGCCCTTTCTAAAAATATAAAAGACCAACTTCTGCTGCTGAGGTCATGTGATTTCCTGCCAACTGCGAGCCATCATTTTGTCTGTAGCTGGGTACTCTTGAACAAGGTTGACACAAAGAAAGAAAGAAAGAAAGAAAGAAAGAAAGAAAGAAAGAAAGAAAGAAAGAAAGAAAGAAAGAAAGAAAGAAAGAAAGAAAGAAAGAAAGAAAGAAAGAAAGAAAGAAAGGCAGAATTACTTTGTGTAATTCTAGTTTGAATGGAAAGTAAGAAGAAGAAAAAAATATATATGGAGCAGCAGATGGCTGGGAGATGCAGACAATATGGTCTGTGTTTTGCAGCAAAGTTCAGTTTTATATCACAGTTCAGCCTCAGTCCAGACTACATTCAGCCACAACATGATAAATACTACTCCAGTAATATTAAAAGAAGCTCACTGCAGTTTCTAACAAATCTTCTGACAGCAGCATTGTGGGAAATTGGATCGTGGAACTGCTCACATCTGCCAGAAATCCATCTGCTCATCCGATAGACAAATCATATTCTCTAGGTTTCTCTGTGCAGGAGTGTGACATCTCAGACAGTCTCTGACCTTTCTGTATTGAGCTGCAGGTGTTATCACTGTAAGACTTTGACTTATGGCTGTTTAATGATCCAATATTTACATATTTATACATATATACATACATACATATACATATATATGTATACATATACACATATATATATACATATATACACATATATATAAACATACAT
Organism: Macquaria australasica; assembly: GCA_005408345.1. Classification (NCBI taxonomy): domain Eukaryota; kingdom Metazoa; phylum Chordata; class Actinopteri; order Centrarchiformes; family Percichthyidae; genus Macquaria; species Macquaria australasica. The sequence continues at coordinate 162,317 of SEMN01000390.1, forward strand.
ATATACACATATACACATATATATACATATACTCATACATATATATACACATATACACATATATACATATACTCATACATATATATACACATACATATATATATATACATACACATACATATACACATACACATGCATATACACATACACACATACATATACACATACACACAAATATATACATATACATACATATACACATACACATATATACACACACATACATATACACACACATATATACACACAAATATATACATATACATACATATACACATACACATATATACACATATATACATACACATATACACACACACATATATATATACACATATATACATACACATATATATATACATACATACACACATATACACACACATATATATACATACATACACATATATACACACATACATATATACATATACATACATATATACATACATATATATATACATACATACATATACATATATACATACATATATA
>SEMN01000390.1:162932-483726 GCA_005408345.1 Macquaria australasica
ATATATACACACATATACACACATACATATACACACATATACACATACATATACACACATATACACACATATACATATATATTCATATATATATACATATATATACATATATACATATATACACATATATATATACATACATACATACATATATATACATACATATATACACATATACATATATACATATACACACATACATACACATATATATATTTTATATACATTTTTTTTTTCCTACATTAAACAGCTAACAGTGCATACAATAGCCTGAATTAGGCCTGAATTATAATTAGAAAAGCAAAAAGAAATAAAGTGTCTTTCTATTCACCTGTTTCTTAATGCAGATTTTCAAGTTGTGCATAAAAAAACTGGGTGGAAACGCTGGAATTGAAAAAAAGAAAAAGCAGCCGAGTTGGAAAAGTGGTGTATCGATAAAAGCAAAATGTGACAAAGTTCAGTGGAAACAGACTTAGTGAATAAATGATGACATGAAACGTGACTTGAATCAAGCTTCCACTGAAGGCACAAAAACATCAGATCTGTGTAGAGCAATGAGGAGACTGTACAGCTCCCGGTAATCTACATTTGACTGTCAATAAGCAGACTGTTCACTACTTTACTTCATCTGCTGCTGTGCATTATCTTAATACATTTTTTTATTTTTATTCATGATGTTATTTACTTCATCTGTTGCTGTGTAATATTTTCATGTACATGTATGTTATATATGTGCAATAATTTTATCTTATCTATTGTTCATACTTACAAATGCACTCAGTCACTCTATTATTATTCCTGTCTATACTGTGTACAGGACTATTTTTCTATTTATTTTTATTGTATTTTATTATATTTTATTATTGTATTTCTATATATGACACTTTTGCTGGCTGCTGTAACGCTGAAAATTTCCCCGCTGTGGGACAATTAAAGGCTTATCTTATCTTATCTTTCCTCACATGAATGCATGAAACAAACAGACATGTCATATTTCCATCATGTTTTTCCATCGTTTTAGCTTTGACTAGAGCTTCTTTTGCAATGGTTTAATGGCACCGAACTGGAGAATTAGCTCCACCAACTGTTTCAACTCTTAATATTCACATAACAGTACTTCATGGAAGCTTGAAGTCACACATTTTCTTTTGCAGATTTTATGGAAATTCGGTTAAAATTTGCGCTACATTTGGTTGGAAACTTGACTATAGACAGTGCTCCTTCAAAGATATCCAAGAATATTTTAAATAGTATTCTATGGTATTTTTTCTAATATCCATAAGCGAAGGACAGTGTATATTTGTTGTTGCAGGGAGGTTTGGATGGATTTCCAAAGACTCTTAAAACCTCAAACTAACCAAAAGCAGCCCTGTAGAAAAGTGATTCACCTGCAAAATATCAGTGAAACAGATGCAAAACAACTGTTTTTGAAATCTAAACAAGCTCTGCTCACATTGCTTACTGATGTTCACTGTTAAAGCATTACCTAAAACGATTTATTAAGTGGCTAAACAGGTCACTTGCTCACATGGGGCGTTTTGACAGCTGTCATTTCCGGAGAAAACTTTCGGATTTATAGCCGATAACAATTATCAAAAAATAGCTGGAGTTGTTCTGATCCTTATCCTACGGATCAGCTTGGAACATTCTTATGCTGCAAAGAGCTAATTGAAGACATCTGTCACAAAGTCAGTATGTTGATTCAGGATTGTTAAAAGTAGTGTTTTGAAGAACACGTATGGATTAAATCCTGTCTGATGCTTGTTGTTCACAGTTCCACCTATAGAAGCTGTATTTTCATTAGTTGGGAGAGTGAGGATATTAAGGCTTAGGAGGTTTTAGGTATCATAAGGCCCTGAGTCTTTTGACCTTTTCAGCGCATGTTGCTGCTCTTGTCTTTGGGTGTGAGGGAATTAAAGGATCACTCAGGGATAGCTTGTCTAATCTAATCAGTGTGAATCAGGGAGAGGAGTTCCTGAGGTGTGGGAGGCAGCAATATGAGGTGTTGGACTATATATACACACCATATTTAGGTTTCTGCAAAAGGCATCCCTTAATCAACTGACTGTAGAGAGGAGGTGCCACTGAAGGTGAAAATCTACCTTTAAATATTATTATGATGAGCTCCTGGTGTTGTCTCTTCACTCACTTATCATACTCATTAGTTCTGATTGAATGCCTCAGAAATGTTCATCTGAATAATGTGGGTTTGACTGAGGGCGGAGAAGATGAACAACAAACAGATTTTTAAAGCTTTTTAAAGAGTTCATTGTACTGTAGAAGTGATCAATATTACACAGTCTGTTGAAAATCCTGTTACAGTAACCCATATGCTTTCCCACTGCATGCATAAATATATGGAAATACAGAACTTTTCAAACTAGAAATTTTAAAATTCGTGAATCTGCCATACTTATTAATTACACATAGGTCGACATAGGTCAACATCTCCACCTGCTTATTACATGTGATCTGTATCTGGATACATTATCTGGATAATAACATCTGACAAGCCTTTGCATTTACAGGGGCCAGATGTATAAACAATGCATATGCCCAAAAACTACGCAAAAACAGAATGTTGATTATGTTCACACTTGCATGCATAGGCCTACTTAACAGTGGTATTCTAGTGCAATCTGAGGGTGATATGATAAGGTGGAGATGAGAAAAATGTTCCTAATTAGGAGAAATCTGTTGTGTTTTAATGGGGGTTTTATTTACATTAGGTCTCATTTTATGTCCCCATATTAATGTTATTTTTATATGATCCTTTATTTTGAAGCACTTTGAAAACTCTGAACTAAATCATTTATTACCTTTTTGACATTTAATAACGATACTTGACATATCTACTCCGATGATGGTTTATAGGTTAATGTGATGAATTCATAAAACAGGTTATAAATTCCCGTGTGTAATTGTCGGGCGTAATGACAGCTGCTCTGGCATTGATGTAGAACCTCTGATGTGGCACAATTGGTGAATTTGCACTTTTCCTTTTCACTGGCAGGTCTAACAAATTACTGATATGAACATAGTCTTTCTGAAGCTTCATGCTTCTTTCACTCTTTCAGTTAAACCAATCAGATTTTGCCACGACCTCTTGTGAGCCAGTCACCTCATTGCTGTCAAAGTTTTAAACTGTTCCTTTCTCTGCTGCTGTCAGCTGTCATTTCAGTGTCAGACTGATGCAACCCTCCTCTTTGACCCCATTCACCTCCAGTCTCCATCACAAACAGTCTTCCCAGAGGGTGCTTCCAGTTAAACCATCAGAAGTCTGGCTCCACATCTCATCCATCCAGATCTTCAGTCATTGCTCTTCACCCCTTCAACACCACCACTAGTGTCTAGACTTCATCGGGGAGGTATTCCTGTACACCATGGCATCACTACCCCCTCAAAATATGATCACAATGGGGTCTAATCTAAACTTTCGTATTTGTGCACTGTGAATAAATATTGTTATTCTTTAAATTAAGTCTCTCCTGATTGAAATGCCAACAGTTGATTTAGGCCATATCTTATCGAGTGCAATTAAGACTCATGCATATGCACCTAGTTCCACAATGACAGAGATTTATAAAACAGAACCTGTTACGGATTGCCATCTAGGCAGCAGGGAGAGGACCCAAGTGCAGACAGGCGGGGAGGCTGAAGCAGTTCAAAGATATCTTGAATACAAAATAAACTTACAAACACCAGGAACATGATACGAAGAGACAACAAACAACAATGAACCAACAGAGAACAAAGGGAGAGGACCGGTATATATAGGGGAGGAGACAACGAGGGAAGCAGACACAGGTGGGTAACAAGACACAGGTGATTCCAATAAAACACACAAGGGAAAAACAAACACAGACTAGCACACAGGAAACTTCAAAATAAAACAGGAAACAAGAACAACAACACACAGTCCATGGTGGATCATGACAGAACCATGCATAAGCACACGCATATTTGTGTCTTTGTGCATACACAGAGTTTTAATTGTGAATAAGTTTTATGAATCTGGCCCCTGGTATTAATAAGCATTTTGAATTAAACACTAAAGAAACATCAGCAAACAGCCCCTTAGAATGGACTCTTTCCAAGTCCATACAGAGGAGGCTGAAGATTGACTCTTCCAAGCCAATGTGTTTATGTGAGATCTTGGTCACCTCATGACAGAAAACACACCCTGCTACTTCCCCTGAGGTGGTCCTTTCCAGCCAGGTAATTCCAGCCAGCTCTACCCATGATGCATTAAGGTAAAAGATGTTCCCTGCAGCTTCTTGATTAGATTGTGTAGCCAACCAGTTTACTTTCAGTACAAATTTGTTATTGTTGTGGAAAAGCAAAGACAGAAAGCAGAAACAGAAAGTATAAAAGGTCCAAAAGGTGTTCAGTGAGAGAAAGTATTCAGAAAGAAAGCAGTGTAGGTGCATGATGTGTCATTTTACAGCTCAATAGATTACACTCACATTACACTTCAAATCCATATTTTTATTCATTAAATTATCAATTTTTATGTACATGGATTAAGATTTACAATAGAATTTGCTCCCTGAATCACTTTAAAGGAATAGTTCAACATTTTGCGAATTACATTTATTTGCTTTTTTCCCATGAATGAGACAATCAGATCAATATCAATCTCATGTCCATGTGTTAAGTACAGAGTTGGAGTCAGGACATGGTTAGCCTAGCGTAGCATAAAGACTATAAGGAGGGGGAAACAGTTAGCTTGGCTCTGTCTAAAGTTCAAATACAATTACCAATACCTCTAAATCTCACTAAGTAACACATTGTATCTCGTTTGTTTAATATGTGCATTAACAGAAAATTTAAAGTGACAATAGACAAGTGTTTTGTTTTAACTTATCATTATGAAGTAAATGTTGATTGCAAAATGTAATGGCTATAGAATAATGACACCATCAGCATTTAGATTGGTTTCTATATAAGCCTCGCTTTCACTGTGCAATTCTGTCTGCCACCAGGTACGATCTCCTGGGAAAATGAAGGCTCAGTTTACGGCACAAAGGAAGTGCGTCAACCATTGCAACCAAAACAGGAAGAGGATAGCGCTTTTGTTTTCCCCAGTAGCTGTAGTAGCTGTCGGTAGCTGCAGATAGTGGAAATGGTGGACAGTGGAACAACGGGAGTAACTGTGGAAACTCTACCCAGCAAAAGAAAAAGATCACTGTTGATGGAGGAGGCAAAGAAGAGGGAGAGTGATAAAAACCGACGTAAAACAAGAGTTAACCTCGGACGGGCGTTCACTCGACTGAGAGAGCTCCGGGACTTGAGAGGGTTCCACACCGACATTCTGGAGCTGCTAGTGGGAGCCATGTTGCTGGTTTTCTGTGCGACAGCGGCACCAACATGTTAAATATTTCTTGTTTGGTTGGCTAAATATTTTTTATTTAACTACCTTCTCATCTCACTCTCTGCAAGAAAGTGATATCAACAACACAGGTCACTCCTGCTCACATGGGACCAGTGTTATGAAGAGTGCTCATATAATTAATGAACTAAGCCATTGCTCAGGGCTCTGCAGCCATCATGGAGGCCCCCAGATGACCTGGGTAATGTGAAGTAGTTTACCAGACCCCTGTAGCCCACTCCTCCTTGAGGTTAAAGGTTCTAGGCTATGTTAGCTGCTAGTATCATAACACACCCCAAACTGAGTTGTATTGTGGGTAATGTAGGCCCCAGCTTTTGACAAGGAAAAAGATGTGGGGAAAAAAGGCAATATCTCTGGAACTGCTGCATCAATTTTGATCCTTTTTTTCAGCTGTCCATCGTGAGTGAACTGTGACATACTGTATGTACGTTTTACATTTTGACACAATCCAATAAATGCCAATATAGACTTTTTATAATTCTTACATTTTTAAATTTTTCTTTATTGCACACTAGTCTTTTAAGCAGAGCCTTAAGAGTATGCCACCATGCATTTCACTGCACATCTGCACATATTGTTTGAGCATGTGAGAAATAAAATCTCTGAATCTTGAATCTGAAAAAAAATCATAATTTAAGATAGATCTTACAGTAGGACACTATATCTTATTCAAAATTGACCTCTGCTAGAGAAATTTGGGAAGATGAAAATTTAACTAATGTTTTGATGAGTAGAAGTGAATTTCATTGAGAATAAGACATGGGATGATCTGAAAGGTAGGCAGTTTTTACAAATCAGTGGACGTCCTTAGGTTCTGTCCATCCCACTTAAACAGAGCTGTGGATACTGGGCTTCAGAACAAAACCAAATTTAGCCCTACAGCAGTGACCCTGATATGATTTCACACTCCAGCAGAAATAAAAATAAAGCAGAGCAGAATAGATGAAAAGTGGGAAAAAGCAGAAGAAGAGACAGAAAAGAAAAGCAGACAGTGTTCATCAGTCCATAATGGTTCAATCTGTCACCAGCAGTCAAGGGACAGGAAATACACTGATTCACTTATGATTGGACTGAGCGTCTCGCCCACCTCGACCTGCCGACAGCAGCTGTGCAGATCTGTGTGTGTGTGTGTGTGTCTGTGAGCCCACATGTGTAAATTTAACTGGAACACCTAATAGAGAGAGAAGTGTGCGGCGCCAGACTGGACCTGTAAGTCACAGCTTCCACTGCTTGTTTTATAGACTGGTTCCCTGTCATTTTCAAAAGGTCAAGCTTCTGTTGTTTTTTTTTTTCCCTTTCAGAGCGGTAAAATGGAGAGAGAGAGAGAGAGAGTTCAAATACAGTATATCAAATATCAAATATCAGTTCAAATTAGGAAACACCCATCTAGATCACACCCTACACTATGATCACCTGGGGCTCAAAATCAGTGCATCAGGTAACTTTGGTCTGGCAGTGAATGCACTGAAACAAATAGCATGTTGAGCATTTTATGCAATTAAAAGAAATGTTTACGAAATAGACATACCAATTAGAATTTGGACTAAAATATTCAATATATAATAATATTCCAGTGCATGCAGGGCAGAATTAGGTCGTTACCCATTGATTATTAACATTAAAAAAAGAACACTTAAATTTTGGTTACATCTCAAACTGAGCCCCCAAGACACACAGAGTTTTCAGGCACTACAAACCCAAGAACTGAACCCCAAAAAGAGTCCCCTCTGTCAGATGGTCCTGAGACTTACTGATCAAATAACAGCCAACACTGTTCAACTTCAGACCAGCGCTGCTTTCCAACCACTGATCAGAGTAAAGCAAATTATTAAATTAACAAAAGATGCTATCAAGAACACTGGACCAATCAAACCAAAACTCAAAACTGCTATCTGGCACTAAACCATGAATACAGATTGGCAGAGTATCTCTTTACTGTCAGAGATCCAAAACAGAGACAGATCCTGACCAAATACAGACTCAGTGACCACAGTCCAGCCATAGAGAGAGGACACAAGAAGTCCTGGCTGCCAACAGAGGAAAGAGTCTGTGGTCACTGCACGACAGGTGAGGTAGAGACAGAGATGCACTTCCTCTTAAAATGTGACAGATACAATCATATCAGAGAAAAATACTTCAAAAAATTTAATTTGTTTATCCCAAACTTCACATATCTCAATGACAGTTGCTACACCAACATCAACACACACACACACACACACACACACCAACATCATCAACACATACACACACAAACACACAGACACACACACGTTCTCTGTGCCATAGAGCTCCATTGTTGTCCAAAAAATATGTATGTATATGACACATCAGTAGCCACACTGTTGCACTGGGTGACATCCTTCATTACCATGAACACACACACACACACACACACACACACTGTAGTTTATTTGGACTCAACCCCACATACACTGTCCTGCTGCCCCAAATTCTCACAAGAGCACCAAATGTAGACGAATCCTCCACTGAAAATAGACCCCAACAATTGTACTACTTCCTCCTGTTTGAGTAACATTTGTTTAAAACAGTGGCCAAGTGTTTTAGGAAATTACTAAAAATTAAACTATATATTTGTGAGCTGTTTTTAAAGATTTATTTTTTCAGTAGGAACCAATGGGTTTGGGTCTGAGTGCTCCAAACAAGGTAGGGAAGAGATAGACTAAAACATTGTTGGTTTGGGTCTTTTTATAACATTGCTTGACAATAATAAAAATATAATATAATGTCAGCAAATGGCAAGTGTGCAGCTGCCACAGGTCCCCAGGGCTGCAGGGTTACTGTATGTCAACTGGTTTGTACAAATTTAATCAAAAATGTCTTTGCAAAAATTGATTTAAATGATAATGATTAATAGTGATTAATCTTAAGGCCCTGCCTTGAAATCAAAATCTCATTTAAAGACCTCAATTGTTTCAATTTAGTTTCAAATTCCTACATTAATTTCTTTAATCAAATGACCACACAGCAAACATGGGGCAAATACTATTACAGCAAAGAAAAACTGTACATACTGTACCCAGAGTGTAAGGAACATGGGTTAATAGGGGCCCAGGGCCTCCTAGGAGCTTAGTTCCAGCCTTATCCTTAAAATTGAATAATACACGTGGTAGACAAGTGTGTAGGAGAATTAAGTCATATGAAATATGGTAGTGAAATCACCGCCAGTGTTCAGACATTAGACCCATAAAATCAAGCAACAACTTTGTACTTAAATCATAGGCTGCAACAACCAATCGAAAATGTTTAAAAATTAGTCAAAGATGATTACAAATTAGACAAATGAGACACCACATGTTTATCAGTGAGTGTTCGAGATGTGGTCATAGGTGTATTTATGAACTTTGGATAGACCCAGGCTAGCTGTTTCCCCCTGCTTCCAGTCTTTATGCTAAGCTAGGTTACCTATGTCCTGACTCCAGCTCTGTAGTCTGAACACAAACAGGAGATTGGTATCCACTTGAACATCTCACCCTTGGAAAGAAAGTGAATAAGGGTACATTCCACAATGTTGAACTATTCAGTAATTGAAAAAATAATGGTCAAAATCTGTGTAGCAAATAGCAAGATATTCTGACTATTCTCCCTAGTAATTCCCCACACTACAACTCGGTAGGATCGTTTATTAGACCCTCCCTGTCTGGTAAACACCCACATCTTTCAGAATGTGCCCACAGTTTGTAACTAAGGCTTTTTGTTATAAATCTGTAGTCTCCAAGCAACAAGTTCATCAAACTAAATGACAATATATATTATTTGTAACTGCTCTCTAGACGCCCCTTTCAGCAGGATGATATAATTTGTCTATGTCTTCCAAATTTGTTACAAATCACTTTTGAAAAATAAATCTATTTTATGATGTGACACCGTTATGATGAAGGTTTGGTTAGTAGGCACCCAAACCACTTTGTTAGGTTTAGGGAAATATCATGGTTTGGGTTAAAATGACTAATTTGCTATGGCTATGGAAGCTTCGTCATTATGGTTACAATAAAGTTAGCAAGCGATCGGTTTCCCCTTAAAAGAAAAACACCTTCATACTTTGGTGCTGAACATTTGCTATAGATATTAAGTGAACCTTACTGTGTGCCTAAATATTCCAACCTGTTCTGGAAGTCTCCTTGGTCCATTACACCATTGGAGAAAAGGGCTGGAGCATTGTGTCTGTAGGCCTCCACCCTCCACCTCTATCCTCCCTCCACTGCTTCCCAACTGGTAATTTAATCTGCAAATAAACTCCTCTCTTAGCTTCGCACCACCCAGCACTTCACCACCTACAATTAACCTGGCTGTGAACTGGGCTGCTGCTCTAGGGAAGCTGCAACACCGCCCTGAGCTATACTGCTCTGAACTGAACCGTGTATGTGTGTGTGTATGTGTGTGTGTGTTGGAGGTGATGGGATGTTGGTTATGTCTGCACCACCTGAGGCTGATTACACAATGGACAACAACAGGAAGATATTGTCTTGTTTGGGATCAAGCTGATTCTGACCTCCAACACACCTGCACACACTTAAGTTGACACACACACACACACACACACACATATTTGCCAAACCCCTTCTAGCAACCTATTCAAAAAGAGTTACATTAGTTTAATGTTATGATACATTTGCATATCATGTTTTCTATAATAATGGGAGTCAAACAAACCAAAAAACTAATTTTACAAAAAATTTTAAAAAACGCACAGTGGCCCTCTAGAAGAAGGGCCAGAGCTTGATAATAAACCCCTTTTAGAAAGGCAAAGACAGGCCAAACCCATGTAATTATTTTATTATTTAGTTATTGTTATAACTGAATACACTCCCTGCCCCCACTTGCTGCTCTACTTCCTGTGGGTTTCAGAGGCTTCAACGTTGACGAGGCTGCCGTGTGCTGGGGATGCAGCATGAGGGCAACAGATGTTAACAAGCTCAACAAGCTAGTTAGGAAGGTCGGCTCAGTGATGGGAGGAGGAGAGGAGCTGGACTCTCTGGAGGCGGTGACAGAGAAGAAGATGCTGTCCAAGTTGGTTAGCATCCTGAACAATGTCCCCCACCCCCTCCACCACATGCTGGTTGAGAAGAGGAGCTTCTTCAGCCAAAGACTCATACCCCCAGGTGTTCCACAGAGTGGCACATGAGATCATTCCTGCTGGTGACCATATAACTTTTTTATGAATTAGATGTGTCTTAAGCTATTTCCTGCTCCCCATTTTGTTATTCACAGACAAAAAATAGACAGGTTTGCTGGTGTGTTTCTATGTATAATGCAGATTTTTTGTACAAAAATAGGTTCATTAAAATAAAATCTTTCTGAACAAAGCCTGTGTACTCAAAGATAGTCTAATCTTTAAGACCGGATGCAACATTTGTGTGTATATCCCTTTAAGAACGGGTGCAACATTTGCAAGCTTCTCCCTATAGAGCCTGATGCAACTTGAGTGCGTTTTAGATGAAGTCATCTGTTTCAAGACACGTAACTGATGAAATTATGGGATGCATTTCTTTATTCATTTTTTTTCTCAACAATCTTAGCCCCTTAGCCACAAAAAGTTTATAATGTTGCGCTTCAGACAGTGACAATGGCTGACGACCTGAGCGACATTGACGTTGAGTACAGCAGTTACTTTGACGACGAAAATATCAATGAATTAGAAAATTCAGATCCAGATTATGATGTGACTGCTGACCCGCTAGCCAAGGCTCAGTGAGTGAGAGACACCTTTGAGTTTTCCAAGATGACTGGAAAAGGGGTAACTATCACCCACACCATATTGCCGCAAGCCAGGGGTAAAGATTGACCTGCCTGATGATGTAATGCCGTTACAGGTGTTACATTTATTTTGTTTATTGATTTTTTAAAAATATTCTGTCTTTCATTGCATTTTTAGGGGACACAGAACAACCTTCATTCAATTCAGTTATATTTATATAGCGCCATATCATAACAAAGTTATCTCAGGGCACTTTTTCGAGTAGAGCAGGTCTAGACCGACTCTTTATATTTATAATTTACAGAGACCCAACAGTTCCCACCATGAGCAAGCACTAGGCGACAGTGGCAAGGAAAAACTCCCTTTTAAACAGGTAGAAACCTCGAGCAGAACCAGGCTCTGGATGGGCGTCATCTACCTCGACCGGTTGGGTTGAAGGGGGAGCAGGAGGAAAGAGAACATACAGCAGCACAATACAGTTCCACATAGGGATGCAAAGCAAGAGTAGTAATGGTATTGATGATAACACCAACAGAAGTAATACTAAGAGCATTATTATAATAGTAATACTAATAATAAGAGCATTAACAGTAATAGCAGCAGCGGGTGCAGAGCAGGAGCACGGGGCAGCAGGTGGCCGCAACCATAGATCCAGTCTCTACAGCTCCGGAGGCAGAAACACCTGCAGAAAGCAACAGAAGGAGAGAGGGAAGAGAGAGGAGAGAGAAAGCACACAACTACGGGAAGAAGTCAAGTTAGTAACAAGCATTGATGGGATATGAGGCCGAGAGAGGAGATCAGTGCATCATAGGAAGTCTCCCAGCAGTCTAGGCCTATAGCAGCATAACTAAGGGTGTCACAATGAGCCATCTAGGCAGCAGGGAGAGGACCCAAATGCAGACAGGCGAGGAGGCTGAATAAGTCCGAAAGATTTAATGACAAAAATAAACTTACAAAACCAGACCTGGGGCTGGACAGGACTCCTCAGGCGGATGGCCTGGAGGGCAACCAGACACGGGGAACCACTCTGGAGGCCGGGCAGGAGGCTGACAGCTAGGCTGCTGGGGCGGCTGAGGCTGACAGCTAGGCTGCTGGGGCGGCTGAGGCTGACAGCCGGACGGGCGCAGAATGCTGAGGCGGCAGCCGGACGGGCACCGGAACAGGAGGCTGCGGCGGCGGCAGCTCGACGGGCACCGGAACGAACAGGAGGCTGCGGCGGCGGCAGCTCGACGGGCACCGGAACGAACAGGAGGCTGCGGCGGCGGCTGAGGCTGACAGCCGGACGGGCGCAGAATGCTGAGGCGGCAGCCGGACGGGCACCGGAACAGGAGGCTGCGGCGGCGGCAGCTCGACGGGCCCCGGAACGAACAGGAGGCTGCGGCGGCGGCAGCTCGACGGGCACCGGAACGAACAGGAGGCTGCGGCGGCGGCAGCTCGACGGGCACCGGAACAGGAGGCTGCGGCGGCGGCAGCTCGACGGGCACCGGAACAGGAGGCTGCGGCGGCGGCAGCTCGACGGGCACCGGAACAGGAGGCTGCGGCGGCGGCAGCTCGACGGGCACCGGAACAGGAGGCTGCGGCGGCGGCAGCTCGACGGGCACCGGAACAGGAGGCTGCGGCGGCGGCAGCTCGACGGGCACCGGAACAGGAGGCTGCGGCGGCGGCAGCTCGACGGGCACCGGAACAGGAGGCTGCGGCGGCGGCAGCTCGACGGGCACCGGAACAGGAGGCTGCGGCGGCGGCAGCTCGACGGGCACCGGAACAGGAGGCTGCGGCGGCGGCAGCTCGACGGGCACCGGAACAGGAGGCTGCGGCGGCGGCAGCTCGACGGGCACCGGAACAGGAGGCTGCGGCGGCGGCAGCTCGACGGGCACCGGAACAGGAGGCTGCGGCGGCGGCAGCTCGACGGGCACCGGAACAGGGAGGCTCCGGGTCCATGGAGCAGGAGTCGGCCGGACCGCCAACTCAGGAACTGGGTCCGGCGTTGGCTGGGCTGCCAACTCGGGCACAGGAACAGAAGCTGGCCGGGCCGCCGACAAGGAACAGGAGTCGGCCGGACCGCCAACCGTGGATCTGGAGCAGAAGCAGGGCGGTTTGTAGTGCTGGGCAGCGGAGACTATGGGGTGCTGGACAGCTGCCAGTGGCATCGGGAACCCCGACGACCACTGCGGGTCCCCAGGAATATGGCCAGCCGCGTGCCCTCGAAGGGTGAAGGAGACTTGAGGCTAGCAGGCCGTTGGCTAGCAGGCCGGTTGCAAGCAGGCTGATGCAAAGCTGACTGGGGGCTGGCCGGCTGGCTCCCAGTCCAGTCCCCTGAATACCCCAGGAACCTGAAGGTGTACATAGGGGTACCTGGCTCCGGAGGCATACACTTGCGGGGAAAACAGTCCACTGGGTCCAAGTCGGTTGGCGTCATTCTGTCACAATGAGCCATCTAGGCAGCAGGGAGAGGACCCAAATGCAGAAAGGCAAGGAGGCTGAATAAGTCCAAAGATTTAATGACAAAAATAAACTTACAAAAATCAGGTACTGACACGAAGAGATCACCAAGAACATAGAGAACAACAGCACCATAAACCATATCAATCACAAAGACGCCACCAAGAACAAAAGGGAGAGGACCAGTGTATAAAGGGGAGGAGACAACGAAGGAAACAGACACAGGTGAGTAACAAGGCACAGGTGAAAACAATCAAAACTGGAGGGAAAACAAGGACAGGAAATAAAAAGCACACAAGGAAACAAGAACAGCAATTTCAAAATAAAACAGGAAACAAGACCAAAAACACACAAGTCCACACTAGAGTCCTTAGGATCATGACAAAGGGGTGGCTCAGGGGTCACCTGAGTCAGCCCTACCATAAGCTTTATCAAAGAGGAAAGTCTTAAGCCTACTCTTAAGTGTGAGGAGGTTGTCCGCCTCCCGTACACAAACTGGGATCTGGTTCCACAGGAGAGGAGCTTGATAGCTGAAGGCTCTGGCTCCCATTCTACTTTTAGAGACTCTAGGAACCACAAGGAACCCTGCATTCTGGGAGCGCAGTGCTCTAGTGGGGTAATAGGATACTATGAGCTCTTTAAGATATGATGGTGCCTGACCATTTAGGGCTTTGAAGGTGAGGAGAAGGATTTTAAATTCCATTCTGGATTTTACAGGGAGCCAGTGTAGAGAAGCTAAAATTGGAGAAATATGGTCTCTTTTTCTGGTTCTTGTCAGTAAACGTGCCGCAGCATTCTGGATCAGCTAGTGAGTCTTAAGGGACTTATTGGGGCAGCCTGATAGTAGAGAGTTGCAATAATCCAGCCTAGATGTAACAAATGCATGGACTAGTTTTTCTGCATCCTTTTGAGACAGGATGTGCCTGATTTTTGCAATGTTACGTAAATGAAAAAAGGCAGTTCTTGAAGTTTGTTTTATGTGGGAGTTAAAGGACATATCCTGATCAAAGATAACTCTGAGATTCCTTACGGTGTCGCTGGAGGCCAGGGCAATCCCATCTAGAGAAACTATATCTTTAGATAATGTGTTTCGAAGGTGTTCGGGGCCAAGTACAATAACTTCGGTTTTGTCTGAGTTTAACATCAGAAAATTGCAGGTCATCCAGGTTTTTATGTCCTTAAGGCATGCTTGAAGTTTAGCTAATTGATTGGTTTCATCTGGCTTGATCGATAAATATAATTGGGTATCATCTGCATAACAATGAAAATTTATGGAGTGCTTCCTAATAATATTGCCTAAAGGAAGCATATACAAGGTAAATAGAATTGGTCCAAGCACAGAACCTTGTGGAACTCCGTGACTAACTTTGGCGTGCATAGAGGATTCATCATTAACGTGTACAAACTGATATCGATCTGATAAATAGGATTTAAACCAGCTTAGTGCAGTACCTTTAATGCCAATTAAATGTTCTAGTCTCTGTAATAGAATGTGATGGTCAATGGTATCGAATGCAGCACTAAGATCTAGTAAGACAAGTACAGAGACCTTTGTCGGATGCAATTAGAAGGTCATTTGTAACTTTCACCAGTGCTGTCTCTGTGCTATGATGCACTCTAAATCCTGACTGAAAATCCTCAAACAGCTTGTTGTTGTGTAGAAAGTCACACAACTGATTGGTGACTGCTTTCTCAAGGATCTTAGAGAGAAAAGGAGGGTTAGATATTGGTCTATAATTTGACAAAACCCCTGGATCAAGAGTGGGCTTTTTAAGAAGAGGTTTAATTACAGCTACTTTAAAAAGGACTATGGCACATAGCCTTTTAATAAGGACAGATTGATCATATCTAGTAAAGAAATGCTAACTAAGGGTAAAATTTCTTTAAGCAGCCTAGTTGGGACAGGGTCTAAGAGACACGTTGATGGCTCAGATGAGGAAATCATGGAAGTTAGTTGACTAAGGTTGATGGGAGAAAAGCAGACTAAATGTACATCAGGTTTTACAGTTGTTTCTAAGGTTCCTGTGTTAGAAGATAAATCAGTACTAACTGAGGGCAGGAGGTGCTGTATTGTTTCTCTAATAGTTAGAATTTTATCATTAAAGAAGCTCATGAAGTCATTACTACTGAGGTCTATAGGAATACATGGCTCAACAGAGCTGTGACTCTCTGTCAGCCTGGCTACAGTGCTGAACAGAAACCTGGGGTTGTTCTTATTTTCCTCTATTAATGATGATGAGTAGTAGGCTGCTCTGGCATTACGGAGGGCATTCCTATAAATTTTAAGACTATCTTGCCAGGCTAAACGTGATTCTTCCAGATTGGTGGAACGCCATTTCCTTTCAAGTTTTCACAATGTTTGCTTTAATTTGCGGGTTATACCATGGAGCTAACCTCCTCTGTTTTATTATCTTCTTTTTTAGAGGGGCGATAGTCGAGTGTTATTCGTAGTGAGCCTGCAGCACTATCAACAAGATGATCAATTTGGGAGGGACTAAAGTTAGCATAGGAGTCATCTGTTACATTGAGACATGGAACTGAATTAAATGCCGATGGAATCACTTCCTTAAATTTAGCTACAGCACTATCAGATAGACATCTAGTGTAGTAATGTTTGCCTAATGGCATGTAGTCCAGTAACAGGAATTCAAAAGTTAATGAAAAATGGTCTGATAAAAAAGAATTCTGTGGAAAGACTATTAGATGTTCAATTTCTATGCCATAAACAAGAACAAGGTCGAGGGTGTGGTTAAAACAGTGAGTGGGTTTATGTACACTCTGACAGAAGCCAACCGAATCCAGCAATGAGATAAACGCAGCACTAAGGCTATCATTTTCTACATCCACATGAATATTAAAATCACCTACAATAATTATTTTATCTGTTTTAAAGGACTAAACCTGATAAGAACTCTGAGAATTCAGATAAAAATTCAGAGTACGGTCCAGGAGCTCGGTACACTATAACAAATAGAATTGGCTGTAGTGTTTTCCAGGTTGGGTGTGAAAGGCTAAGAACAAGGCTTTCGAACGAGTTATAATTTAGTTTAGGTTTAGGTTTGATTAATAGGCTTGAGTCGAAGATGGCTGCAACTCCACCTCCTCGGCCTGTGCCTCGAGGAATGTGAGTATTAATGTGACTGGGGGGAGTGGATTCATTTAGGCTAACATATTCATCGTGACACAGCCAGGTTTCAGTAAGACAAAATAAATCAATATTATGACCTGATATTAGATCGTTTACTAGAACAGCTTTAGATGAGAGAGATCTAATGTTTAAGAGTCCTCATTTAATTCTCCTATTTTGTTGTACTTTTGCAGTGGTGGTTTTACTTTTTATTATTATGTTTTTATGTGCAACTCCTCTTCTGTTTACTTTGGATTTTAATAATGTAAGTGGTGGGGGGGCAGACAACCTCTCTGTGGAGTTTAGGGAGGGTAACTGCTCTAATGGAAGCACAGAGAAGCGTGTAGGACTGCAACTCTGCATCCTGGTCTGGACCACAGACTGTATTAAGTCTATGGTCTGAACTCTGAGCTGTCATGGCTTTGGGCCACTAATAAATTTGGCCAGATTTCTAGATATGAGAGCGGCTCCATCCAAAGTGGGATGAATGCCATCTCTCCTAATCAGACCAGGTCTTCTCCAGAAAGTCCGCCAATTATCTACAAAGCTCACATCATTACCTGGACACCACCTCGACAACCAGCGGTTGAATGATGACATGCGGCTAAACATGTCATCGCTTCATGTTTGTTTATTTAAGCGTTTCTGCTATTGTTAAATTTGTTAATAATTTGGGTAGAAAACAAAAATGTTGGTTTCTCAACTAGGTAAAAACAATAAAAATAAATAAATAAAATATGCTTGTCAGTTTGTCACACACGATAATTATACTTTTAATACATTTTAACCCATTCTATTTTTACCTACATTTTGCAGATTGATTTTTCAGTAAATCCACTGATGTCTGAACAGGATCAGTGTCAAAGCACATTCCATACTATGGAGACCGATTGGCAGCTTTTGCCTTCTGTCGCAACAGTCATTGTTCAGATCCAAGAACATCCAGGAGAAGTCAGCTGCTTGAAAGAATAAGGGGAAAGGTCTGTGCTCCACATAGGAAGGCAGTTAAAAGAGTGGAGAATTCGGAGAAATTAAAAGGGGGAAAAAAAAACAAAGAGTAGAAATTGGATGGATAATCTTTAGCGTTAAGACAATGACTTCAAGCATGTCAGTGTTAAAAGAACACTACAGTCAAAGAGATCCAATAAATAACAGAATCCCTTTTTTTCCCCCAAATGGTGTCTTCAAGTCACTGAAGGTAGAGGATCATGTTCATGGCATTCGTGACTTTTCACAAAACAAAATTGGCTATGACTGATGCAGTTGAGGACCTGTATGAGGAAAACAAACTGAAAATACTGAGATTTTACAGATGTGAAGACACCTTACCTTAGGCGTGAATAACATCTAGGAATGGCAGGCAGTTGCAGGGATTCTTTTGATAGGTTGGACAACTGTCAGATATTTTCCACTTCTTCTCCCTCTTCCATTTTTGGAAAAATCTCTTTATGGTACAAGTTACAGTGTGACAGATAGCTTCCTGCAGTATGTCTGAAAAGAACAGAGGAAAATTCTTGAGCTTGCGCTGGAATCATTTGAGTCTGTTGACAAAGATGACCTGATGGATATACATCAGTCACTGAAATTTCTAATAAAGCGCCTATAAAAATTTGTAAACCCCAAATTATTTGTGTGATTTACATACAGTTCATGTTTAATTTTTTGATAAATCTAAGTACATGGTTCAAATATTGCATTAATTTATATACTTTGTGAGCAGCTAATCTCAACCACATATGACAAGCATAACAAGCAGTAGAAGACAATTTAATACAGAAAATGATATAGTCTACATCAGCCATTCACAACCAGTGGGCCGTAGAGTGCCATCTAGGGGGCCAGGGAGGCAGTGGTACTGCCAAATGGTTAGGTTAAAATTATTATTATTATTATTATTTTGGTAATTTACAAAGCTAGTTATTTTTATATCTAAATGTGCTCAATAATTCACATAAATAAATAAACATCAAATTAAAATGCATAATTTCAATGACCAGCTATGTTTGAATCACCACACCAATCACAATGCATCATCAGGAAGAGACAAACATGTTTTGCCACTTTTAGCTAGCTGACGTTACCTCCCACATAGGGAGTCTTTAAATCCTTGATATAAATTGGAGCAAGGACATTTAGTGCTTTAAACATTACCAAAAGAATTTTAAAATCCATATGGAATGTAACGGGCAGCCAGTGTATGTTGGCTAGCACAGGAGTAATGTGCTCGTATTTTTTGTTGCCTGTTCAGGCAGCAGCATTCTAGTTAGTGAAGTGAGCATTGTCTGATACTGGTATGAAGTGCATTACAGTAGTCCAGGTGGGAAGAAATAAATTCATGTAAGACCATGTGTAAATCAATAGGGGACAAAAACTTTTGATTTTGGACATTTTCTTGAGTTGAAAGAAACAAGACTAGACTAAATAGCTAGAAAACGTAATAGCTAGAGCATTCATTCTTTTTGCAGCTGAAATAAAAGGTTTCTGTCTTTCATGTCATCATGTTGTACGCTCATGTTGCGGGTTAATGATGTCATTAAGCTACATTATGTGCGGTGCAAGAACAGCAGTGGGCCAAGAATGGACCTTGAGGAACACCAAAGTGAGCAACAGAGGACCTGACATTTGCAAAATCAGCAGAAAAGGTTCTATTTGACAGGTATAAATGAAGCAGATGTAGAGCAGTTCCTTTAAGACCAACACACGTTTCTAGACGGTGCAGGAGAACAGTGATCAATCGTGTCAAAAGCAGCGATCATATCTGAAAGACATGATTTAGAAACTGGTCCATAATTACTGAGTACCAAAGGATGTTAATTTGTTTTTTTGTTTTTTTCAGTAGTGGTTGAATAATTGCATGTTTGAAACAACTGGGAAAGTTGCCAGAAGTCAGAGAACTGTTAATAATCAATAAAAAGGACCAACAGGAAAACCTCTTTTAAAAACTTAGTTGGAATAATGTCTGAAACACATGTGGAGGATTTACCTAATTCTGAAATATCAAGAGTTTGAAACTGCGTGAGTGAAACAAGATTATTGTTGGTGGTGGGTAGACTTCGTGGTTCAGGTGATATTTGAGGCCAAATGATCTCTATCTATCCAATAATAAAGGCAGCACATTTCTCTGTTCAGTCATTACTGGTTCCAGATCTGTATTGGATGGTCCATTGAGAACATAGCTGATTACACTGAATAAGACTTTGGGGTTATGATTATTTTTGCCTAAATCTAAATCTGGAATTAGCAGAAAGGTTACAAGACCATGCGATGGGGTAAGGTTTTAAAAACAACGAAAAAGAGGGTAAAGGAGCATTAAAAATAACAGCTTTGTGGTCTGATTTAAAAACAACTACTAGGTCAATGTTCTCTGGGGAGAAGCCAGAGGAATGTACCAGATTGAGGATATGACCTATGGAATGTGTAGGTTCTTTAACAGATTGTAACAGACTCAATGATTCAGCTACGCCGAGGAACTCACTGGACATACACTACAAAAAGCAAAATCTAAGTAAGATGAAATATCTTAAATCAAGGCAATATATGCTTGTTTTTTGTCTGACAAGATATTTCTTCTTACCAGGCAGTTTTTATATTAGAGCATTTCACTTGTTTCAAGCTTTTTAGTCTTCAAGTACTTAATAAGATACTACTGAGATTTTATTACTGGTTCTGAGTAACTTAATGCTTGAAACTAGAATTACCAGAATTAACTCCCCAGAAATTAACTGGGTTTGTACAAAGTCTTGAAAGTGATTTTCAACATTCAACATCTGGCGTTTCATCTACAATCACTCATGTAAACCTAAAATCTTTTAATGTTTGAAATGAAACGATCCTGTCACCATATTTGTTTGTTGTCTCCTGGTATTTATAGGCACAATTTAGATGTGATGACAAAGGCTTTGAGAGTCTGGACATTTTTGGTTTAGGTACCTTGAAAGTGCTTTAAACCTTCTTATAATAAACACGGTTCGTACAGCTTTACTGTAAAAGTCAAGCACTGTTACATTTATAATCTTCTAGATCTTACATTTACATTTTCATTTTCACCATGACCACCAATGGTCTTTATGCTGTTTTTGAATCCTTTGTTCTGTGCAGCCTTTGGATATACTGACAATAAAGAAGTGAAAAGAAATGTGAGATTAATGTCACTCTACTTAAGGCAGCACGGTGGTGCAGTGGTTAGCACTGTCGCCTCATAGAGAGAGGGTTCCTGGTTTGAATTGCCTCATAGAGAGAGGGTTCCTGGTTTGAATCCACCGGTTGGCTAGCATATAAAATATGTTATTGTTTTCACAGTAAATTCTAGGTTATATAGCCTTATTTCAAGACAATACCACTAAATTTAAGCACATTTTCCAAGCACAATTTGCTTAAATTTTGGCATTTTGTCCAGTTTTAAGTCCCATTACGGCCTTTCAGTGGCTAGACTGTTTTGCTAGTTTTAAGAATTCTAGCCAAGCAAAATACAAGACAATCTGATTATATTTAAGAATACTTGGCTTATTTCTAGTAGGGCTGTTTTTGCAGTGTGGGGTATGAAGGACAACATACATGAATATTAAAATCAGTCATACTTAGGTACAACACTTATTACAGAATTTCCTGAACTCTTGTGTAGTATTGTTTTATCTGAGTGGTCTGTAGACTAAAATGCACAGTAAAGGAGCAGAACCTGCCATAACAAGGCATAAGAAATCAAATGAAATAAAATTACCAAAGGAAACCAGAGGACACTTAAAACAATTCTTCTAAAGAACAGCTAAAGTGACCTTGCATTTAGGAGGCCATTTTTTTGGTAAGTTGTATCCAGGATTGAGAATTGTAGAGACGGGAGGTGACAGGGGGAGCACTGAGCAGGTCTGAGAGGTAAGGATGACGGAACGTGGCTGCTGATGTTGCAACTGGACTGGGAGGTATATATGGTGTCAGGAACAATTGAAAGTCTGAGGCACTGGTTAACCTACTGTATATAGAAATATCAGGAAGGGGAGCGTCTATAGGTAACTAGAGGATCCTGTTTCCACATGAGCAGTGAAAGAGAAACATGGGGAACCAATCAGACTGGTGCTAGGACCCCGGGGACGTCAATAGTAGTGGGACTGGTCAGAGAGAGTGGATGTCAGATACAAATATTAACCTATAACCTATCAGCTTACCTATCAGAGATTCCAGAAGAGACTGTCAATCATTTAAATGCCTAAATACAATCTATGCTTATATTTAAAAGGGGCACTCACACGTTTGCAAGTCATGGTTAGTTCTACTCAGTCTGTCACTACTCAACAGTTGTATGTGTTTTCTGTGGCTCTGGGAGAGTTTTGTCAGGTTCTGAGGAAATAACCAATTGATGTTGTCATCGGGGTAATCCCCGACAGGGTTTGAGACTACAAATATATAACAGGAAGCCTGCATTGTAAACTGGAGGTGTGGACCAGCATCTTTGGAGCTTGACCCATACTAGGGACTAAATGCGAGGATAGAAGGAAGAAGGCAAAACACAGTAATTGTATATTTGGTCAAAATTGAGTTATAACCTGTATCTGACTTTCTAACATTTGTTTTACTATATATACAAAAATACTATAAAACATGTTATGCCATATTAATAGCACTTGGACAGATAGAAACTCAGCCAAACACAGAAACACTTGATTCCTTTAAGCTATGGACCGTAAATAATAATCAAACCAAAGTTCATTATCTTAGACAAGATGATAGAACACATTTTCTTTGTAGGCAATGCAGATTCTCTGAGCATTGCATGAAGATTATCCAAAGAAAGAGTGCAGTATCTGCATACATTTTTTGGGGAATTGTGTGGGTTCTATGGCAAGGATTTTGTTTGGGGGGTAAAATAATCAGCCTAAAAATACATAAAATTAAAGCATTACAACCGTTCTGTTTTACAGTTTGCCATCAAGCCTGAAAACTTCAAACCTTTTTTTCTTAAAGTCACTGCTTCTGTAGTTATTGCACTAGTCAATGTATAGTAAATAGTCAATGTTTTTTCAAACCGCGACCACGGCCGTTCTCTAATCATGTAGATTTTGTGCCTAAACCTAACCAAACCTTAATCATAGTCTCTCAAGGCAATAAGAAACATGAATTGTTTTTTAGTTAAGAAGACTTCCTCTTTTATATCCATCAACTGTGATTATTGGTCCATTCCTGTACACTGAGTGCTAAAGCAGTCATTGAATTATTATTATTATACCATTATAAGCGTCCAGTCAGTATAACCTTATACAATCTAATGGCTACAACTTTGAGTACCCCCAGCACAAAGAAAAGGCCTTACCTGTGAACAGGAAACATTTACTCATGAGTTATTCATACCATGCTTACATTGCACTGATGTAAAACTACAAAGATGAAAAGACTGGGAGGTTTACGCAAAACAAAGATGTAGACTTTGGAAAGACTGTGAGGATATCTTTAAAAACATTCTTGTCTATATTTTGGACTGGTTCAGGCGAAAACTCCCCTTACTGGATTTGTTCTGCATAAATGAGGGCTGTAAGTAGGTGAAACACAGTCTGCTTCTTTACTCAAGCCTTATTCCCTGGTATCACAGGTATTTTTCAAATTAAGCTTGGCTAATATATTGCTAAAGCCTCGAAGGCAGGCTGTAGTGGTTAGCACAGTTTAGTGCTGCATAATTCTGCTGCCTTAAAATGCAGAAGAACTTAAATGTGGAGCTGAACAATTGTTCCAAATTACAAGAAATGCAAACAAGAAGATTAATATGCTACTTTACCATTGAGTTCGTAAAACTGTGCTCATTAAGGTTTGTTAAATCATCAGATACTGTTAGAATATGCACATATGAAAAAATAACATCAAGAATTTGATTTTCTCTCTGGGTTTTTCAGCCACAGACCCAGTCTTTCACCCTGGAATGGAGGATCATTATAAAATACTTGTATTTCTACATAAAACAAGCCTTTTTGGTCCCAGCCTACACTTTTAAGAAACATTGCTTTCCACATCTGTGCTGATGCCGTGGGTTTGCAGTGTGCTTGCACACTCTTTTCCTTCATCCTAATTAATTGGCACTTCAGATCCCTGCTGTATCACTGAGCCTCCTGGTTTTATCTCACACGCTAACACACTGACAGCTGCCGCAGTCTCTGAGGCTACACAACAACAAGTATGCTCTGTGTGTGTGTGTGTGTGTGTGTGTGTGTGTTGGTGTGGGGGGTGGACACGTGTTTGAGTAGGTGCTGGTTTTTATTTAATTTTTTTTAAATCTATAAAACTTTTATACAAGCTAGAAACCTACGTGTTCTTTGTATGTGTAATTTTAACCTGGCTTGACAAATATTAATAATCTGCAGCTTTCCATATTAATAGGTGCAAAAGTCATTTTTTCTACTCTGCATTACCCAACAATAGTGATTAAAGCTATAGCCAGTTTTACTATAAACACATACAAAAACGTTTGATAAGGATTCCTTAAAGCTGAGGTAGGCAAAATCTGTGCAACCTATGCAAAACCTTCCGCCTCTCTCTCTGCTGCCTCGTATCACTCCACTAAGCCCCTCCCACCAAATCCACAACTTCAGCAGCAGAATGAAGGGACGCGCATGGGCATTTGCATTTGTAGCTCAGCCAATGCGAATGCACCGTCTCTCTGAAATAACCTGTGATTTATATATATTATATATTTATATGCTGGACAGTAATTATGACATTTTTTTCCCAATGATGCCAAAAAATACTGCCTTTCCCACCTTTAACTTTTATTCCTTGGTTATCCTTGGTTGTCTGTGTGGTAATTACATTGTGATGGGAAACGTGGTCTTGGATGATCTGGCTGAGGAAGCATATATATTGGCAATGGGCCAAGAATGGGCCCTTGAGGAACACCATAGTTAAAATGAGAAACAGAGGAACTGGAATTTGCTATGACAATAGAAATAGGTTCTATTTGACAGGTATAGATGAACTCTGTAATTCTGTTTGTGTTTCTCAGTGTGTGTGTGTGTGTGTGTGTGTGTGTGTGTGACCCGCCCCTTTCCTGCTGGCTACATACTCAAATTACACGCCAAAACTTAAAGAAATGTCAGATTGTACTGTGTCCAGGGCTGCCAGAAATATTTACATTGCATTTGCAAAATATTAAATCCCAGTTTAATTGATTCATATTGAATCAGCTTTGAATCGCAGTGTATTGTATCATTACAAATGTATCTGTATTGTGCATCAGATCCTGAACCATGTATCTAGATATGTATTGAATCATCTGAGAGGGAGCCATACTCATCTCTTGTCTCAAAGATGCTATAGATGAACATAAAATAACAATTTCCGATCAGTAGTGGTACTTAAACTATTACTACCACAAAAAACAAGAAAAAGAGAAAATGGTTGAGTGGTTGAATATGGTTGAAATCAGTAGGCCTCTATTTCATCCCAGTGGCAGTGTTTATGCTAGTGATGTTGGTTGAAGAAAATATTGTTGAAGAATAGAGGTCAAATAGGACAAAACAGGGAGAAAGAGAAAATTAAAATGTGAAGATGAGAGAAAATTAGGAGATAGAAGGAGAGGAGGAAAGAGCCGAGGCCAGAGAATAAGAGATGGAAATATGGTGGAGAAGCAAAGCAGAGATCAGGTGTTTGAGTAGGGAGCAGACAGAGAGGCAAGAGTAGGTATAAAATAGAGGAGAGGTTGTAAGAGCAGAGGAATCAGGGGAGTGGGAGATGGAGAAAGAGACAAGAAAAAAGGGAGAATCGGTGAGAACGAGCTCGTCTGACAGAATAAGAGAAACCAAGTAAAGGTGCCATATGAAGACGAGACAAGACAAATGACAGTGAAATGGATTTCTCTCTCTTTTTCTTTCTACTTCTCTCTCCCCCTTTCTCCCATTCCCGCCTCCCGTCTCGGGTTAATATAACATCTCTTGATGCATTTCATTCACCGTTAGCGGTTCCAGCCAGGAGGTACTCCGTCAAACCCATCTACATTAGAAAATGGCCTTTTCTTGCCTTTCCTCCCCATTCACCCCTCCCTCCCCCCGACACCTCTTTTCCCACCACTCGCAACTATTCATCTTTCTAACGGAATGCATTTGGGCATGGATGAAGGCCTAAATTTATCAGCAAGGACATTTAAGTACATATCTCAGGGAAAAAAGGAGATTTATTACATCCCATTTAGAATGGCTCAGAGGGGAATGATGAGCTTCCGACTTTAGTCAATGAGGGGAAAAGTTTTTCCACTGTGACACCCGTAGTTAGTCTTGCAGCATGAATGATATGATGAACATTCATCTGAAGACAGTAGATTTTATGTTATGGATGGAGCGATAGAAACAAGGACCTACATACTCTGAGCAAGAGTCATGCCTCATATCCGTGGTTATGTGTTTCTCACTGCACCTGTGTAGTGGTCAAAATATTCCGTTACACACACACAAATTGAGTAACGCTGTTATCTGTACTATAGCAGGATCCTTTGGACCACAATCATGACCAATGTTAAACACTGTAAATACTATTTATTTGTTTTCAAATATGAGTCAGTAATATGAAACATTTTTTAATTATATGGAATGGTATAAAAAAAACATGACATTATTAAAGCATTAGAACAATATCAATATTTATGTGGACATAGATTTCCATAAAATAGGGTACTGGTCACATGAAACTTGCCTTTGCTAATGTGTTTGAATGTGAGTGAGTGTATGTGTGTGCACACTTAAGGTATCCGGTGCACTTGCATTTAGCTGCCACATTGTGTGTATTTGTTTGTGTGTGTGTGTGTGTGTGGACTCCATCGTGTGTAATATTCAAATATCAGTGGGCCATTCATCACCCCTCCATCAGCTGTGTTCACTCTATCCCACTGAGTTCTAATTCATCACTCTGCTTTGTTTCATTGGAAACCTGCTGCTGAGCCTTCCTGCAACACATTGCAGATAAATACACTCAAACAGTTTGCTGTGGGTCTATAACACATACTCTGTCTGGAGGGTGATGGAGTGATTTTATAGACACCATCGCTGTATGACATGATGCCAGAAAGTCAGAGCAGCTTGTATGGAACATTATCCAAATGCAATATGTTCATGTCAGCATGATGTCTATTTTTCAATTAAACCAAATATAATTTCCTCAGTTATTCTATTGACACAGATGTAAATGACTGTTGACATCAAACCGACTAACCATGACTAGAACATACTAGGCCTGTGTGTTTTAAGTTGGTGCATCTTGGGGATGCTTTATGGAAGTTTGTTATACAGTCTCTCTGGCCCCTAGTGGCCCAAAATCACTTCTGATCAATTTGCCTCTAGTGAGCAATTCCGGCAGCAGGACAGTATATGTGAGTCAAAATAAACTACAGTGTGTGTGTTCATGGTAATGAAGGAACATGTCACTGTGACAGTGTGGCTCATTGATGTGTTTTTAATAGTTTTTGGACAACAATGGAGCTCTATGACACAGAGGAAGACGATATATCAGGCTTTGGATACACACAATACTTGTTGATTTGTTGACAATATACGTGTGTGCGTGTGCATGTGTTCATTTGAAAGACAAGACCATGTGTATCATATACTGTGTGTGGCTTCCTGTGATATCCTCCCCTTTGGAAAGTCAGCAGAATGGATCCATTAGTCAAAGACAGTCTGCCATGGAATAGCTTTCCTTTCCCATCCTCCAGTCCAGCCCACCAGGCTATCCATGGCCAAAACACTGCTGCTGAGTCAGCCTCCACCTCCTCCTCCTCCTCCCTGCACCGGCCCATCAGGCATCTCTGATGACTCTGACAACCCCGAGCCTACATACTGTAAGCTGGACGAAAAATTATCCTTTTCAATTTTGGCTACAAAAAGAACTCGAGCAGCAAGGACAATTTGTTTTTGAAGCTTTACTTCTGGCCATTTTTTCCTCTGGTGTTGCTTGTAGAGCCGACTATCAACTTGGAAGTGTCCCTGCTGTCCCTCAAAGATCACCAGTTAAATGGAATCAGATTAAAAGATGCACGTGTGAGTGTCAAAAACTCATGTCTAACACTTACCACTAAGAAAACCTTGTGAATATGCTTTTGCTCCAGGGCTAAATTTAAAGGTTAATGGATACTGTACTGAACAGGTTTGAGAAGTGAAATATCTTGGTTTTATGTATCCAAAATATAAAACACATGTAAAACAGGTAATGGCACCTGCGCCCTTTGTCTTGGTCCTGTGTAGTGTGTGTTTGTGTGTGCGTTGCAGTTCTTCAGCTGGGTAGAGCTGAGGTGCCATTGCGGTAACTGGGCATTAAGCAGCTCACAGCAGGTCCAGACCAGTGCATTATGACTAAAGCAGTC
The DNA here is from genome assembly GCA_005408345.1 of Macquaria australasica. Lineage (NCBI taxonomy): Eukaryota > Metazoa > Chordata > Actinopteri > Centrarchiformes > Percichthyidae > Macquaria > Macquaria australasica. Next base: position 190,933 of record SEMN01000390.1, read on the forward strand.
AGTCACATACTTATTAAAGTCTGTGTAAAATGAATTTAGAGATTTGTTTCTCAACACATTATACATGTTAGAAAATAATTGTTGAAAGCGTGAAAAGACTGTGAACTATGTAGTACTGAATTGTGGAGTTAGACCGTTGAACTGTTTTTCACCATTTCAGTGTTCTGGATTTTTTGGGCGGGACTAAAATCATGGCTCGATGGAGCCATACTGAGCATGACCCCTCCCCTAACACTATATAAAAGCTAGAGCTTTGTGCTACTGGGTGTGCTACACTTGCTGAACGAGAGTCTCCCTCGTTCTTCGGCTCAGTGGTACAGTAAAGTTATCTACCAGCTCCTTCAGCAGGCACGCCCCCCCCCTGTTTCAGAGCAGAGAATACTGCTTATTTTTTCCCAATATTGAAACCTAATTTTATATACTGGGAGATGTTTTTACTCATCTAGATGTTTTTACTATCACAATGACTAGGTTTGTCATTGTGATATTCAGTCATTTGTCTTTGTGTGTGAACTCCCAGCTGATGATTGTAATGAAAAAATTGACCTCAGTATAGATAGACAAATAAAATTATGTCATGAGGTGTCCTGCTCCACAGCCAGTAATGAGAACTGATATGAGACTGATCCAACACTCCAAGCTACTGAAGTAACAGATTTATTACAGCACACTACAGCTGCATGTATTAACGTGGACCATACTTAGCACCTGCCATAATTAAGAATCTCCAAAAACCTAGGACAGACAAGGACAAACACAAGAAGAGTGTAGATGTTCCAGACAAAGTAGCTTGAAGAAGCATGCACATGATCATTTTTATTTGTCAAACACATTAAATAAAAGTATATGGGCCCTTTATTGATATTGAGATGTGAGATTCTAATTGGGCTTTTATTTAGATTATTAGTGGACCGTTGAACTTATCAAGTTATTTTACTATATATAGCCTCTCACAACACAAAAAACTTTGAAAATAATCTTAACTCAAGGTCTATCAGACCTTTCAACTGCATCTGTTTGTATATTATTATTTTCCGTAGGTGTCAGCCAGGTATTGTCCTGACAAAAGTTATGAAGTTACTTTAGTCAGACAACAGTCATGTTATATATACACACTAATATCACTTTCACTTATCAAATTAAAATAGAAAAAAATAAAACAAACTGAATGTGTAGTAAGAATGTGCACACCTCATGCTTACTTCAGACCATAGATACATATTTGTTATTCCAGACGGTGATGTGATAAGGTGGTGATAAAGTAAAGCGAGAGACGGAATGTAAAAATAAAACAATTTATTTGGGTTGATAACCAGTTTCACTGATTGTGTGATTTTAATTGCAGTCTACAGATAGATCTGTAAAATGTCCATTAAAGGCACATTTATAAACTAGGCCTAATTTTGTAATCAATTTCACATTGGAAGCATCATTTTATTTTCTTCTGTTTATGCTATTTTCATTTGATCCTTTATTGTGAAGCTCTGTTTCAATATGAGTTCTGTAAATTAAATCATTGATTAATTTTCTGACATTTAATAATGATGATTGAGATATAACTGGCAAGTATGTATGCAATACTATGTGGCTAATTAAAGATATGGGTGCTATAAATAGCCAGAGCCGCGCATAACGGTCGAGTGTAATGACATTGTCATTCTCACATTGTCAGACTCTCAAGATAAGTGGAGCAGGCACAGGTATTGCTATGCAAATTGCTGATTAAAGGCGGATCTACAACCATTAATGGGTAACTGTGGGAGTGGAAATGAGGCCCCTGCGCAGGGGAACAGTTCAACAATGATTGAGATTTATAAAACAGAACCAGGCATACACATGGTTTTATAATTCTGACAAACAGAATGCGCATGCATATTTCTGTCTTTGTGCATACACAGAGTTTTAAGGTGTGAAGGTATGAATTTTTGCATCACTCGCACAAATCTGACCACTGACATTGTGTGTATTTGCCCCCAGTAGCCAATGTACAGACTGTACAGATGTTAGCTGGAACTAGCTAGAAACAGATGCACCAACGTTATGTGTGTTTGTATTCAGTTCAGCCTCTTGTGGATCTCAGAAATGACCAGAAACCCCACTTTCTTTTCGCAACCGTGCAGCCTCTAAAATTTACCTTGCATTCTGTTTAAAAAGCACAGTCATGAATTTACACAGTTTGATGCATCAGACCCCTGGAGTTTGACAGTGCTTCGTGCATTTTTTTGCACTGAGTAAAGATTAAACTTCGTTGACTTGAATGCACACTATATTGCAATTTGTGAAATTAAAGAGTTGTATAGTTTCTATAAAGCAGCACTGTATAGCATTTTTGAAAACATGAAGTTAACAAAGTGCTTCACAGGATTCATATACAACAACACTGCTAGACTAAAATAATAAGTTACAATATATATGACAATAAGGACATACAATGAACATAAAAATAATTATAAGTGAAGAAAGGTCAGGAAAATAAATGATAAAATACAAAAAGCAAAAATGGAATTAAAAAAACAGACTAAAGAAGTTGTTGCAGTTGTTTATTGTCAAATCTAGTGTCAAATTAAAGACTCACCTAAATAAAAAATAAAAACACACATTTTCTCCCTTAGCGTCGATCCTAGCCTGGTAAATTGTTTTGTAGTTTTGGTATGTGCTATGAGTTTTATTTGTCCAGGATTTAGGATTTAAAAAAATACATTGGAAATTACAGCAGCAGCTTCCTTTTCCAATTTTTAATTTCTCTGTTATTCTGAACAACAGACCTCACTGTAAATAGTTTTCATCAGAACAGTTTCTTTGGTAGAAAGTAGTTTCAACTAACAGGTAAGTAAGAAAATATGTTTTTAAATTACGCATACTGCTCTACTGTTAACACACATACAAATATATACATTTGAAAGAACAGACACACACACACACACACACACACACAACACTTATGTGAGCAAACCCAGCTGCGGCTATAAGCAGATGTGAACTGTGCATGATGGTTCTGCTTTTTTTGCTTGTTGATAACCCGGCAGCATCGCGCGAGAAATGCACACTTACTCATCCACGTAATGAGGACGAGGGGCTCAGCGCTCGATAGGCCTGTTTCTTCATGCCTGCCCGTCTGCCTGTGACTTATTGATTTTATAGAGCATGGCTATGGCTTGATTGACTGATTGTTATCCTCATCTGCTCCACTGATTCACTGTAGCCACTCCTGCTGAAGCCCCGTTGCGCTGAAATGAGATTTCACAGGACAGTTTTTGTTTGCTGCATTCCATCTCTGCCCTCACTACGCCCCCACGCCATCCCCTGAAAGCCCTATGTCTTGTTTCAACATTCACACAACATCTGGGTCTCTTCCCTTTATGTAATTAAGCTTACCTAATCAAGCTCTTTATGAGAATAAACAGGCAAACAATTAATCAAATTCATTTCAGATTTCTGTCCGTGGCTTCACTAGAGGTTGGCGTGTAGTTAAATATCAAGAGTTCAACATATGCATCGCATTCCAGAGGTGTTGTCAAAGTGAAGGACCATATTATTATGATTAGCGTGTTTGTATTGACCTTGTGCTCTAATTGCTAAAGTTCCTGATAATGGGTAAATGAAATAAGGATAATAAGTGACATCAAAGTATGCCAATTCAGTGGGCTGATACTGAAGTTAAACTGATTTGACTGCATGTTCCAAGGTGTGTGGGTGTGGAATTTTTTTAATGTGCAGGCACTGTATGTGTGGGTGTAGGTGTGTGCGTGACTGAGAGTGTGTGGATGTGAGCGATGGTGCTTGTTGTCTGTTCTCCCGCTGTAGTGTACTCTGAAGTTGGATTTAGTTATTCCCCTTAATCATGTCTAGGTTATTTTCTCCAAACTGAAACTCACTTTCCTCTTTAACCCCAGCTATAAACCTACATTCAAATACAGTATGTACAACTTTGACCAGCGATAATATCACAAAACTAAGGTAATCTCCACCTTTCATCTCAAGGGTTGGTAAAGAGTGATAAAGACTGACTGATTTAGACTGACTTTAACACTGCTTCAGATAACACAGCCTCATGTATTTCAATGAAACCACTGCAACCAATGGCAAATCAAACGTGCACATTTCAGATAGAACACCTTGTATCATGAAACATGTAGCATTTAACACCAGTATTTGGCAAGTTACTTGACAAATGTAATCAATTACTCATTACCTATTAAAAATGAATTACATTACCTGACAGCAAAAGCAATTAGTTATATCAGTTGTTACATTACTTTCACCACCCAGCTCAGTTCAAAGGGGCACTTCAAAGCCTCCACACCCACATGCTACTTTTTCTGTATTTACCATGTGTAAAAAGGAGATATTGTTGTGAAACAAGCAGCCAGCTAGCTTAGCCTTGATGACTTAAGGCCAATTTATGGTTGCTGCATCTGTGTAGGTCTGCATGATGTAAATTTCATGCCCATGTCTGCAATGGTCCACAAAGGGGTCCTCATGCCACCCAAAATTTGTCACCGCGCAGACAGTACACACTACTATGGAGTTATAGGAGTGCCATAAAAAAGAAAAAAATCTGGGAAAGAATATGATATTAAATGTGGAAATATAAAGAGAAATAAATAAGTGTGGATATATAAAGACAAATAATTCTTTCCCCTTTTGCATTTGCTTTTCCCTTATTGCACAATTAAAAGTATGCCAACTTAGCCATTAGCAGTTCCTGTTTGTAATGTACCCACAGATGTACAAACTATCACTTGATTACTCTGATACTGAAGAAAACTACTCAGGAAAGTTCTGGAGTTATAAGGACCATCTTTTTTCTAAGATTGTTAAGCAGATTTGCGGATGTTCATTTACAATGGAAAGTGGAGATGATATCCACGAAAAGTGTAAGTCACACTGAATCTAAAAATGTTTATAATGTCTGACTGAGTTCTGACTCCCAGAAGGAGTACGAATTAGACGCAAATTGCGGCAATCGGGCGCCTGCCACTGCTGCAACTGCTGACAGTGATGGTGAGGAGTGCGAGCGTCGGGCACAGTTTACCGAGGCTGGTCGCTCCCTCCACGGTAGCCTGACGTTGGCGGTGCGTGGGCGGCGGCTCGGCGCAAGTCGTGGGCTGACTATGACTAGGAGGATGACCGTTGGGTGTTTGAGGAGGAGGACCCTGCCTCCCTCTTCAGGGAGGATGACAAGGACGATGATGACGTGCTGGCAGCCCACCAGTACCCGATGGACGACCTGCTGGGGCTGTTTGAGTTGGCAGTGGCCAGGATGGAGTCTCCACTGCCCCCCATCCTCCTGAAGGGGCCTGGTAAAGTCTAGATGGGGCTGAAGAGGGGAACAGAAAGGCAGAATAAGCAGGAATACACACAATAGGTGGACATTGTGACATCACTTGAGGACATTTATCAGGCTTCACACAGCTCCTTCTGGAGACACAACAACACAGGGCTGCAAAATGAAATGAAAGTTGTATCCCCCTTTACGCTACACACACACAACATATATACAAATATTTTGCTGTTCATGTGGAACCATTTTCCACTTAGGCCTCCAAAGTTCTCGTTTGAATATTTGCTATTACCACTGCGCAGGTACCTCACCTCTCCGATATCACTGATGTTCTGGGCAGTTTTAATCACCCACTGCAGAGCCCTCCGGTCCTGGGCCGTGCACATCCCATGCCAATTTGTAATGTTTCCAGTCAGGATGTTTTCTATTGCTCCTCTGTAAAAGTTTACAAGAACCTGGCACGGGAATTTTGCCTTCTTAAGTTTCCTTACGAAAAACAGTTGTTTGAGCTTTCTTTAAAGCTGGGGTAGGCAGAATCTGTGCAACCTAGGCAAAACCTTCCGCCTCTCTCTCAGCTGCCTTGTATCACTCCGCTAAGCCCCTCCCACCAAACCCACAACTTCGACCGGCAGTAGAAGGAGTCGGTTCCCCAATGAAACTGTATCCCTCGTAGGGCTTGCTCTCCATGGCGTGAGCCTCATCGAGACCGCGGTCCCTCCCGCCGTGACTTGTTTTCTCAAAGACGCCCCTCCAGGCTTTGCGGCCGCAGAGCAGAGCGCCCCAGGCTTTAGAGGCAGCTGCAACGCCGTCCAGCAGCGGGAAGAGAGGCTAGTACACACACACACACACACACACACACACCACTGTTCCCCGTCAAAAGTTATTCCCCACTGTTTGTCATCATGCCTCTTTGCCACTCGTCATTATGAGCACCATGGCATTGAACGTAATGAGCCTGAAGCTCCGTGTGGAGCCGGGACGTGTTGTTTTGTACTACACACTACTGTAGGCAAAGGAGGTGTTGGAAATTTATCGCAAGTTTCAGGATTTTCGGCAGGATTTTCCTCCACTGAATCAGATTTTCACTGTCTGAAGGGACGTGTACACACATCTGCTCTTGTAGCTGAGCCAATACAAACACACCGTCTCCCTGAAATAACCTGTGATTGGCTAAAGTCTACCGTCACGGATTAGATTTTCTGAAGCCTGAAAACAGAGGCAAGAAGGGGGCCTGAAATGGAGGTCTGTGCAGTTTGAACAAGTGGGGGCTGAGTACACAGCCCTGGGGGACTCCGGTGTTGAGCACTAGAGTTTAACGGCTTTATACAGCTTTTTTCACATATGCAGTAGTAAACCTTTGATGTGTAAAATTGGTGGATACACCCTTGTTTGTTTCACCAAAACCACCATATTTTCCTAACCTTAACCAAAACCAAAACCTGGTCTCTAGGGTCTTCACCCTTAACTGTGTGTGCTGTGTAAGAACATTACACTTTCTGGACTGGAAAAAACATTGCCAGAGAACACAATACAGGCAGCGATTACATTTCCTTCTATCTGTCAAAACAATTTAGCAGTATATAAACATAATTGTTAGGAGACAGGGTTGCAATATCTTGGAATATGTATTTCAACTCCACAGAGAACCAGGCCTTTATTTCTATCATATTCATGTTTTCTGATCTGTTCCTGTTTTGATTTGCTGTTGATGCAAACTCAACACATCCTCCATGTTTACCTGTCGTCTTGATAAATTCAGTATAATGTCCATTTCCAAATAATTAATTCCAGTCAGTCCCTTTTTGAATTTTTCTTCATGTAAAAATTTACAATATACTGAATTTACTATGTCAGCCATTATACTGTAGTACAGCGCCTCTTTTCCCCATAACAATCAATCTTAGAAGTTAGGAGTGCTTTAAAACATCTAAATGTAAAATTCCCAAGGCAGCACTTTAGTTAGGGGCTTCTTAACATTCACTAACCATGGTGATGAAGATAATGCTGAATATATAGCATGTGGTTCACACATTCTATTGCAGCAGAGACCTCAGAACCAGTACATCAACTTCTCATCAGTGACACTCATTTACAATCCAGCCTGAGAACATAACTTCCCTCAGTCTTGAGCTCTCTCTAATGCAGAGATGATGGGAGGGCAAGAAGACTAAGTGAGTCTCTTAAGTGGTCTAAATGAAGATGAGTGAGGAAGTGGCGTGATCATGCTACTAAAGGGAATGCTGCTGTCTTCCCCTGCCATGATGGGAGGCCTCTGGAAACATTTAAGATGCAGGTGTTGTTGTTTAGTGCTGTGACTCCAGCTCTCTGCTCCCTCAGCCAAGTCTCCGTCTAACAATTAAAGGAGTAAATACCAACAAAGTTTGACAAGAGGCTGCTAAGTAAGTGAGCAATTGGATGCAACATGGTTGAAGAATCACAAAAAGTGTTTGAGATTTTATGTCACTTTCATCTACTGTAGACAAACAGGGTGAAGGGTACCCAGTGTCACGAACTTTGACACAGAACTGGAGGACTCAAATGCACGACTCATTAGACAGGGTCAGGAGTTTCCAAAATCTTTTACTGAGGTATCAATAAACAAAAAACGCTCACGAAGAGGATAAACAAAGTGCAAAACAAAAACTCTCTCAAGGAGGCAATACAAAGTACAAAACAAAACTCTCACTAGGAGGATCAAAACGGAACATAAACTATGACTCAACCTGAAGCAAGGGGGAATCGCTGGTACGCTTGGCTCAAATCCTTTTACAGACGAAAACAAGACGAACTGGCACAGGACAAGGGGAGACACGGACTATTTATACATGAGGTAGAGGAGAACAGGTGAACACAATCAGGGGCGGGATAGACAATCACAACGGCGGGAAAATCACACAAAGGGAGGAAGTCAGGGTCTGAAACGAGAGGAAAGGATTAGTACAAAATAAAACAGGAAGTGCAGGACGAGACTAAACATGAGTGACTTCAACTTTAATATAAAACTAAAACTAGGACCTGACAAGAAATAAACTTAACAAAGCCGCCGAGACACAACACCCACATCTAAAAACTTCTACAGGTGATGGATCAAAAAGCAAACTGAAGGCAAGAATCAGACAAAAGATCAGCACACTGTACTAATAACTAATAATAAAATAATAAGAAATTTAAACGAGCAACGTTTCGATCTAGCTGAGATCTTCATCAGGCACTGCCAAAAACGGGGAGCTTGGTGCTATTAGTACAGTGTGCGGATCTTTTGTCTGATTCTTACTGTCATCTTCTGTAACAGTGAAACTTTTATTTCAGTTTTTTTGTGTACGGTTTTAATGTCTCCCTTTTTTTGTCAGTACTGGGTATTGGGTTTTTGGGGAAACATTTTTGGTGAAAAATTGGTAAAATGTCAAAATATTGAATGTCAACATCAACCAAAGTCTATAGGGTTGCAAAGTAGGAGGATATATTTTGGGTTTCCAGGTTCCTGGAAGTGAGAGTCTCATTCATTCTGTGCATAGACAATGTTGGTGACAGACAGTTGGAGCTCCTCAAGTGTTGGATCAAACTTAATCATCGGTACAAAATTTGCACAATTGTGTTATAAAATAAATGTTTTTTGTTTTGTTTTTTTTAATCCCAAAGTAAATACCTGTGGGCATAAAAAAAGAGAAGGGGCGGTGTCTGATGCTAATGGAACAAACCTTTACACCTTTCACCACTAAGTCTCTCCTGTCTAATTCTCTTTTCTTGTTACACTTTCTTTCTAAAGAATTAATAATGTTTATCTCACATGTCTAATTCTCCCATGTTTTAAAGCTTGGCCTTCTTGGCTACTGGAGGATACCAAACACCAATCACCTGATATCATCCACTGAGTACCTGATCGACAGTATAATTTATCATCTCAACAGAGGCACATAGACAATAATTATGCACAACATCTGCCCTTATGACAAGTGAGGTTACACATAAAATCAATACATGCATATATCTATATTTATACATATATCTATGCTGTATATATGCATAGAAATGAAAGTAAAATAAAATTAATACACATCAACCAGTGTTCTTTGTATCCCAGGAATGTGCTTTTCTTAGAAGAGGGAAAGGAGGGGTGGAGCAGACACAGACACGCACCCTGTGTGCGTTTGTCAAAATTGTCATTTCATCCTGTATTTTGCCCTAAAACACTTTATGATGAATTAACTAGATAAACACGTATAAATCCACATTCCTCATGATTACACCTATTAAACGAGTCCAAACAATATTTGTAACTTTTCCAGATTAGTGGATATGTGTAAACAGTTTCAGTTAGTTCAGTTTATATTGTGTTGTACCTATTACGTTAACTAAGCAAATTTGCATTACATGAACAGTTCCTTTGTTCTTTGTTTCCGTTCCTGATGAGGAGCAGAGCATCACCCTGGAATGTGGGGTGTTGTCCCTCATCAGACTGCTGCTGGTTCGTGTCTTGTCATAAATCCCAACTTCAGGATTGGGTGTCTCACCAGTAGGCACTAACAACCCCTTTAGTCATCCTCCGTGAGTCCTGCAGGCCTGTTTCTTGAGCCAGAGGTCAAGGAAGGTTAGGGAAAGTTTACTCAGTTCTCTGTAGAGGAAATGAAACTCTGCTCACCACGCTACAGTGGAGACCAAACCAGAGCTAAAAGAGATTCAATATTAGACTTACATTCATTAGGTGGATATAAACACCACTCCATATGAATCATAATGTTGCTCTGTGTCTGCTGGATGTGAAATTGAGCAACTGTTAGCTAACATGTTCACTATACTGTTTTGTATTATTTTTATAAGGTTATATATAATATGTCAGTGTTGTGTTTTCAGATTATTTCACTGACCCCAAGTGGCAAAAAGAAAAATTCGAATAAATTAAAGCAGCTTTGAATCAGTTCACTTTTAGATTCTGGGTCAGTTCTGGGTGAATTTGGCAAGTATGCCGCAAAGCTTGCTAAATTTTGCCAAAGCTACAAAAGAGCTAAAGCTCAGATTAGGGCGGCTGTGATTCAGGAGGCAGAGCGGGTCATCCATTAATCCCAGGGTTGGCGGTTTGATCCCCGGCTCCTCCTGTCCACACTGAACCCTAAGTTGCTCCCGATGGAGGCCAGCACCTTGCATGGCAGCTCTGTGCGTGAATGGGTGAATAAAAGACTGTTAAGGTTGCTTATATATATATATATATATATATATATATATATATATATATATATATATATATATACACACACACACACACACATATATACACACATATATATACTTCTTATATATATATATATATATATATATATATATATATATATATGTGAAGTCCATTTACCATTCACACCTCTGTCTTCTTCTCCAGCTCAAGCTCATGAGTATTGTAGTATTTAATTCCCTACCATAATGACAAAAAAACACACAATAAAACATGATTCTCAGACAAAAACTTGGCCATGTAATCACAACATCCCTGGTTCAAGTCTGGCCGAGGACCTCTGTTGTATGTTGTCACCATCCTCTCTTTCACTTGATTGCCTGTCATCTTTCTACTGTTTGTTGTCTAATAAAGATATAAAATGCCCCCAAAGCACACACAAGAGAAATTAACATTGAGGATATCATTAGGGAAAAACTCTGAAAATAAGTCTGGAAGAAGAGGTCCACAAATCTGGAAGACTAAGTTTAACATCCCTGTAAATGGAAAAGTTGTGTCTATTATTATTTAATGGATCCTATTTTACAAATCAAAACATTTTAATGGGAAATCTCTTTCCAAACTGCTGCAAGAACAAGAAGACAAGAAAAAGAACAATGATCACAGTTGACCTGTCTTTCTTCATTAAACATTTGCCACTTTCATCATTCAGATTGATTCATATGAAGTAGACAGCAGCTTTCTCAAACAGTGGATTCATGAGGCGTGCTGTAGGAGTTGTTGGTGGGTGTATATGTGCTTAAATAGCTCTCAGCTCCCCCACTGTTTACACAGATCATCTCATTCCACATCAGTGTTCTTGCTTCACACAATAGTGAGCAGGATGCCTCTGTCTCCTTCTCTCGTCTGTACTCTGTGAAGGTTACTTACACCTACGCACCTCCTAAACTTAATATCCCTTATAAACAAACTTAATTAGTGGGAAGTGATGTTCTCAGGGCTTAACTGCGAGCTGTGCCGAGGGGTGGGGGTGGGTTGGTCGGAAGGCAAACAGCTGCTGATAATCACCTTACGTTTTCAGACTGGTTATCAGAGGTTATTTTCAGTGTTGCCATGGCGGCAGGTTGCGAGCGGATGACACGGTGTGTGACAAAAGTTGCTGATGGACGGTATGCAGAGAGTGTTGTCTTCGGTGTGTGTCAACTCCTTAACCACGGCAGCAGAGACGGTGTGCCTGCGTAATTGATTCTATTTAAACTTCAGTATAAGATTGTCATTAAAAGTAGCAGTGAAACTTGCCAAGACTTGTATACTTTTTGTGCTGTGTTACTGTAATGCTGTGAAATGTGGAAAACAACAGCAGCGAAAGGAGATGTTGCGCGATAATACAGCTCATGTTCTGGATCAGGTCTTAATGTTTGAACATGTGAAGAGGGTTAGCCACAGATATTCATCACAAAACATGGACACATCCAGGTTTTAATAAGCAACTTAGTTTATGTTTGTAATTTACATAAATAAAAACTGAATCCATTCCTAAAGCAATAACTTTTACTGCATTTACAACATTTTCATGGCTGAGATTTATTCAACACTTTTGAATAAATGAGAAACCACATAATACAGACATAACACAGCATTAAGTGGATCTCGAGAGGAGTATCGTAAGCAGTAATGACAATAATTATGATGTGTGAGAGAGAAGCCATTTGACTTCAGTGTGTTTCTTCAGTTGCCTTTTTAATTGAGTATTTTTAGTACTTTTGTATAACCCTATTGCACTTTTTCTTGAGTGCTCTTCTGCTTTTAAAGTCTATTGTCGCTTTCCTCAGTAGCCTCTTATTTCATGGAAATAAACAACAAACATTTCTTAATGGATTTAGTCATTAAGCTAAAGCTATGCTGAGTTATGATAAACTGTAGAAATAAAACAACAAAAACTTGTTGCACATTTTTCTAATACATATTCTGTTACTGAAAATCAAAATGTAGTGTGTCACTGTGGAAAGCAGTGTGATTACAAAACTTTAATCCAACACTACTACAGAAGGATTAAAAAGAGAATTTTTTTTCATTTAATGAATAATAAAATAAATGTACCGACATAGTGCACAATAGGAAGGTTGCAGAAAGTGAAGTGTTTGCCGATCAGACCCTGTCGTGATGCCAAGCTTCATGTCATCTTTGCAACCAATGGTTTTTTCCCTTGAATGCATCTCAAACAAAATTTTACTCTAAAATGCTGTGGATTGTAAAGATTTGCAAACAACAGTAATCTGGCCATATTTACATTTAATAATTATTTTTGATCACTTATGAGTCAGTAACCTAACTCCAACAGGTGTCACCAATACTAACTCTAACCTCAACCAAAGCTCATCTACAGTACTCATACACATATATACATAAGAAACAAGTGAAAATGGTCCAATCTCTATTCATGTCAGAATAGTCCAAAAGATAAAATGATGTTGTAGCGACACTCGCTGCTGTGGGCCCGTCAACAGAGAAACACCACACCCGGGATTACGTTCAGGAGCCGTTCGGCCCGTTTAGTTACAACTATGTACAATGTCTTCTTCGCTGACGCGGTCCTCTGGCCCAGCTCGGCTTCGTGCCTCTCCTTCCCGACCCCCTCCTCAGGGCTGCCACTACTGATATAAGCACACACAGATTGATTAATGCCTTACACCTGTTTTCCCAGGGCTACCTGCCCTGAGCTCCTGAGCCCCTCCTCCACTTCTCCCTCTCTGCAGCCAAGCTCAAACCACGCCCCACCACCACAGATGTGTTAATGATTAGATGGTATTATTAAGCATCATAAGTGCATCACAGGAGCACTGTAATAGCATGATGAATGCAAATATTTGAAAAGAATACCAAGAGAAAAATATGAATAGATCATACCCCAAATAGACTAAAGGTGCAAATAATGGGAGCATACTGGAAGTTTTTTTTTTTTTTTACCCATAAACTGTGCAAAGGCTGTCACATCATCATATAATATTATCTGGAGCCCCCTGTGACGGCCCTCTGGCTTTATCACAGCCTGTGGGTTTGTGTCTTGCCCTGGGCTGCTGCTTGTGTTTTGTGTCTATAGGTCCTGGTGGTCCACAGCCTGGCCCGTCCATCCAGACTGCATTTAGGATCAGCCGTCACGGTTTCTTTTGTTTGGTTTGGTATAGTTACTTACATACTTCTTTGTATTTTACACCATACAACACTGCACTTTCACACATCCATTCACTAACTATCTACAATCTACTGATTGTCCATTTCATACATTTAGTTAATGTTTTCTATTACCATTTTTGTAAAGAAATATAATTGTTCTTCCCAGTACAACGGTGTGCATTTCCCTTCTTTTGTCATGGCCTAAGAGCCGGGTCGTGACACCCCAATGTTTTGTGTTCACAAGATAGTAACTTGCACACAATCTTGTTTGCATTGTCTTTCAGGACTTAAGGGGCTCCATAATATTATGTCCATCAGTTTATCAATCCAAATATCCACCTCATCACCAAAAGAAGATGACGGAGCAAAAGCAATACCAAAGGATATATTTAGTGCAAAAATAAAATAAATAAGGTTATTAAGTGGGTTTCACAGCAAGGCACACACACACACACACACAAGCCCTCACCAACCCTGTCTCTTCTATACAGTTAATTTGCAAAAGCAAATAAGTTTTGTAGGAACCATAATGCCGACCAGATTACGTTTTCTATTAACACAATGATGAAATGTTGTTAATAACCTTCTGTATGTGACAAGTTGCAGAAATACTGGACATATCAGCAAATGTTCACTGACAACATGTTTCATTTGTTTTCTGCCAAAATATTAATCTTGCAATACAATATCAGCTCGTAGTCACTACAGCATTATTAAACGTTTTTATGGTTTTGTTTAGACACAGGCAGCACTGTGTTAATGAACACGCAATAGCTTACAAGCTGAGGCCATTGCAAAGTTAACCAGGAAGACATCCTGTTTATCAACAACCACAACTTTTGTAATTTTTTAATAAAATGTTTTTAATATGGATTATGTTCAGATGCAATCTTTTTATGAGTGAATGGAGCATTACATTTATGGACTGCACATGAGTTGCAGGAAGGTGGGCAGCTTGGATAGCAGGTGTACAAAGTTCTGAACTTTGACATCAGAATGTGTCCCATCCTGAGTCCCGTCTGTGGTTAGGTTTAGAAAACAAAACCACTTTGGCTAAGGTTAGGGAAAGATTGTGGTTTCAGTTAAATGTCAATATCCACTTTGTGTCTCAAGTCACTGCAGACTTTTTCTGTATTAAACCAAACCACAATCTTTCCTTACCTTTTAAATGTGCATTTGTTACTACTTCACAAGGTGATGTGTGATGTGTGCATTATATCACAGTATAAAACAACTGTCGGACAGCATCAAGGTAGTTAAATATGAGTGGACACAGGTTTATCTCACAGTAAAAACTCTGCTTTGACATTGTGTCCATTCCTTTATTTATCTTCACTGGACAACGTCCAATTCCCTGCATATGAAGAGAGACTACAGTGTTGAGAATCATTCCTTAAGATTGTACATATTGATGTGTGGATCTACAGCAGCTCTACAGGACTGTTTTGAATGCACAGACGGGCACATGTTCAGAGATGCCACCACACAGGAGAACCACATCAACCTTGAGGAATATACATCGACACTGACATCATACATCAGCAAATGTGTTGACAATATGGTGATCACAAAGACAATAAAATCATTCCACAACCAAAACTCCTGGATGAATGGAGAGGTGAGGGCCCTATCCAAAGCCAAAAAAGCTGCCTTTTGGTCAAGTGACAAAGAAGCTTACAGCACCGCCAGACTGAAAGCTGGCATCAAGGAGGCAAAACGGAAACATCAGGAGAGACTGGAGAGAGACCTCAACACCAAAGATATGTGGCAAGCGATCCAGACCATCACAGGCTAGCAAACAGGAGCGCCCCCATCATATGTGACGCCATGCTGCTTAACACATTTTATGCTTGCTTTGATCTCCTCAACAGATAGTTAGCTGTCAAGTCTACTCTGCCTCCAGAAGACTGGCCACTGTCAGTATCCACAGCAGATGTGAGAAGAATCCTGCTGAATATGAGTGAATATGAGTAAAGCTGCTGGGCCTGATAATATTCCTGGCCGTCTACTAAGAACATGTGCCAACCAGCTAGTTGATGTCATTACTTATATTTTTAACATATCACTGTCAAAGAAGAGAGTTCCTAAATGCTTTAAGACAACGACCATTGTCTCTGTACCAAAAAGGTCTGCAGAGTCTAGTTTAAACGATTTCCACCCTGTGGCACTCACCTCCATTCTGATGAAGTGCTTTGAGAAACTGGTTCTCCAGCACATCAAAGACAACATCCCAGCCAGTTTGAACCCTCACCAGTTTGCATACAGAACAAACAGATCTACAGAGGATGCCATCTCCACTGCCCTCCACTCAGTTTTCACACACCTTGATAATAACACCTACATCAGAATGCTATTTATTGATTTCAGCTCAGCATTCAACACAATCTCCCCCATGAAACTGATTGTCAAACTTAGTACTCTGTGCTTGAGTACTACACTCTGCAACTTCCTCACAAACAGAGCCCAGACCAGGACTTCTCAAAGTCCGGACCTCGGTCCGGATGCGGACAGCAAGTTAATCCAGACCCAGCCCAGACCTCGTGTTATGAATACAATACATTATGAAGTGTAACGTTTTCTATTTTGAAATACATACATACAATATTGATCGATAAATTGTTAGTGATGTTGAATATACAGTGTAGTTGGAGATCATTCACAGCAATCATCCAGATCAATGGGGTTTTAATGTGGCTTATTTCCCTATCTTTGACATCGTTGTCATGGCAACGTTAACTGCAGGAAAGAGTGCTGTGTGTTGCTGCTGCCGAGTTCACGCAGTAACGTTACACCGGAGAATTTGCTATCAGCTCCTAAATCGCAGATACAGAATGTGTCTCATTTTCTCTAGTACACAATTTCTACAACTAGTGTAAATGTAGCTGTAAGAATATGTCTGAGTCAGAAATAAGCATGGACTAACTGTCTGAGCTGTGTCTGCCTTGGTTTCGTTTTTTTTTTTTTTTCTCTCTGCCTTGGTTTCGTTCTGGCTGAATCAAAGGAGATGTGGCATTAATTGCAACAACGAGTAGCCCATAGATATAAAACTGTTGGGTTTGTTCCGGACCTATGACCTTGAATAAAAAGCAGATGCAGACCTTTGAGTGATAAGTTTGAGAACCCCTGCCCCAGACAGTTCGGACTGGCAGTCACACATCCTTCACTCTAGTGCTCAACACCAGAGCCCCCCACGGCTGTGTGCTCAGCCCCCTCCCGATCACGCTGTACACCCATGACTGCAATCCCCAACATGGAGAGAACTCTGTTGTGAAGTTTGTGGACGACACTACCATCATCGGCCAGATTAAAAACAACAATGAGAATTGATATGACAATCTTACAGAGTGGTGCACAGAGAAAAACCTACTGATCAATGTCAGCAAAACCAAGGAGCTGATCATTGATTTTAGTTGAAAGGACACAAAGACACACACTCCTGTCTACATCAATGGAGCTGAGGTGAACAGTTTTAGGTCCCTAGAGATTAAAATCGCCCAGAACAACATTGGTACCCATCCACTGAGCATCAGTGATATTGGAGAGGTGAGGTGCCTGCACAAAGCCCAAAGGATACAAAAAGACAATACCCACCCCAGCCACAGCCTGTTCACCCGCTGCCGTCTGGCAAGCGAAACAGAAGTATCCGTTGCCGTACCACCAGACTACAGAGCAGCTTCTTTCCTCAGGCTGTGAGGCTCCTCAACTCCACCTCATTCTCTGCAGTCCACCATAAATAAATGACATGGAACTTTCTGTTATTCTGGTTTTGCACATTACCATACCACATTATACACTTTGAATAATATGTGTATGTAAGTAACTGTATATATTCTTTTTATTCTATTCTGATTTTGGATATTTGTATGTGTGTTCTGTGTGTAGCATGAAGGGGGCTACAACTTTCATTTCATTGTGCAGCCCTGTGTTGTAGAATGACAAATAAATGTAGGCTACCTTTTTTATTCACCTTTAAATTTCCTCTTCACATCTTATTTTATTAATTGATGCTTGTTTTTCTTTTATCTCTGCTACTACATTTGTAAGTTAATTTTCACAAACTACATGCAATTTAAACTAAATAACAATACATAGAAAAGGAAATAAATTTGAATCTAATGCCCTTTTGGCCTATCTGCAATCAACTAAATGGAATTCAGGTTCTTAAGTACATTTCGTTGTTGTCACTTTAAGTGTTTGTCGTTTTATTACTTCTGTAGTTGATTTAATCAATACTTTCTATCAATATCCTCAAACCTGTCTGTATTTGCTCTCATCTGTCTGTAGGTTGTCAGAAACATGACAGGGCTGAACAATAGAAGAGAAACGTCACAGTCCATCAGGCAGCATCAGATGTGATGAGTATCAGCAGGAGCAGGTTCACTCTGTGAAAACCTCCCCTCAGACTCAACTTTTAAAGGAGTGGAAATAGTCCACATCAGCCTCACTTCTCCCTTTTTCTGCCCACCAAAGGCACAGGGTGAAAGCTGTCTCACACACACACACACACACACACACACACCATCCATGTGAAACAAAAAGGAGGGGGGGATCTCTGTTATCCCAGTCTTTGTGATAAACAGGAAAGAGGAAGGAGGCAGGAGTCAGCAAGGCCAGAGAAAGAACACTCACAGATGTCTTAATAAAGCCCTGAGCTTCCTCCTCTCCCCACCATCCCTCTCCTTTGTCCACCTCCCTTTCTCTCTCCTTCTGTCACTGCCCCCCTTCAAGCCCCAAGCCATTCTTTTCATATCTAATATCCTCTTCACACTCTCCTGCATCCTATCTGTCTGTGTTGTGGCCTTGTAGCAACACTATTACTGCACAAATTGTAATAATGACAAAGTTTGTGTATATTGCATAAAGTAACACATGCCAGATTTAATGTAATCATTGTCAACTGTACATTTGTAAAATTGTGTGGATTAAATGAGTACCTGCTCTTGTCTTACAGGCCAAGCCTGTTACTTTAATAAAGTATTGTTATATGGGTTGGTTTTAGCCTCACTGTTGCAAAGCTAGCAATTTATTTGTTTTCATCTCCTCAGTGGTTAGTGGAGTAAGTCAGCTAACTCAGTTAGATGGTATCTGGTAAGATCCAAATTATTCTCCTGAAATTTTTGCAAACTCATGTTATATTGTGTATATATAAAACATGAGTTTTATATCGAATTTTTATATTTTTTTACTTTATTTCTTTAGTTTACTTAACAGGAACAATGCTTATTGAATACAGAGAGAGAGAGGAATGTAACATAATATACTGTATTATGCACAAAATAGTACACATCCACCAATAAATAATGCCATTGTATAACATACTAAATAAATAAATAAACAATAAATAAAACATGCAAGAAGTATGTTTTACACAGAGTCTGGCAGGTGTCATCAGAAAAAAGTCTGCATAAATTACTGAATTAATAATTTGTAGTCATTTGTAGCATATGGGAACTAGTATTTGAGTATTTAAATACTAGTTTCCATCATTATACTAATTGTAAAATGATAAAATTGGCATATGATGAAGATTTCAGAAGAAACTCCTCTCTGTCGCCTGTAATTATGAACGGCATAACCACTGAAAGTGTACAGGAGTACAAGTACCTGGGCACTGTTATTGAAAGCAAACTGACATGGATGATGGTACTTTTACCCAGGAGACGGCTGTTCGTGTCCCGTGTGAAAAGTCAACCTTGACTTATTTTAACGTCAGGTAACTTACTAAAAACTTACTAACGTACTTATTTTAACTTATTATTATTAACTTATTTTAATGTACTTATTTTTGTTTATTTATTCAAAGTTTATTTAAAGTTTAGAGATGACAGCAATCATGGCTGCTGGAGTTTTAATATATAGAAATCTGAGATAAAAAATTTTTTTATTTGTTTGTAGTTTTGTATGAATGCTAACTTTATACTTGTGTAGCTCCAGCTTGTCCAGACAAAAAAAAGCAAAGGCAAATTTGGGAGAAGTAAAGACAACAAAGAAAAGAAGAAGAGCAGCAAACAAACAAACAAAAACAAACAAAAAAAGTGAGTAAAGTAAAATAGAGAAAATGCCAACTGAAATGATAAACAAAACATATTTGCGCTGTTTTGAATTGGACTGTTAATGAAACTTGATGAACTGTATTGTCATATTAAAGTCAGTTGAAAAAACTTTGATTTCACTAAATTTGTCTATATTATAGGACATTGCTAAATGTGTATTTGTGTTGTGTATTAAAACAATGCAAGACTAAACTGTTTTCCAAGAAAATCCTTGATTTTTGTCCTGCCTAAGAAGATAGAACCTTATAATTCCAAATGAGTTCTCAGTTTTAGAGGGATCTATACAAAACAACTGTTGTACGAAACCCCATTCAAAAATGTAATATACATGCCTTTATTTTGACAAAATAAATGAGAACTTTGCTGTATACCAGTTTTGCTGTGGAGGATGTGAAAAGTTTGCAGCTCAATATCTCAAAACCACTCAGAATGCACATAGAACCTTACAATTCCATGGTCAGGTGTTGTATTTGCAGTTTGCTCTTCTGATACCTGGTATCTGCAGTGGTAGGTTCGAGTGCTGTTAAGTCTGTTTTTGGGGAATTGTTATGTCCCATTGGGATTTCTTATGTTTCCTGAGACCTCGATAATAGTGTGTCTACTTTCACTTTCTCACGTATGTGTGGATTCAGCAGTAACCGTGCCAGTGGTGCCCTTGTGCCACTGTGCCAGGTGCTCGGTCTCTTTGGGTCCCTTCGATGGTTTGCACATGGCACCAAATATGTCTGCCTTGATATAGGATGAGATATAGGATGATATAGAGTGTTTCCTTGTGCTTATAATTGTCTCGAACACGCATACAATTTAAAAACAATCCTGATTCACAAATGTTTGCATGTGAGTAAGAACAAATCAGTGATTGACAGAACATGAATGAGGCCCATTGTCTATGATCATGGCCACACCCCTTGCTGAAAACATAATACACCTTGTAGCTACATAGTATTCAGTTGTGTTGTTGGAGGAGAAACTCATATCGCTTCCTCTATACTTATACATCTTCTATTCTCCATGTATGACTGCTGAACATCAGTACTAATGGCAATCAGTTTACATTTGCTCAATTTGACTCAATTTCAAGATCGCAAAATACTTTTACTTTAATACTTAATTTAGCGGACATTTTGTCATACTGCTGAAACCTGTATATCACAAAAAAAAAAAAAGAACCAAAGATTTTTAGCCACGCAAGCAGTGTGGCCCTGGGGATGGCAGTGTCTGTCAGTCTACCTCTTTGGTTGAGACTAAAATATAAAAATATTCCTTTTGTCTGTTGTTGTACAGACGTTCATGGTGCCCAAAGGATGAATCCTACTGACTTTGGTAATCCACTGACTTTTCATCTAGCGCCATCATCAAGTCAAAATTTAATTGTGTCCAATAATTTGGTTTATGTCCAAATAGGTTGTGTTTAGTGCTGATTTGCACATTTTAGCATGCGAATGCGATAATCTAAGAGGGTGAACATTATACCCGCTTAGCATCTGAATGCTAGCATTGTCATTGTGAACATGTTAGCAGGCTGATCCTAGTATTTAGCTCAACACACTGCTGTGCCTAAGTACAGCCTCACAGAGTTGCTAGCATGACTGTAGACTCTTAGTATTGTTTTCCAATTGATGGCTAACTAAGGCTGCACTTTGCTGTCTGTTAGAATCTACCCAATACTGAACAGGCTAGCAAATTACTCCTAATCAGTGATATACCTTGACTCATAAACTCTGGCCACCTCTGTCCACTCTTCCAATAGGTCAGTCTGCCTTCATCTACAAAGCAAAGGAGACTTCTCTTCCTTCACCTAACTACAGCTGTAGCTGCAAACAAAAAAAAAAGAAAATAAAGTTGAAAGTTTTCCTTTCTCTGTGTTTTAAGTGCTCACCCCACACCCCTACCCACTCTCTGAATGTGTTGGCTTTGGGTGAACTCTCCATGTGGCACAAGGTTATTCATCAGCTGACACAACGCCAGAGATTTACTCAGTAAATGCCAGCAAGTTGTTGCTCGGTAATGCTTTGTGTTGAGTCTTACTCCTTTTGAAAGGTTGAATGCATACCTCAGCTTTATGCTGGCCCCCCATCCCTCCTCCACCCTCCGTTCCACATAGTCCATCCCATCTTCTCTGACAGCAGTGTTTGCCTGCTGGCCGTGGCTACCAGAAATCCTTGGAGCTATGAAAGCCCTGCTCCATTGTTGGCTCTTTAGAGATGTGATTTGTGTTTGCCTCATGAGGCAATCTACCTGCAGGTAGAGCTGTCAGATGCATGAAAGCAAACAGCAAACGATAAAAAAGAAATGATGCATTTTCCCTTTGCTGTGAGATTTGGATGGACAACCTTAATGCTACTACATGAGACTAGCAGGCTCGTAAAGAGGCTCAAATAACTTAAAATGTAAGAGGAGAAAGATGAGAAAGATTTTTACTGTCTTATAGCACTGTTAGAGCAGGGTTCGATAGGGCTGTTCATTATTTACAGACTTCTGTCTTCTAAAACTCACTTTTAAACCTGTACTCTCTCCTGTTCCATTACTTACTCATTTGAATCAGAATCAGAATCTGGTTTATTGCCAAGTAGGTTTTCACATACAAGGAAACTGCTTTGGTATTTTGCAGCACAACAATAAACATAGTAAGAGAAAATAACAGTACTTGAAAAAAATCAAGTACTGCAAAAATTCACATACATACTCACTCTCTCTCTCTCTCTCTCTCTCTCTCTCTATATATATATAGATAGATAGATAGATAGATAGATAGATAGATAGATAGATAGATAGATAGATAGATAGATAGATAGATAGATAGATAGATAGATAGATAGATGTAGCTTTAAGCCATTCCTATTACATGTTTAGTTGGAAAAGCATAATTTCTGTTACTCAGTATTAAGTTTAACTTTGCTAATTTACAATATTGGCCAGATGAACATGGTTGGTAAACAGAGAACTTATTTTCCAGCCAACAGCCTGACATCTTAACAGTCATAATCCATAAACCCGACCCAAGCCTCTAACTGTATGCAATAAAACAGCCTGAACCCAACATGAAGCCCAACACATTATCTGGGAAGCAGATCTCTAGAAGCATAGCATTTGTCCCTGAAAACCTCATAAGTCTATATTGAAAATTATACATTTTACATTATAATAATAATAATTTATGTCTTGCGGTTGCCCTCTGTATCAGACCAGGTTAGAAAAGGTGCAAAATGTGGCTTTTTCAGTACAAAACTAAGCTCATCATGCCATGCCCAACCTGTTTCAGTAGGATTCTTCACTGAAGCCAGCTGGCTGACAGACTCAGCACCTCCTCTCCTGTCTTCTTAAACTCCTCCTGGTCAAAGATAAGTAGTATTTTAAGTGACATGCCATGGCCTGCTTGATTTTCATCTGTGCTTAAACAAAAGTTAGCTTCAGCGGCATACCAGGATCACAGTGCTATAATAAGAGACACACACATACACACGCAACACCCTGTCCCAGTCATAAACCTGTGAATTTCATAAACGCTCCAATCGGGAAGAATTTGGCCGGTGCTGTGCTGTTTCTCGTTAACAGTAAATAGCGTCACTGGGTCCTGGAGGTGAAATTACACTATATCATGGCTGAGAGCTCATTAAAAATGGATATGAGTGGTTGACTAACAGTAGCTCCCAGGCTGGAAAGTGTCAACGGGCTTGCCGCTTTCCTTCCTTGTTGTAAAAAATTCAAGCTGATGTGACACAGCGGGCACGTTGGTGCCAGACATGCACAGTGATTTATGCCTCTCATTTCCAGTAGGGGACATTTTAAGTGAAAGCACAGGGAATTTGCCAATTTTACAGCGAGGCACTGCAGAGGAAAAAGTACAACAGTTGTATACTTTGAGAGATTCTCAGCATTGTTGGGAGGAAAAGCAAAGGCGTCTGAATGCAGCATCTGTCAAGAACATGCTCACAAATTACCTGTTGGCACTCACTGACTATGATCCAAGGCCGACTGCCACACAAACAAAACAGCAAATACAAAAGAGAATTTATGTTATCACCATCTGAATATGCTGTGGCTTAATATAAAAAGCATTGAAAGGACATGAACTTGCAGACTATAATTCTTTGCTGTATTCCACTAATACATCCCAACATCACATCAAAAAGAGGAAAGAACAGATTATACCATAAGCACCTTTAGCAAGTCATGATGACAGCATTTTAGAGTACTGTGCTCCCAGAATGCAGAGCTTGCTAGAACATCCTTGCAGTTCTTGTGGTTAGTAGAGTCTCTAAAAGTAGAATGGGAGCCAGAGCCTTCAGCTATCAAGCTCCTCTCCTGTGGAACCAGATCCCAGTTTGTGTACGGGAGGCGGACAACCTCCTCACCTTTAAGAGTAGGCTTAAGACTTTCCTCTTTGATAAAGCTTATAGTAGGGCTGACTCAGGTGACCCCTGAGCCCCCCCCTTAGCTGTGCTGCTATAGGCCTAGTCTGCCAGGAGACTTCCCATGATGCACTGAGCTCCTCTCTCCTCCTCTCCATCTCCATCTGTACACACTCTTATCCCATTAATGCTTGTTACTAACTCAACTGCTTCTCTCTCCTGTAGTTGTGTGCTTTCTCTCCTCTCTCTCTCTCTCTCTCTCCTTCTGTTGCTTTCTGCAGGTATTTCTGCCTCCGGAGCTGTAGAGTCTGGATCTATGGTTGTGGCCACCTGCTGCCCCCGTGTTCCTGCTCAGCTGCCGCTGCTGCTATTATTGTTATTGGTCTTATTAATAGTATTATTACTATTATTATGATTGCTATTATTAATATTTTTATTAAGATTAAGATTAATATCATTATCACTACCATTATTATTGCCTTACATCTCTATTTGGAACTTGCATTGGACTACTGTATGGTCTCCTTCCTCCTGCTCTCTCTCTCCCTCTCTCTCCCTCTCAACCCAACCGGTCGAGGCAGATGACCGCCCACCCAGAGCCTGGTTCTGCTTGAGGATTCTGCCTGTTAAAGGGAGTTTTTCCTTGCCACTGTCGCCTAGTGCTGCTCATGGTGGGAATTGTTGGGTCTATGTAAATAACATTATAAAGAGTCGGTCTAGACCTGCTATATAAATAAAACTGAATTTCATTTAATTGAATGACTGGTGAATGCCGTTCATAATGCTGTGACATTCAACGATGATTATAACTTCAATTCAGGTCGTACATTCAGTCTGTTCCTGGTTCAAACTGGTCAGGTCAGTACAAAACTAGCCTACAGCACTGTGTATAAGGTAGCTCAGCAGACCGGTACCTGCAACAGAGATATCACATCATGATTGTTTCTGTGGCTGTTGTGGTTTTTCAGTGGGCTGTTAAACACAAAGTAACATACTGTGTGTCACGGCAGAGCTGACAAAAGTGCTCTAGCAGGAGCTCCACTGCTAAAAGCTACTGATTCAGTCAGTGACAATGGTGATTAGTACAGTCAGTTCAGCCCACTCACTGCATGGTTTTGGTAGACATCAAAGGTCATCAACCAGGAGTCAGCGGACGGCCAGAGAAAGATCAAGCAGGACATTCATAGTCATTCAAGACATTCAAGACCGTGAGATGAGGCTGAAAGCTCCCAAAAGCTAGCAGGATGGAAGAAAACAAAAGAATAAATCATGGACAGATGTTCTCATTCTTGGCGAGGAGCCTGCCCTCATTAATCACACCTTATCAGCCGCTATCTGAACGAAGAGAGGCAGAAAATGGAGTGAGGAGCAAAGGAGGAGGACAGAAGACTGGAAAGCACAGAGGAAGAGGTGATGGAGGAGTGTTTCTCTCTGCTTGCTATGTGACTCAGAAGCTCAGAGCAGTCCCTGACGTCCTGCCACCTCGGTGAATTGAATAAAGACGTAACAGTAGCCCAAGGGCACAGTGTTAAATAATGCCCAGGCACACTGAGTACATTAAGATTTAGCATAAATAAGGAACAGTAGAGCGGCGGATGGCCTCTGTGCTGCCATCTCATTAACCCTGTCAGAGAGCGAGATGGACAACTCCAAAGGGAGATGTCAAAGGAAAAATGGACACCCACATGAGGTGGAGGACACGGGCGAGTGGGAGAAAAGACCTTGAGATTGGAAGTTTCTGCAGAGGGGATTATGATGTAGGATTTGAATTTGTGCATCTGTTGTTTTACAGTAAAAGAGAATACCAGTGCTCTGCCTCTGAATGTTGCAGTGCTATTGAAAACAGCATGCACTGACGTTATGAAACCCTATACAATAGCAAACACACTCAGCAGGACTGAAAAGAAGACTTTTCTGGCTGCATTCTGCATGCATTTAAAGCTCATATACTCTTTGAATTGAAATTCAAATACTGTGTCTATTTAATATGTTAATGATTGGCCATAGCCTTGATGTTAACTTAAAGTGTGTCTCCAGATCCTAGTTTAAGCAAAGATATATTCTTTGCTTCATTAAAATTCACTCACACTGGCATTCAATCACATTGAATTTCTCTCTGTTTACAGGTCTTGTCCAGCTTTACTTTGCATAATGCTTCAAATAACTCCTGTCATTAGCTCAATGTGCTTTACAAATGAATCTCTAACAACATTCCATAATATTACTGGTGCAGTACTGTAGTCGATGCCAGCTAAGCAGTTAGGGCAATATCTAAATGACTAAAATGTAAATTTGAAATGTGCTTCATGTATTGCAGGGGTCACCAACATGGTGCCCGCGGGCACCAGGTCGCCCGCAAGGACCACATGAGTCGCCTGCGGGCCTGTTCTAAAAATAGCTCACTATAGCGCCACTTACCAGTGAGCTGCATCTAATTTTTTTGTTGCTATTCTTTTTTAAATCACACTTGCATTGGTGTAAATTTTAAAATGACAATAATTAAAAAAAAAAAAAAAAAATGTTTCAAATTAGATTAAAGCTAGCTGGTCTCCACGGCAACCGTTGCCAGCTAGCGGGCGCAGTGAAGGTGAGGAGATGATTTACCCCCGACAACATGGCAGAAAAAAGAAAGAAAACATATCATTTTCACAATGAATGGGAGGAAGAGTTCTTTTTTACGACTGTGAAAGATTCCTGCTTGTGTCTCATTTGCGGGGCAACTATGGCGACTGCAAAGCGGCACAATGTGGAGAGACATTTCAGGACGTGTCACACAAGCTACCATGCTAACTACCCACCGGGAAGCGCACTACGAGCGGAAAAAGCCCGCGAGTTAAAGGCAGCTTTGTGCAAACAGCAGTCTTTTTTTTACGAGACTGGTGAAAAACTCCCGAAAAGCAACCGAAGCCTCATTTAGAGCTACACATTTCTTGATTAAGAAAAAGAAGGCATTTTTAGACGGGGAGGTTTTCAAAGAAGCAACGATGATAATTGCAAAAACTGTGCTTAAAGATGAGAAATATGGAACCGATGTCATCTCCACTCTCTCCGATGTCCAACTGGGGGCATCTACAATGGTTAGAAGAGTGTCGGCTGGACCGGGATCTGGCAAAGTGCAGGTGGTTCAGCATCCAGTGTGACGAGTCCGTGGACAGCAGCAGTACAGCGCAGCTGATGGTCTTCATCCGGATGGTGTTTGATGATTTCTCCACAAAAGAAGAACTTCTGACACTGCTGCCTCTAAAGACAACTACGAGGGGAGTTGACATCTATAACGCAGTGAAGGAGTTTTTCGCGGAGAAAAAGGTACCGTTGGAAAAGCTAGTATCAGTGACTACCGACGGCGCTCCTGCTATGATCGGCCGACATACAGGATTCATTGCGCATTGTAAAGGTGACACAGAGTTCCCAAACTTTATGCATTACCACTGCATCATTCACCAGCAGGCGTTATGTGCAAAGGTGATTGGCTTTGGACACGTGATGACTCCCGTCGTGAAGATCATAAATAACATCCGCTCCAGAGCTAAACAGCACAGAACATTCAAGGTGCTATTGGAGGAGCTGTCAGCTGAATATGGTGACCTGCTACTACACACGGAAATCCGATGGCTCAGCAGGGGACGAATTTTGCTTCGTTTTTTGTCACTTTTGGGTGAAATCAAAGAGTTCATGCAATCCAAAGGCGAAGACACCTCGCTGCTGGAGGACACTGAGTGGACACTTGACCTTGCATTTTTAACGGACATTACTGGGAAACTGAACCATTTGAACTGTGAGCTGCAAGGCAAAGGTAAGACTGTTGCTGACATGATAAGTGCTTTAAATGCATTTAAAGTTCAGATGAACATTTTCTCTGTGCATTTACAGAGAAAAAAGGTGCTGCACTTCCCCTCTGTGCAGATGGTGCTTCTGCGTCTGAGACTTTTGACAAAGTTGCAGAAAAGTACTCTCAAGTCATAAACAGACTTGGGCAAGAGTTTGAGAACAGGTTTTGTGACCTTGATCAGCTTGAGCCATGTGTGTCGTTCATTTCCAATCCTTTCATGAACGTGGACAAAACATGCATTTCTGAGCAACTAAGTGCAACGTTCAGCTTGGATGCTGGACAGGTGGAAATTGAAATTGTAACATTGCAAAATGACCTCCACCTCAAAGCCTATCAGGCTGCACCAAACTTTTGGTGCCTTGTTGACACAGAAAAGTACAGTGGTGTATGCACAGCAGCTATGAAGGTTGCCAGCCTATATACTGGTGAACAGCATGCAATGCCAGGCTTCCCACTAACAGACAAAGAAACAGATACCAGATGTTATCAGTGGCAACATGGCATTGCCATGGCAAAGTTGAAATCAATTATTGAAAAATCGTGATAAATGTGTTTGTTAAATGTAACATATGATAATTTTGTTAAAAAATTCTGTAGATTCGGTGATAGGTTCGGTAAAATCTGAAAGTTGATTTTTGTATGTTACATAATTGATAATCTGTACAAACATGGTGCAACGTAGTGCATGATTTGTTAAAAATTGTTAGTGGCTAGTGAAAATGTTGTTGAAGTGATCATCTGAAAATATAAATACTTGCAGAGATTTATAGAAATAAAGTGTTGCATATTTATATTTATCTGTTTCCTACCTTGTTAAATCATTGTTGATAATTATTGTGAGAAATCATTAACATGATCAGTGTCTTCACATAGATGAATATCATTGATTATTAATAACATATAATTAAAAGTAAATTTAGCAAATTTGTTATTTCAGAAGTGTGTATCAAACTGGTAGCCCTTCGCATTAATCGGTACCCAAGAAGTAGCTCTCAGTTTCAAAAAGGTTGGTGACCCCTGATGTATTGAAAAGCAAGCATATGTGTAGCCTATGCCTTATATTAGTGGATGTGTCATCACAGTGAAAAGTAAGACACACCAGTGTGTGCTCACTGTGGTCTGGTAAGGCTCAGTGGGCATTGGATTGGGTCAGGGCCCTAGTCACTTGAATGACTTTACAGGTAATCAGATTTGCCACTTCTCACAGTCGTCATTTAGAGCAGTGGTTCCCAACCTTTGTTGTCGGACGTACCCCCACAGCCCTATCACCTAGTACCTCTTTATCATACCCCTTTGATAGAAGGGATGGCTTTATGGTACTGTTCAATGGTATTTTTTGTAGTTTTGGCCAAGTTTGCATTTGTAGTACTGCCATTTGGAGTGACATAAACTTGTTGCTTCAACCATTTACAGTTTCTTTACTTTCAGCTAGTCTTTCTGCAGTTTTAATCAACTTTTAATTGACTCAGGTTTGTGTAAAACTGAGGCATGTCTTGTGACTACCATAGTTGGTAAGTTATTGTGACAATAACTATAAAGATCAGTATCACACAATTTTTTCCTTCTTACTTGTGTGTTGATTTTTCTCCTAGACAAAAATATGTGATATATATTATCAAGTCATAATTTATTTTCTTTTTTTTTTCAAATTAGCTGAGCTTCACAATTTTCCATGTACCCCTTGTAACATTTGGTATATGATAAGTGGGAATCAATGAATGGGATACGTGAGTTCAATCGACAGGGCTGTGGGGGAACCACTGCAGCAGATGACTGATGAGTTCACACTTTAGCTTGGACATAAACATGTCCCATTCTAAGAAAAACATGTTATTATCAGTCCTGATAGCACCTAAATGCATTTACACTGACTGCTGAGGTGGCTAGTTTCACATGAAATAGTTTTACCAAAGAATATTCCCACTATGCAAGAAACAGAAAAAATAAACAAAAAGAATAAATTCCAAACATGAGTTAAATGAATAGTTTTACATTCTGGGGAATACACTTATTCACTTTAATGCATAGTGGAGTTAGATGAGAGGATGGATATTTATGAAGCTGAAGGCAGGATGCAATTATCGTAGCTTAGCAAAAAGACTGTAGACAGGGGGAAACGGCTAGTCTGGCTCGGCCCAAAGTTCAAAATACACTTAACACATCTAAAGCTCACTAATAAACTTGTTATTATAACATGTAATGTTTAATCCAAAATCAAACAGAAATTGTATAACAGAAATACGTTACGCGTAGAGTGGTATTGATCTTCTCCAACTCTTACCAAGAACGTGAATAAGCATATTTCTCAAAATGTTGAACTATTTACATTTCACTGCATACCTTTGAATAAACATCACAGAGATTTATGGATATCAGCAATGGGAAGTGTTATGGTGGGGATGAACACCACAGACCACAGATTGCAAGTTTCAACTCGTCTTGTTGCGAATCTTTGGTCTGAACTGGACTTAAGACATCAGTGCTCTGCTCACTCTTTTGGTGAATGTCTGCTGCCCACTGGAAAGCTGTGCTGTTGCTTGCTGCTACTGCTGTTCATATAGCATTTCATAAGCCCCACCTTCACCCCAGCATTTAGGCTCTGAGACTACATCCACAGTAATACGTTTTCATTTTAAAACGCGTAACTTTTGCTATGTTTACGCCTAGCATTCACACTACTCCCGCGTTTTCGAACCCCTAAAACTGAGACTTTTGAAAACGCTGCTGACGCCGTTTTAGTTTGAAACTCTGGCTTGCGTTTTAGTGTGGACGAGCGGAAACAGGGACGTTTGAAAACGATGATGCAGGCACCCATGTTTGCTTCCTGATTGGGTCTTCAGCCACGACATGTCCTTCCCTGATTCGTCACGCTCCATCACGTGACCATTCTCTGGAAGAAAACAAATGTCAGCCGTGACTATGAGTGGTTAATTCAACATTAATAACAAATTACAACACTTACTTTCAGTAACAGTCCCACCTGGTCGTCAGTCCAAGCAGAGAAATCTCTGGTCTTACTTTTCTCAATTGCTGTTCTTCTATTCATAGTATTTCCTGCAACTAACTAAGCAACCAACGTAGAGTAGACAATCTGCTTCCTGTTTACACCGGCGCGTGCATGCCCAGAACATGTTAATGGTCACATGATATGCATTTTCAGGTGTGTAGTATGAATAGAGATTATTTCTGAAATGGTGATAAAACGCTTGTGTGTACGGCGATCGTTTTAAAACTAAAACGTATTCGTGTGGATGTAGCCTGAGTCTACCCCCTCCTAGGGAGGAAGTTAGTATCATCACTTGCCATCCTGCTTTGCTGAGGTTGGTGCTTCCTTTTGGGGAGTGACAAGGTTAGAGGCTAAATGCCAAATATTAATGCTGTACATATTCTACATTCAAATACATTCTGTTCAATGCATTCCAGTTGGTTGACTTAAATTTAGTTCAAATATGAACTAAACTGAATCAGTTAAGGTTTATTTCATACACTGAAATAAACAAGATAAGTACAATTATGCTGAACAATGTATTTCACCAGTGTCCTTGTTCTGTTCTTATGAAGCCTACAGCAGGATGCAGTGTTTGCCATAACATTAGTCGCATTAGCTAATTAAGACACAGACGACCCTCACTGTGTGGGATGAACCTGAACTCAGTGATGTGGATTAGAGGTGGACATGTCCGTTCATTATATATATATATATATTTTTTATCACCACATCAGTGTACCATAAAGACATTGCCCACCAGGTCACTAGATCTAGCGGTCAAGTTGAGCGGAGGTTTCTGATACATGCTACTATTTTTAGGCATGCGAACATCCAAACAGGGATAGTAGTGTTACATACATGCATTTCCCTTATTTTACCACTGTTATAAGACAAGTAGTCAGAGGGTGGAAATTAGTTCAATTTCACAGCAAATCTACGTATTAACATATTAGTTGTCTATGCATTGCTTTTGTCCTTCCTTCCCCTCTACTCTTCTCCCTGTACATGAACTGCTGCACCTCCAGTCATCAGTCCATCAAGCTCCTCACTGGGCTCATCTCAGGTGGGGATGAGTCCACCTACAGGTGGGAGATTGACTATTTGGTGCCCTGGTGCAGTTGGAACAATTTGGAGCTCAATGCTCTGAAAACAATGGAAATGATAGTGAATTACAGAAAGAATCCAGCCCCACTCGCCCCCATCACCCTGTGTGTGCCAGTCAACACTGTGGAGTCCTTTGCACATCTTTTGGATTACTATCTTGTGTAGTGTGATAAGGAGCCTGATGAACCTCTACTTAAGTGTGACACAGCCATGTTATCAGCATGACCTCCGGGCCATAAAACATGACCCCCCAGGACTCAGGGATGACATTAAGGGAAAGCTAAGTGACAATTGCCCAATTTACAATAGGCCTGTAGTAAACTAGCCTAATACTCCCACATCCCAGGATATGGGCTGAAGATTCAACACTCTGAACTCTTGACACAAGAACAAAGGAACTGACTTTGCCATGCTGAAATAAATGTATATTAATGAATATGCTATGTTTAACTAACCCTCTGAAAGATACTGAAGTTTAATATGTTTAACATGCTGATTTTGATGCAGGTATAATAAACCCTGAACCAACAGGAATGGTTTACACCTGATTCTGGTTCTGAATATGTCAGATGGATAGATGACTAATGGATGATGTTCTTCTAATTTTCCTAAGGCCAACAGACAGAACAAACTCATTGTTTTACTCTGGCTGTCTGCTCTCCTCTGTAGCTTCAGGATGATGCTACTTTTACCATCTCTGCTTATTCTACCTTTTCTGCTCTTCCCCTCTGAAGCTAACATCAACATATTTCTGCTTTCTTTCAAGATGGAGAAGATCAGATCAATGAAAAGCCTCTTAGTCGAGCTGCGCTCTCAACATCTGCTATCGAGCCAGCACTTTTAGGCCCAACTAAAAGTGCAAGACATTTTTCTTTTTTTGTGAGTGCCAGTTTCTATATATAGTGTGTGTTTGTGTGTGTGTGTGTGTGTGTGTGTGTGTGTGTGTGTGTGTGTGTGTGCTTTCTTTCTTAGATGCACCCATAATGTGTGAAGCCAGAATCAGACTGACTTTTAATTTTAAGCATGCAGTACAGGCTTTGACCAGTAATGACACGTTTTGGGTGCATTTGCCAAAAGCCAGTATTTGGACTGATAAGCAGTCATGTCATGTTAAAAAATAGTGAAAATGATTTTTATCTGAGTGTAAAAACCTCAAAGACTGGACCTTAGGATAGTATAGCTCTCACAACAATAAACAGATAAGTAAGTGAGTTATCTCCAGTCAAGAGCATTCAAGACATTTCCATGGTTCCTGTCATAGTTTACTATTAAGGCAAATACAGTTGACTCTCACATCATGGCTCCGATCAAAACAGCTGTCCTATCCGATCAAAAGGTAATCTCATATTGGAGAAAGTAAAATAATAAAGTTGACAATTTAACTAAATTTCTTATTTAACTAAGTTTTGCATTTGAGTTTCTTCATCTAATACTTCATTTCTGTTTATTTACTCTAAATTAAATTAACTGACATCTGTACACTGTATCCACTTTGAGTTCCTAATTGGGCTTGATTTCTAATTCTGTTACATTGTCAAAACACTTTCAAGTTAAATTTTTGCCTTTTATTTGACAGTCAGTGTCGAGATAGACAAGAAACACAGAGCAGGGTATGACATGCAACAAAGGTCCCTGGGCCTCGAACCATGAATGTTGCGGTTATGTTGTATGCGCCTTAACCATAGGGCACCCCTAATACTGCATTCACATGGAATCAGGCAGACAGTAGACGGCAGATGGACAACACCTTCTGGACGTCACGGGACAAATAAAAAGTTCAACGGAATGGCAGGACGGCAAAACGAAACACGCATGACGATATGTTGCTATGGTGATGTCACAGGCTATTGTTTACAAAGAATTCAATAAAATATCAAATTATTTTGTCTCTATTATTTTATGTAATTACTCTAGCAATGCAATGCATAAACGCATAAAATGCGTCATTTTCTAAATTTTCTCTCGCAAACTTAAAATTAATGTTAAATTCCCTCCAAACCGTCAGGTCATTCATTCATTTCCAGCATGGCTAGTGAAACTACACTTGTTTATGTTTGTCTGATAAAGAGACGTTTTTAACTTCTTGTTGTCTAGATTGCCCATGTTTTCTCCTTGCGTGAGAGAGTTACGTAACATCTGGTTGTAAATTCCGTTGTGGAGGACGGCACAAAGTTAAAATATTTTAATATTTTAACAGCAATGCCGGCCTCACCTAATTTTACCGCCCTGCTCTCGTCTACTAAAATGACATCCGGTTAGTGGATGTACTTTGACGGGCACAGTTGCCTACAAGGATTACGTTGCAGCCATTGCAGCCCGTCTCACAGCTGCTGGCTGAGGCGATCTACTGGACTTTTCTTAACTATTAGTCATTAAGACCCCATAATTTGTAAAAAAAAAAATAGGGCCCAGGTTTAAAAATACTGGAATTACCCTTTAAGGGTGTACCAGCAGAGATCTTAAGGTGTTGAATAGTTTGTGGTAAGTGTTGACTCCTTGTGACTTGAAGAGTCTGGCCAGATGTTCTAACAGTCCAGCTGCGTAAAGCGGGAGTCAGAAAAGTCACAAAACTGAACTGGGCAAAATTTACTCATGTGGTGTGGCCAAAAGCAGGACAGACAGGAAATTGCAAGGGTATGGTTGTAAACATAAACTGTGGGAGCTAGCACAGCTTACGGACAAACAACAGCAGTCCACACAGTTGTAGATTTTACCGCGTTGTATCGTAACCTCTGTCAGTGTCCTTACACTCACTACAGAAAAGCAGCATCTTTCTTCTCAGCTGCTTGGATTATTTTGCTGTGCAGTTCTAAAACAAGAATATAATCAAACAGTATTTCCTGAATAAGAAGTCAGTCCCACCCACTGTCAAACCAGCTGGAGGTTGGAGAACCTCGCAATTTTATGTTTCAAAGTTAAATCAGATTGAACTTGGAGGTGGGAATTGCCCCGTTCCATGTAGAAGTGAATTCAATTCAGTTCAATTCAGTTTTATTTATATAGCGCCATATCATAACAAAGTTATCTCAGGGCACTTTTTCGAATAGAGCAAGTCTAGACCGACTCTTTATATTTACAGAGACCCAACAGTTCCCACCATGAGCAAGCACTATGCGACAGTGGCAAGGAAAAACTCCCTTTTAACAGGTAGAAACCTCGAGCAGAACCAGGCTCAAGGTGGGCGGTCATCTGCCTCGACCGGTTGGGTTGAAGGGGAAGGGGGGAGCGGGAGAGAGAGAGCAGGAGGAAAGAGAACATACAGCAGCACAATACAGTTCCACATAGGGATGTAAGGCAATAGATATGGTAATGGCATTGATGTTAACACCAACAGAAACAACAGTAAGAGCAACATTATAATAGCAATACTAATAAGAGGCAAATTTCATAAGGGTCCCACTGAGATGCTTTTGGTGGTT
Source organism: Macquaria australasica (assembly GCA_005408345.1). NCBI lineage: Eukaryota > Metazoa > Chordata > Actinopteri > Centrarchiformes > Percichthyidae > Macquaria > Macquaria australasica. The sequence continues at coordinate 226,301 of SEMN01000390.1, forward strand.
TAGCAGTGTCTGTCCTGGGTCCTAATTACAGAAAGAGTTTCTAACTGCTTGTTGTAAGTTTCAAAGATAGGAAAAATCTTCCTATTATAGAACCAATTCCTAAACTCATGGCTGTGTCCTATCCTATCTCAGACCTTGTATCTTATCTTAACTTAATTCTAACTAAAACTGTAAACTCGATTTTTCAATCGACACTCATCCTGTCATGCCTGTATCTGTGTTTAGAATGTACATGAGACTGTAACCTCAGTCTGGAAGTCTCCCTTAGCAAAAACACAAAGTACATTTGTGATCTGTACGACCACTGGCAGAGCCCCATGCCTCCTTGTAGGCCTCTCCAGAGCCGGATGTAACACGTCGATCAAATTCAAAATGAATCGTCTTGGCATATACCCATTAATACAAGGTCAGGGAAATTTAAAGCGTCATCATACGGTTTGAGTAGCCTTTCAATCATAATATTTCGGTATTCATGTTGTTCCCCATCTTCATTGTCATTGCCATACAGACCTACAGTCAATGGTGCTGCCATTTTTGGCAGTTATTTTGAATGCCATTGTAATTTAGGATTCCTAATTAATGAAATTCTTCAGTTAGGACGGCTCTGTAATAGCTAAATTCCTATCCTAAGATAAGGATTTTTTCCTAAATGCTTTTAGGAAACATGTTTCTGTAACACCAAAAATCCTAAATGTCATCCTAAACTGAGATAAGATAGGATTTCAGACTTTTCCCCTGGTTGTAAGTCAGGCTGGGATTCTCATCATCTACTCCTTGTACCAGCTGGCCCGAAGTGCCCCTGAACCTGCTGCATCTCCCTCTCTTCATCCTCCTTCTCACTGACAAAATATTCTGCTCTGTATGGCACGCTCCTCACTACTGATCACCTATTATTGTGTGACCGATGTTTGTCTCCATGACAACTGAGCAAACGCTATCCGCTGAGGGAGCTTGCAAGATGCGGTTGAAATCTCAGAAAAAGCTAGTAGGTGGACACGTTTTTTTGTCAAACTAGTGTTTCCAAGATCAAGAACCACCTTTCTGGTTCAGTCACATTCTGAAGTTCTTCTGAGGTCAATGGATGGCGGAAATTATGTTAGCAGCTAGAGGTGCTCACAAGAAAAATACTGGCAAGTACTGTGGAGGTTACAGGCATGCCATCCATGACAATATGGTTAAAAATTTGCAAAGTGCTCCTTTAAGGCAGCGTAAGATTTAATCACAGGTTTGAGAGATGGCCACCCTTGAAGCTGTTGACTAAACCTGTGAGGAATCCCCACCATAACTGTTGGGCTGGGCTCAACAATTAAAGGCAAACAGTCAGTGTGATGTGTCTAACCCCAATGCACTGTGTGTGGCATGGCAGGAGTTAACCTCCTCCTTAAACCCAATGAACCCCTGCTTTGCCTCCCTAAGCCTATAGCCGGGAAACAATGCCCTTATCTAGTTCGCTCAACCTGCCTTCCCATTTAGCCCCTCTGCCAGCCACAAATTTGCATGTCAATCATAGCAGCGGATGACATTTAAAAAGCCTGTAAAAGGACTGGTAGGAAATCACAGAAATTAATTGCGAAGCGCGTGTGCACGTTTGTGTGAAATGCACACGTACGTACACTCACACACATACACAATCTCCCCGTATCTTCCCACACACACGCTGCTCACCAGGAATTGTAATTACTTTACATTTCTTTGTGGAGGGAAGAAATTACAAAAATGGTTGAAGTAAGTGTCTCTGGGCATAATTAACATTGTAGCTATCAAAAGTCTCACAACTCTTTTGAAACAATGAATTCTGCAAGTCTTTCCTTTTCCTTTTTTTTTTGACATTATTTCTCTCTTTGAGTTCAGCTGAATAAAACAACCAGCAGACACCATTTCTCTCTCTAAGATCAATAGAAAACACCAACTGTTATTTGCCTCTGAACAGTGGGGAATCAACACGATATCACACTCTGGCTCAGCATTTAGATTTATTGTTTTCATTTTGCCTTTATTCACTTTGTGAGATTCCCTCGCTCTCTCGCTTTCTCTCTCCTTGCTTTCTCTTTCTCTCTACCTTTCCCTTCCACTTGAGCAGAAGCAGAGTTATGGAAACTGGCTACATATTTTTAAGCAGTTGAATAACGAATAATGAAGGTGACCTATGCTACCAGAGAAACTAATGAGACTGAAATGGGTCACTATCTTCAAGCTTGGACAAATGACATTTAACAAGAAATGATAGAGTTAACTTTGCCAGCATACTGTATGTATGTGTCTATGATTAAATTTCTACAGATTTTTTAGTCCACTCGGGGGCAGCAGAAACAGGTTGTGAACACAACATTGACATCATCACCTTTTAAGTTGATATGGTGAACTTGTTAGCAAACAGTTGCCTATTTACACATCCAGCAGTTACGGGGCAACGTTACCATTTATTTGGAGTTTGTTTGTGTCCACCTGATGAATGCAAGTCCAGTATTCTCTCTCTTTTAGCTCTGTTTTTAGTATCAACTATACCAACTCCTGAGGGAAATATATGTTTTGATAGTTCTCCCTCTTATATTGGCCTAAGGCTTGTGGTCTGCTAGACACTATGATGTTTGTTTAGTAGGGCTGCTCTCTGAAAGCTGAAGATTCGAATCATCAGTCGGAGACCCCTTAGTCAACTTAGATTCTTCAAGTTGAGCAGTCATTTTTTTTTTTGTTTTGTTTTGTTTTGTTTTGTCAGTGTTGTTAGCACACATTAGCTCGGAGGGCTAACTTGGCTTGTTTAGTATATTTGTCATGTCCCACATGGAATTTTGTTACATCCTGTGTGTTCTGGACTTATTTCCTGATTTTGTTACATCCTGTGTGTTCTGGACTTATTTCCTGTTTTATTTTGAAATCCCGGGTCTTGTTTTCTTGTGTGCTTCTTTGTTCGTTTTCCGCCTGTTTCATTAATATCACCTGTGCTCACTTGCTCACCTGTCCCTGATTGCCTCGTTTGCCCTCCCTATTTATACCGGTCCTCTTCCTTTGTTTCCTTGTCAGTTCATCCTTGTCGTGTGCCTGGTGTTTCATCCTGGTGTTTCCCCATGTTGTTCCTGCCTGCATTTCCTCGTGTTGTCTCCTGCTGGTGTTCCTGGCCGTGTTTCTGTGTTCCTGCTTTGCTCCAGTGTTCCTGTGTTAGCCGTTATGTTCCCAGTGCCTCCTTGGACTTACTCTGCACTTCAGTTTTTGAGCATAAGCTAATTTTGTTAATAAATCTTTAAACTACTTGAGTCTCCTTATCTGTCTGCACTTGGGTCCTTCCCCCTTGCTGCCTAGATGACAAACCTTAACAATATTACGTGAACGTCGCTGTCACGCTGAACGTCCTGACGAATCCCGTACAAAAATCTGTCAGTTCAATAATGCATTGCTTGATACAACTTTAATTTGGAGATTTACTGCCTAATAACTTGTGTATAGTCTGTGTTCTGCCCACATCTCATTAATGTAAAATTTAATGCTTCTGATTTTTTGAATGAATGTAGATTCAATTAATTAAATAATATAGCTATGTACTTGTAAGTAACATCCTGTTCCACTCTTCTACATATTATCATTAATAGGAAACTATTCTTCATTAGCAAACTAACATTTTGGGGGAGCAGCAATAACAGGCAAAAATGTTCATGCGTGTCATATTTGCAGGTATTTGTAAGAATTTCCCTTCAATATCAGCATTCCAGGCTCACATGCAATCCCAAACTGGTAGTCTGCTAAAATTGTCTCAATGACCAGGGGATAAGTATTGTAGGATTAGCCAACTGAGAAATGTTGGCAGTGAACATTTTGTATGTCAGTTTTACTTTGAACAATTTGTCTGAAATTTTATGTTTTTAGAGAATTACTTCATAACTTATATCTAGTTCCTTGGTATGCTTCTCCTCACGGACTGCTTTTAAATACATTTTATATTCTTGTTACCATATTAAATGCTAGTCACATGTGCAGCTTTTAACTTTTTAATGCTAACCCCACCTGATCTCAGAACCATACAGAGTCCTGTCAAAGGGAGAAGCTTCAGTCCAGCCCAGGATAGTGTCATCCCAGTCTGACCCTGGCCAGAATTTCTAATGTACTGTAGACAGGCTGTTATCTGCTGCCATTGTTCTCAGTACAATGGAAATCATTCATGTTAACAAGGTATTGACGGCACAATTACAGCCTGCACAGGGAGCCATCTCCTGTCTTCACTGGAACAGCACGACAAGGACAAAATGATGCATACAATGAAACATAGAAAACTGAATTAATTCAGTTTGCTTAATTTATTTTACAGTTTACAATTATGTTAATCAATTTGCATTAAATACAACCGGACAAACATGTTATGGATGGTCTGTTTTACTTCTCAATGCTGGTTGCTTTAAGAAATATTCTTGTTTGCCATCTTATCCATGGAATAATTGTATATCTGTACGTCAAGTACACAGATAGGACAAGATCATGTGTAGCCTAGCTTAGTAAAAAGAAAAGTGCTGTTGCTAATGCTATAGGCTATATTGGTTGATATTTTAATTTCTCTTACCATAGCTTCAGTACAAATCATGTCCTGTAGGTCTTGCCCAGCTTACACCATTAGCCCCTGTAACATAGTGATTACAGATGCAGAGGGATCAGTCATTATCTGTTTGATCAATTCTGCTAGGCTACAGTCAAAGGTGTCACCTCTTCTCCTGATAACAGACATGTCTCTCTCAAAACCATACCAAAAAAAGTGGGAAATGGACAGAAGTATGATTTTGTCACCCATATTTTTCAATACCAATAATATAATAAAAATAAAGTTAATATGAAGTAACTTCTGAGAGCTCCTGATATCACACTGAGTTTCTAAAATAGTTTGAATCTGATAATCCAGCTTTGACACTTTTCTAAATAACTGTGGGACAACACAGACTCAGTGGGTACATAACAGTGAGTTTTGCAGATTAAATTTAAGGAGATGATACTAACTCAGCTATTTGCTTAACAAGTCAATAATACATGGACTTAATCCATCATTTATTTCTGGTGGACTGAAGTTGTGTGTGGTACACGTGATTGGTACACATAAGTCTGAAGAAATTAGCTACAACTGGCTTTCAGGCCGTCCTCGGCTCACTGAAATCGACACCACCATCCAGCTCAAACTTAGGACCCGTCCTCAAATAGTTAGTTTACACTTGTCTCAACAAATCACAAAGATGTGTAATGTTGTAATAAAGAAAAAATCAAATCAAAATAACCTATTACTAAACACAAGAAGATAAAATATGAAGTGATTTTGGTTTTACTGCTTCTACTTGCAGCCACAGGCAAATCTTCAGAACTTTTTTTCATCTGTAGAGGGAATGATGGCCTAAATGATATATGCAATTTGGAATTTTGTCATATTAAATCTGGAGTCTTGTAAGCATTTTTGATCGTCAACTTACAGTAGGGACATGAACATACTTCAATATAGCATAAAACGGATTCATCATCAGTTGTTAACTTTGAGGATGTTTTGGACATGCTTGGTACAGAAGTGACTAAAATCGACACCTTTTGTCCATCATCCTGCAATTTAGTACAAACATTCAGTCATGCTGAGGCAGCGCTGGCTCCCACAAAATAAATGTATATACTTTTAATTTGCTTTGACAAATATGTTGCTAACTGGATTACTTTCACTGCCCCCCCCCCCCCCCCCTTTATACTTCAAATCATTGTTGAGTTTTTCAGAAAGAAACTAATACTACCATCTTTCCTATACCGTAACCAAGTGCTTTGAGTTGTGTAATCAGAACCATACAGTCTTTATTCATGTTTTAGTTGCCTTGAGTGGACATCATAGGGGGAAAAAAGAAAAAAGGTTCACAATGAACAATTGAACAAACAAAGTGTAATATGGGCAGCAAATTTTTTTTTATTATTATTTTTTATTTTTATTTTTTACAAAACCTCTTTTCTGTGATGTCCCATGTAGCTGAGTCTATGGCAATTATTAAAAGCTAGAGCAAAAAAAAAAAAAAAAAACATGATTCGACTATCAGTCAGTGATAGTCGAATCTGATTGGTTAAGTCTTGCCTATGTAAATTCTTAGTCATTCATATATATATATATATATATATATATAACTATCTTTGTTCTTTTTTTATATATCTTGTTTTTACTGGATTGTTGTCTATGGACTAGTAAATTGTTAGTTTATGTTTTGCTCATTTTGTGTGTTTTTTCTGTTTTTTTCTTTCTTTGTTGTATTTTAATTATGTTAGCTTAGTTTTTATTATTACTTTTATTTATTTTTTTACTGTTTGTTTTTCTCCTTAAGGGAGGGGAGGTCCACTGTATAAGCCTGTGGCTTCTTGATCTCTCCTGACACATCCCTTATTTTTTTCATTATCTGGATTTTATTGCAGTCTTATGTGTGTGCAAATAAAAATAAAATAATAAAAAATATCACATACACAATCAAACAACAAGAAATACATAGACATATAGAAATACACAACACCACTTAGATACACATATAAAGGTACACAAACTCAAATGTGGTCACAGCACACACTCCTGCTCACACAGGACTTTAAACACACGCTCACACACCAAGATCCAGAGAAAAGCTTCCACGCTGCTCTATATTAATTATTCTTTATTAATGTTCTTGACATTTTGGGGAGTGGCTGTCTGGTCTTGCTCTGTTTCTCCTTTCTCTCTCCATCACTGTGAGAAGTTGGGGAACACAAAAAAAGGAGAAGAAGAAGAAGAAAACAGCAGAAACAGGAAAGTGAGAAAACATTCTATACTAGAGCTGCCGATAGCATCCTCTGTGTATCCAAAGCCTGGTATATCTTCTTTCTCTGTGCCGTAAAGCTCCATTGTTGTCCAAAAAAACTTTAAAAACATCAATGAGCCACACTGTTGCACTGGGTGACATGTCCCTTGATTTCCATGAACACACACACACACACACACACACACACACACTGAGGTTTATTTTGACTCAGTCCCACATACACCATCCTGCTGCCCCTAATGTAATACTCACTAGATCAATATTTCCTCCTGTCTAAGTTTGCTAAAAACTACAGTGACCAGCTGTTTTAGGAAATTACTAAGCCTTAAAAAAATAAAACTATATATTTGTGAGCTGTTTTTAAAGATTTACATCTTCACTAGGAACCAATGGCTTTTGAGCTGAGAGCCACAGACAAAGTAGGGAAGTCAGAAAGTATTAAAAGATGGACTAACACATTGTTGATTTGGGTCTTTTTATGGGATTTGTTGACAATAAGAAAAATCTAGAGTAAGTCAGGCCTTATCGTTTAAGGGCGAAGTCTTATGGAGGAAATGCTTGTCATTTGGGGGAACTGTCAGTGATAAGATACAGAATTCAGCCCCTACACCAGTGCCTTTTGATTGTTTTACCAAGCCACTATAGCTTTATCTTTAAAATGTTATCTTGACCCAGACACTTAGATTGAAAACTCACTACATCTGTGACTTTCAAGCACTGCACTATGGACTCTGTATGCAGTATTTTTGCTGCTCTAATCCCATCTTTACCAAGTATTTTAACCCCTGCATAAATGATACGTCTGTAAATGTGTGTTCACTCCAGCCACACACTGATTTGCTGTTTTGCATGTATCACTCTACGCGTGTGGGTGCTTCATGTCTATGTGCGTGTGTAATTGATAACCTGATCCCAGAGGCGAGCATTCAAAAGATGAATATTCGCAATTACAGCATTCTCATTACAGCATCTGACCTTCAAGCAAGCTCCCTCCGTATCGATCGTCCCAACCACAGTCCACACTGGCCTTTCAGTGGAGATTGCTCACTACCACCACAACAACATAATATCATAATCTCTAAAGACCAGGGCCAGGGCAATAATCTGTCCTGCCGGCATTGTGGGAGAGCAGGTGATGATCAGTAGGAATGAGGAGACAGGATGTGGAGTGGACAGTTGCACCCTGAAGGTAAAGGAGACAAGGAATTACAAATTGCATTAAACAGCTAAATGTAAGCAAAGCAACCATCACAGTTTAGAACAGAAAAGAATAAAACTGAACATGCCCAGTCCAAAGTCAGTGATTCTGTGTGAAGCTGGAGGGAGGTGGGCCAATCATTCCTTTCAAAAATGCAACACTGTGCAACTTTTCGATTAAATGAATCAAGATGACGTAACAAAGTCACTGAAAGTGCTGTAAATTTTTGGAGAGAAAGTGGAAGGTAGTGAAAGTCATTTGAAAGGTCTGCCAGCATTTAGTGATTTACTTTTGAGCAGACAGAAATATATAACAGCGCAGTATGTCCACTCAAGCCTGCTGCTTTTGGTGTGGACGGATTGCTTGTCTAAGCTTGCCAACTCACCTCTCTATCTTAAAGATGGTGATGTCATCATAGCCTAGTCATGCCAGGCAGAAGGCTAAGCTCATGCTGGGCCAGGCCAGCGCCAATCAGAGGGATCTTGCACTGGTAGGGCTGGGCATCAGGTTGGGAGGAGAACATTTTTAAGAATGTTCCACACCTGAGGCGTACACATCTTACTGAACACCTGAAGAGGGTCAATGAAGAAATTAAATACCACTATGTCAGTCTTGACCACGTTTAACCACACTGTCTTTCTCAGTCAATACAAAATTAGTACTGAATCTAGAGAGATTATGATTCAGGTTTAACAGCTGAGACCATTATTTTTGAGGTAGTAGTTGAAATTGAGTATTGGTATAAATAGTTTATGAAGGTTGGTATCAATACTTTATGAAGACCAGGGCCCCGTTCTTTGAATGTGGTAATCAAGTTATCCAGATTAGAATGATGATTTGACGTGAGTCTGGATCTTTTGGTTCTTTACTGTAAAACTTGTGTACTCCTTAAAGTGCAGGCTTGTTGACAGCTGGATCATGACCAAGACATGTTACCGTGAATCACATAAATGAACGAACATACCTTTCCTGACAAACCACAGACAAAGAAACATGAATTTCTGCACTCTGTTCTATCTGTAAGGGACAGGGATTTGATGTTATGAAGACATATTATGTGTGTGACCCACCACCGGGGGATTTAAAAAGCAGCTAGCAGCAGCTAACTCAAAGAAGAAGAAGAAGTTAGCAGCTAACCTAGAGCAACCAAAAATGTCTGTGAATTGGGGAGACAACGAGGTCTGAGAGCTTCTTACCCTCCGAGCAGAGGACGAGATCAACCGACCCTGTTGTGTTACACGTCATGCCACTTTTTCTTTCGGAACGCCGGCATGCTATCTAAAATCACACACTGGGGCAGCATTATGCCAGCGTTCAGTGTAAATGCGCAAAGCCAGCGTAATGACAGGTCATTTTAAGCATTTGAAAAAACAACAAATTCAGTTTTCTGGTGAGGACAGTCTCTTGCAGGACCTGTAGGAGATGTAGGAAAATCAGGAAGTCATTTTCATTTATACTCCAGACACAACCACGGTTGGAGCGTGTATAGAATGTACACAGATATTTGTGGATACAGTGTTTGAGGGTCCTCCACATAAAAATCACAGACGCAGTCTTTTTTGTTACTTCAGTTTGGTGGAATACATAAAGGAAAGTGATCTCAAAATATTTTGAAACTGCATTGTGTTATATTGGTGTTGTGGTAATGACAGAGCAGCCTGTGCTGTGATGTGGAGGATGGTTAAAAATGCACTGTGATGCAGCAATTTGAGCTTCACAGTTGATGAAACTCATGAATAACTAAATTAATATTACCTATAACATTGGCTGCTCAGGCATAATATTGTACTTGCACTGTGAGGGCTTATACAGAGTATGGATCTAGATGAACCTATTAAGGAGACTGATCGCTCTCTTTCTAATACAAAATATTTTTAATTATGGATCCGACAGCGCACATACTGTATCATTCCAGAACTTATGCATCACTTACATATCATCTCATGTAAGTATGCATCACTTACATGGTAAAATTCAATTATATCAACTACTGTCCATCATCATTACACTGTGCTATTATGTAGTAACTGGACAACTGTGAAGAGTGCAATTATACCAATAAAAATCCACTCAGTTATGTACACACAACTACATCTTGTAGAAACTGAAAGCAGGTTGAAAATGACCTCTTTACAGTTAACAGCTTTATAACTGATTTACTTTACCATAGGCTAGAGGAGATGTGTGCTCATCCACAACCTCAATGGGTAAGGTGCTGGAGACCAGATCATCAATGTGAATACACTAGAAAAGGACCTGCACACTGGAAACAAAGTTCACTTATATGGTCTCCTCAACTGTTTGGAAGAACACATTTTGAGGTGTGATATCTTGTTGAAAAATGTGTTGCACTTCCTCCTGACCTAATTGAGCCATCTCACTCTGTTGAAGTACGCAAGGCCAGGGTGCACTGCAGTTTTCAGAACCAGACCTTTACAGGTGGTTTCCTGGAATTTAGCAGTAGAAAAATCACTACTGGCATGTGTCCTTTTTATAGTGCAGTTTTCATAGATAATCTTTCTGTTCATATATATATATATATATATATATATATATATATATATATATATATATATATATTCAATTCAATTCAATTCAGTTTTATTTATATAGCCATATCATAACAAAGTTATCTCAGGGCACTTTTTTCATATATATATATATATATATATATATATATATATATATATATATATATTAAATCCAATCAGTGGAAATGTACATTAATGGTAAACGTATTTTGCTAACATTTTTTAACAAGCCTGAATATTGCATGTTTTTGAAATACATGTAGTATTTCATGGCAATAAGTATAGTATAGTAGAAACTGTTATCAATATTATGAATCTAACATTATTCCATTGTATATTTGTTGATTTGTCTGCCATTTTTTAGGTGTACTGAAAGGATATACAGTGATAATGAGGTAAATCCAGGGTGATACTGCTAATACTGGTAATAATTATTCAACAAAGAGTCTGACCAGACTGAAAAAAACAGGAAATACTTATTTTTCTTGTTTGAATTCAAGTCAGTGATGGTATGTAAAACCACAAGAAGAGGATCCATCGGCCAAAATAACTGTTACTCTGTTGCACCAAAACAAAGACGAGCAAGTATAACTTTTTTATATGACCATCACTTTTTTATTGCAGTTATTAATCTTTAAAAATGCTTCATGTTTAAAGTTTTCTGCCCCAGATCCAGTCATTTTCGGCGTGCGGCGTCAACCAATCAGAGGGCCACCAGGAAAAGCCGAACATATTACACACATTCAATTCAATTCAGTTTTATTTATATAGCGCCAAATCATAACAAAGTTATCTCAGGGCACTTTTTCGAGTAGAGCAAGTCTAGACCGACTCTTTATATTTACAGAGACCCAACAGTTCCCACCATGAGCAAGCACTATGCGACAGTGGCAAGGAAAAACTCCCTTTTAACAGGCAGAAACCTCAAGTAGAACCAGAACCAGGTTCTGGGTGGGCGGTCATCTGCCTCGACCAGTTGAGTTGAGAGAGAGAGAGAGGGAGATAGAGAGAGAGAGGGAGAGAGAGAGCAGGAGGATGGAGAACATACTGTAGTACAGTACAGTTCTACATAGAGATGTAAAGTAATAGTTGTGGTAATGGTATTGATGTTAATATTAATAAAAAAATAATACTAATAGCAATATAATAATAGTAATACTAATAATAAGAGAAAAACACATACCGCCATCAGGCAGAGAAAAGTATGCCCTTTGGCACACAAACAAAGATTGTAGGCATGGCTTTTTCATTAGTCATCGCACGTTTCTGCAGTAATGTATGATTTATGTGAGTGTAAAAACTGAAATTTATACACATACACAACACAACAATAATAAACGAGTTTTCATTAAAACATGTATTTTACAATTGGAATGCCAGCGCCCTTAATGGACCATGGGCCACAGGCCAACACCTTTCTGACACAAACTGAACATTAGGAGGAACTCCACAAACTCGGCCTTTTGTATTGGACTGCATTATATTGCCCAGGTGTTTGTTATTGCATCCACCCCATGTGTATAAAAGATGAAGAAATGATGAAAGAGCACACACTCCCACACACACAACATTAAAAGCCTATCCTCATCTCCACTCTCTGAGGTCCCACTTCTTTTAGCCTCTGTCTTAAAGTTTTCAGACACTAATAGGCTTAGAAGCCACTAGCAGTGGATTAAGGGCAGAAAGAAAGGCGCACCACCTCGCTGTGTTCTCTTCTCATTTTCCTCCTAAATGAAAAGAAGCACAGGTTTCATCTGCAGCTGGGTAGGAAGGCGACACTGGCTCCCTGGATGTTCATTTGAAGAGGGTGACACGCAGTGATCTAGTTCCTTTTCCCAGGTCTGTCTAATTACCGGCTTGATCACCGGCCTGACCTTTCACATTCAGGCTGGACAGAAGAAAGTGCCACCTTGATAGAGCTGGATAATAAGAACAAGAGGACAGGGGGTGGGGAGATGTACTGATAGAGTGAGAAAAAAAAGAGAGTGAAAAAGGGCGGGACTACAAGCCCTTTTGGTAATTGTGCCTTTTTATCCTTTGGGGAAGTAATGAAATGACCCATGTTCCTCTGATCTTTCTTTTTCCCCTTCTCTTTGTTTTTTCTCCCACCTTCACTGTCTGTCTCACACTTTCCTTCTTTTACTTTTTTTCTGTTATCTTTTCAATCTTTCCAATTAATCTCTTCTTTCTCTTCATTTCTTTCTCTTTCCCTTTTGCTCTCTCTATTTGTCTTCACTGTCTTTCTATCAAGGCCTACCTTTTGTTTTCTGTGTTCTAGTGAAATATCATCAGTTACGATCCAAGTACTGTAACTTCAAAGTCCACATTTAGCCAAGTACGATCCAAGGACTAGGGGTAGGAAAGTATCCAAGCTTGTATTTCAAATCAACCAGTGGTGATAGCGAAGGATATGATCCAAGGGCCCATTCCACCAAATTTGCAACATGCAAGCTGCGATTTACTACTGATTTTAGAGATAATTTCCTCTTGCATTGTTTTTGACACGTTTCACTAATTATAACAAATGCCGTATTTGCGAACAATGCAAGAGCATTGAAGAGCACTGCAAATTTATCTGCAATTTTAAAATGACAATGTCATTTTGCCAATGACAGTCATTTTTTTGTTTGTTTGTGACTTGTAATTTTTTTGTGAGCAATCATTTGTCTAATTTAGGATGCCTTCAGACCTCAGCATCAGAACTCAGACATCTGTAACTTCTGTAACATCCCGTTAGTCTTTGCCTGTTGTGTTCCCTGTTTTATTTCTTGTAATAGGTGACTTTAATAGGTGACTCACCTGCCCCTGATTGTTCCTTCAGCCAACCCCGTTATATACTCCCGTTGTCTTTGCTCCCTTGCCAGATTGTCTTTGTTTTCCCTAGTGTTTTCATCGCTTTCCAGAATTTCTAGTGTTAGTTTCCTTGTTTTATTTGGACCTTGCCTTGTTCTTTGGTTTTTGGATTTTTGCCTACTCCCTGCCTGGATTTGTTTGCTTGTTTGGACTGATCACCTGTGTATGACTGCCTGACATCCAAGTAAAGATTTTGCCTTTTTGAATCTTACTGTGTCTTTCTCTGCGCCTGAGTCTCTGATCTGCCTAGAATCATTACAACTTCAGGCCACAGGGAAAACATTGTCAAGTATTAGGGGTCAAACTGTTATGTCACCAAAATTAGTTTTGAGAGTTTTTTTCTGGAGAGAAATTAACTGTTCAGATTTCAAGTATCGTGGCACGGTGGTGCAGCGGTTAGAACTGTGGAGTTTGCATGTTCTCCCCGTGCCTGTGTGGGTTCTCTCCAGGTACTCTGGCTTTACCCCACAATCCAAAGATATGCAGGTTAATTGACGACTCTAAATGGCCCGTAGGTGTGACTGTGAGCGTGAGTGGTTGTCTATGTGTCAGCCCTGTAATTGACTGGCGACCTGTCCAGGGTGCACCTACCTCTCGCCCAATGTCAGCTGGGATCGGCTCCAGCCCCCAGCAACCCTCTATGGATAAGCGGTATAGATAATGGATGGATGGATGGATTTCATGTATCTGGTCAATTTATCAAAATATGCAAAACTCAACATTTTCAGAGATGTGAGGAGCTGCTTTCCTCCTTTCTCTTTCACTGTCTCACTCTTTCCCCTGTTTCTCCCTCCGTTCTCTCCTTCATTCCTTCTTTCCTTGCTAGGGTTCATATAGAAACACAGGTGAAGACAAAGCAGCAGGTGTAGAGGTTGGTCAGGTGAGTGAAAAAGTTCCACTTGAACTTGGTTGTCTCTGAGCGAGTTTTATTATCTAGACCACTTTTAACACACACACACACAGAGCTGATCTGCAGACCTGGTAAATGTGTGAGGATGAAGAATGTAAGTGAAGCAAGGCTGGAGTCTAATCCGCCTCTTCCTCATGTTCCTAAAGTGAGACGGGAGTAAAGGGAGGAGGGATGACAGACTGTCGTGTTGTCATGCTGCTTCAAACCCAGCATGCCACCACATAAAGTCTCTGACAGGTGACTACACCCTGCAAAGATAGTACCACATTCATTACTGGCACATAATACATGGAGGGAAAACAAAGGAAAAAGACAGATGAAACTTATTTTGTTGTGATGAGGAAACAGCTTTATTTCCCCCAGATGCTAATTTCAAATTTTAGAATCAGATTCAGAAAATGAATTCTTCTTTTTAGGGTGTTTGTGCTGGTTGGGGGGACTTTACGACCTGATGTGAGGGGTTAGGATTAGTTACAAAGGGGATATAAAGTGTCCTGTGTGATATGGGTTGTTTTCAGTCTAACTGACTGGGTGTAGAGATCTGATAATTAGAACTTGCAGGTGCCTGTTATTTTACTTGCATGGTTGATGATTCACCAAAGTTTTGATTTGTTTGTAACAGAGAGTAGGTGTACACAATCTCTACCACAAGGGCCATGTCATATATATGCATAACTAAATAGTGTCTGTTTTAACCACAGTTCTTTTTAGATTTACACAAATTGTAAAAAGGAAAACAATGAACTCGGCTCTGTAGGACATCAGTCTTGCTAGACTTAATGCCACTGACCACTACATGTTGTGGCCTATCCTGTAGGAAGCTCCTAATCCATAGCACCAGATCTGGGTTGACCTTTAGTCCAGAGAGGCAGTTATGCAGGGTGTGTGTGTTCAGTGTGCAGGATTCTTTGGTTTCTTCATAGAATTAAAATTAAATTAAATTCAGTTTTATTTATATAGCGCCATATCATAACAAAGTTATCTCAGGGCACTTAACTCAGAATCAGTTTTAGTGGCCAAGTATGTGCACACACACACATGGAATTTGACTTTGATTTTTCTTTGCTCTCAATGTTACGCATAGTTCTAAGTTCTAACAATTTTCAGGAAGACGGATAGAAATAGACCTTCAGCTAAAAACAAAGACAACAAAGCTGAACAAGATAGGTAAATATAAACATAGAACTCTTATGTACATTAGAGTGCTGCTCGAGTCAGATAGAGTAGTAGCCGAGCCCGACCTGAACCCGACAGGCATTGTGTTTGTATGTCCATTTAGCTAGGCTACATGAATATTTACTGCCTGGGTGTTGCGTTCATGCTTGTCACATAAATAACAAACCCCAGCACTGAACAGAAAGCACTATGTCAAGTATGACGTGACCGAACCTGAACATAATTTCTACATTTTTGTCTGAACCCGGCCCGACCCGTCAGGTATCCACCCTCTAATGTACATACAAGTAGGTGAAAAATATAGATGTGTATATAAATACAAAAGCAACAATGAACAACAACATACAATGTCTATATACAAGTCAAACTTTGTCACACTTCTAAGGGCAGGTAGACAGTAGTGCTCATGGTGGGAACTGTTGGGTCTCTGTAAATATAAAGAGTCGGTCTAGACTTGTTCTATTCGAAAAAGTGCCCTGAGATAACCTGTCATGTTAAGAATTTAAAATTATGTGTGTTGTGTCATAAAATTGTACAAAAACAAACAAAAATAACAAACAAACAAACAAACAAAAACAAGACAAAAAAGAATAGAAAATAGGAAAATAGAATACCAGTAGTGATACTTAAGAGAATTTTTGGACTGCACCTTCAGAAAAGCACGTTACCCATAATTACCAAAACCAAAGACACATAATTTAAATCGTTATGCTGAAGGGACTGTGGTGTGATTAGCTTGAAATGGGTAATCCTTGTTGTTGTTGTTGTTGTTGTTGTTTTTTTGTGACAATCAACAGGTTAAGTCTGAAAGCACCCTTAGGCTTTTTCCCCTTGTTTTTCACTCCCCTTATTTATGGGTTTTTGGCATTGTTGCTACATGTCTAGGCTGGGCATGCTCCATATTATTAATGTAATAATAAGTTAGGATTCTCAGAAATGCCATCAATTGGCAAAAAAAGTGTCCACAGGTTTTCATTACACCACAAATATCTGTATACAAATGGATAGAGGAGAATGCCATGTTGATGAAACATTCTGAGCCCTAGTTCTGTCAAAAAATGTACTGATAGTGCAAAATGTATAAAGCCAATATTCTTATTCTTTTTTTTTTTTTTTACTACTATAGATTTTCTTTATCTTTCTATTTAGGATTCAAATATGATGTGAGTTTTGGAACTGCATTTCCCATCTTGCCTTGGGTGATGGAAAGACTACTGACAAGTTCATGAGTTGCAATGACAGGGATTAGAGCCACACCCAAAACCAAATCTACGACTAAACTACTAAATCTGAATGCTCCTTCAAACTCTTTGCAACTTGTAAATGGGAAATATAAGGGAAAGGAAAGGAAAGGAAAGGTAAACTACTGTTCATTAAACTGTAGTTTTCCTTTAAAGTAGTCAAAGAATGTTCAGACTCAAAGAAATCATTAATGGAATTGCACTCTCAGGTTGATTTAAATAGTGCAGTGTGTTTGCTGAAGAAAAACAGCTTTTCTTTTTGCACTGACAGTACTTTGTTGGAGGTCAGACTTTCACAAATAAGAGCTGTCTTGTGCAGCTTTTGAATTCCTTTTCAAAGTCCTTCTCGTAGGATTCCTTGAAGCCCAGTCTGAAACTGTTAGTGTTTGTAGAATCTTCCATCGTGATGATGAGAGGACATCGCTGGCGTGGGTCAAAGGCACTGAATGAAACACACATGCCCATATGCACACAGACACACATAACAAGTACATCAGGTTTGACATTTTCATTTAATTAGCAGTTACCATGCGACTAAGTAAATCTCCCAAGCACTCTGGCAGGTAGCAGTACCCTGATTATCTCTTTAAGCTGTATTGTGAGGCGCACACACACCTACACACACATCATTATCTTTCAAAATGGCAATCAGAAATCAAAATCGGCAGATGATCAAACAAATGCAGCATGGAGCAGTTCAAAAACATGTAGCCTGACGCTAAGAAGCTGCCATCAGTGATAACTGTCATGGCACATGAAGCATGGTTACTTGGAAGTGCGCAGATCCTCCTACATACCGTAGGGAAAAGAAGAACGGTGTCTCTTTTAAGTGTGTTTTGGCCCCCACCCCCGTGCTCCCCCAGACTCTCCCTTTCCACCTCTCCTTTCCACAAGAACAACAAAGACTACATTTGTACCATTAGCTCATGTTTTCTGGATCAAAGAGTCCATTCCTACGTTTCCTCAACACCTTCATCCAGGAGTAAATCATGGCTTGACACTATTCATTGCCAGTGACATCTGGAGTAAGTTACCATCTCTGTGCCATTTGTCTGGGCAGTGGAACAACGCAACAGCATTCGGTGATAAACAAGAAGAGAAGGATGAGTTTAATGGCTGTGGGTGACAGAGGCCTCACCCTGACCTGCACCTATACCATAACACAGGCTCCGCAGGAACATCAATACAGAGCCAGACACTGCCGCATGCCACTCCATCACTGGTTATGGTTGTGAGATAAGAGATGGATGCAAAGCTCAGTGGCAGAGAGGTGGCAAAAATACATAGCTCAATAAAGTCCAATTCAGTGAGTTTGAAATACAAACTCACAGAATTGTTTTACTGTAAATTGGGTTTCAAAAGTCCCCATTAAAAGAGAGCGATGCAATTTTTGCAGTTATGCTATTATCCTAGTAAACCTCACTATGGATCCCTGCAAAACTTCAAATCACCCCCATTTCTTATTCCTGTCACCGATGTTTCTGTAAATAAACTGGGAATGTCATATACTAGATCAGGGGCCAGATGTATAAACCATGCATGCACACAAATACCATGCATTGCAATTACCCACACATAAACTGGTACTTATAAAAGCAGAACGTGCAAAACAATGTTTGTTTACGTTGTTTGCCAGTTTCACAAATTGTAATGTTATTTTGCAGTCTACACTGCTTTCTGTAAAATGTCACTCAAAGGTGCATTTATGAACGTCTTTTTAATTGATTCATAATTGATGAATTTTATCATTCTTTTTATTTACATGGGAGCCATTATTACCCAGTAAATGATCTTTTCATTTGATCCTGAATTGTAAAGCACTCTGTGAACGCTATAAATTAATCATTGATCATCTTTCTGACATTTAATAATAATGAGTAAGATATCATAGTGATCATGGTTTACAGATACATCTGATGAATTAGTGGTGTGGGCGCTATAAGTAGCCACAGCCGTGCGTAATGGTCGCATGTAATGACAGTTGTTCTGGTGCTGTTGAAGAAACTGTCGATGCGACAGTCTGTTAAATTGCAATTTTTCTTTGCCGTTCTTCTCATTAGGCATGTGATTGGCAAAGGACAAAAAAGCAGGAAACAGAACCCCCCCCCCCAAAAAAAACCAAACAAAATATGGTGGCGGTTCTACAATTATCATATGGAAGGTAAAGTATGACCCAAGACATTCATTTTTTTTTTTTTTATATATATTTTTTTTTTTTCATATTTTAACCTATTTTAACCCCCTCATCAATAGATTTAACCGCAGGGCTGTTCAGTGTTAGCCTGCCATAAATCTGTGTATGCTGAAAAAAAAAAAGAAAAGTAATTATCTTCAGAATGTAATAGTCTTTCTATTCCCTTCATTTGGTCTCACACAGAAATGCAGCAAAACTATTTATAGTGCTGTAATTATATAAAGTTATCAATATCAAAAATAATGTAATATGTTTACATTCAGTCTGACTAACGTTATTTATGTGATTATCTGCTTTGTGCAAGGCAGACAACTAGAGCTGAAGCGGGAAGCACAGAAAGACACAGCTAACATTACTGTCCTCACTGCCACCCTTACAAAATAGTAAATCGAGTATCCAATTAACCGATGTAAACCCAGGGTTATTGGGGAAATCACGTTACTACGAACCATGTAAACTCTTTAATCAAGGTATTATCTAAATGTGGTTATTCACAGTAATCAGAGTAATCACAGTAATCATAAGGATTAACGTTACTTGAAAAGCAACCATTCATACAGCATGTGTCTAGACCAGCACTAACTTTGACAGCTGGCTACGTTAACTAGCTTATTAACTTGGCAGATAAGCAAACACTAGCTAGTAATTTTAGCTACTTAGCTTTCACTCACTCAGCCAAATATGATCACACACACACTCACTTACTGGCTTGCTTGAACACCTTCTGCGCTCCAGCGCAGGGTTTTCTGTCAGAACAGCTGTCAACAAAGCGATAAGCATCACACACATGTCGCGGACCAAACAGAGTAATTTAAGAGCCTATACTCATAGAATGGGGGTTACAGTACGTAACCAACGGTACATATGCTCGACTGTTCATCTCTGTTGCTGTCACGGTGTTTTGGCATGAGAATTATTTGGGCAGTGTGAGACTGAACGTAAAAACGTGTCTCAGGAGAGAGTTGGCAACACTGATCCTGACATACCTGAATAATACGTTCCGAAACATCGTCAGGGCGATCTTCTTGTCAACGACTCAACTCGACTCAACCCCCACTCCCCCCTTTTAATTTTTTAACGGATCTGCATGATTCACGTGGGTCACATTTTCAGGTCGAAAAAATTCTTATCCTTGTTTGTAATCCGGCCGTTGATGGTAGTGTCATCCGCAAACTTCAGTTCTTCAGAGTTCTCTCCATGTCGGAGAGATTGCAGTGGTGGGTGTACAGTGTGAACAGGAGGGGGCTGAGCACACAGCCCTGGGAGGCTCCAGTGTTGAGCACTAGAGTGGAGGAGGTGTGACCGCCAATCCAAACTGTCTGGGGTCTATTTGTGGGGAAGTCCAATATCCAGTTGCAGAGTGTAGTCTATTGGAGAACCAGTTACTCAAAGCACTTCATCAGAATGGGGCTGAGTGCCACATGGCGGTAGTCATGTTAGACACTGCAGACTTTTTAGGTACAGGGATGATGGTGGCTGTCATGAGGCAGGTGGGAACAATCTCCTGTGACAGTGATATGTTGAAAATGTCAGTAATGACATCGACTATCTGTCATCAGTAAAGCGTTATCTACTAGAATTGAAACTCAATCTGTCTATGATACATATTCATCAAACAGGTTTTATCAAAGGCAGACACGCATATAATAACAAACGCAGGCTATTCAACATAATTAATCAGGTAACTCATAACAATGAGGAAACAATAATAGCTTCATAAGATGCAGAGAAAGCTTTAAGTAGCGTCAATTGGACATTTTTATTCTCCACTCTAAAAGTTTGGGTTCAGAGAGTCATTTATCAACTGGGTCAAAACACTGTACAACTCACCTAGGCCCACAGTCACAATTACTGGGTTTTCACCTGAAGACCAGCACATCTTAAAATATTCTGCAACACAAAGCCCAGACAATCCAAAAGGTTTACTGAACAAGGTCTGGTACGATATCCGGTTGCACTTCAGGATGCAGTGGCAAAGAGGGGAATTGGGATCTCAAACCTGATTCATACATCCTAAAATGTGACAAGAATGGAGCAAAGTATTTCACCATGACACGATGAAACAAAAAATCAGACCACTGGAGAGAGACCGAGAAAATCGGAAGGGCGCTATGTTTGAGGAGCAAGGAAATCCTCCTCTTCCAGTCCAGCTGCGGAACTGTTTATGTTGGCGGAGCCAAATAAATGATTAAAGCCCCACTCCAGTGGATTTTGACATTTTTATATTTCATATATTTGTGAGTCATTTCCTGACAATGTTGATGAACTACATTGTTTGCCAAATATTTTTGACAAACTTAATTTTGTGCTGAAGTTTAAAAAGTTTAGGCTGTTGCTAAAACGGAACTATGACGTATGACTATAGTAGATTCTACAAGTCATACGTCATCCTCCAAGCTTGCGCATGTGCACTGTCTGGCCTCTTTGCGTCTGAGCAGCAAACCAATAAACGTTGTGTGCTAGCTAGTCAACTTATTATGTATTATACCACAAATGTAGCATTATAGACTTATATCTCTCTGTGTAGGTGTGTCTGCTTATCTATCTGTCTGTCGGTCAGTCAGTTTGTTTTTCTTGTTAGTTAGCTAACTTAGGTAGTTGTAGTTAGCTAGCCTAACTCTAACTTACAGCATTAGCTAACTGAGGGTCTTCATTTTATTTTTTAGTTTCGTCCACCTTAGTTTAGTGTGTTGTTTATTTTCACAGTGGCATTTGTGTGTGCGGTGAACACGTGCAATCAATGCAGTGGATTACAGGAAATCCCACCAGCAAACAAGCTTTGAGCTGTCTACAATCAGTGGTTGGACTTCCTTGGGCTGGAGGACAGACGACAGCCAACGCGCCGCATTTTCATCTGCAACAAGTATTTTACTACAGACTGTTTCATTAGAGAAGGCTGAAGTTGAGGAGTGATGCCGTCCCGACCACCAGCATTGATGAAACAATGAGTTGTGCACTGTGAAATGTTTTTAATGATTTATTCACACTAGCGAACTAATGATAGTTGACGGCTGGTTATTTCGTTGTTTCATAACGTAAAGACATGTCATTCGCCCACACCACTGTGTCTTATCTGTCGGTGTTTACAGAATATCAGCCACTCTAACGGTAGCTGATTGTCTGAATAATATGACACGCATCATCACATATTGTACATTATTTGGATAGGCTCTCAGGACAAAAGAGAGAGGGTGCCAGACAGACCCCCCAGTGACACACCTATTCCCAACACGGAGAAGTAAGGGTAGGGATAATGAGGGTACAGCGTGAAGGGCCAGGGACATCTCCAGACTCTGCTGGACTAGTCACACAGTCGTGGTTCACTTCTTAGTAGATATGTGTGATTCCAGTGATGTTGGACAAATGATATATAAGCAACTCTTTCGTGTATAGGCTCAGTTCTGTAAAAAAAAATCATTGTGTTCAAAAGTAAATCTGCATATAAGCATACAGTATGTAAACTATGGGATGTAAACTATGTAAACTAAATGCTTTCCCCCCCCCCCCATTTAATTGTGTGTGTTCGCTGTTCAAGTGTCCCTTTTAAACTGAGAGAAAGAGTGTGTCAGACTGAACCTGAACCCCAATACACTTCAACCCCCATTTGCACACCACTGAAAAGATCACGCTTGGACTACTCCACAGATGATTCCAGCTTTAGTCCTGGTGTCAGCACTTTGATTGAAGATCAGTAAGATTTTGTCTTTAACTCTTTAAGGTTGTGTCTTAAACGTTCCTTAATTAACATGTGACGTGTCATCTGTGTGTGTACAAATATTAGATCCTAAATTTAAATTCATGAGTCAGGGTTTGAACCCAACCATGGGCCTTTCTGTGTGTAGTGCACGTGTTCTTCCTGTGTTCATGTGTGTTTCCTCTGGGTGCTCCTCCCATGTCACGCATGTTGGTGTGTGTAGAGGGGCACAGCTGAAAATAATACTCAGCAAGACTACCCTGGGTAAATAAAAGTTAATAAATAAATAGTTATATTTGTGATAGTGCCTAAACCAGATAAATGAATAACAGATGATTAGTCAAAAAAACATGTCATCAATTGGGTATATAGAGTTTTGTAGATGTGTAATCAGTTTTGCAAAGGGAGCAATGAGATCAAGTCCCTTACCAAGCAAAAGGCCAAGTGAGAAGAGCAACTGCACAATCGTAGGTTGCAGCTACTCTGATGAAGACAACTTATGTACTGTGTAACGGTGAAATTAGATATTGTGGTTCTGAATAATTTGGCCTAGCGGAAGCATATAGATGGAAAATAGGAGGGGACCAAGGACTGAGCCTTAAAGGACTCCACATGAGAGATACACAGGGGTCGAGGATGAATTGTAATATAAGTGAAGCCAGTCAAGAGCTGTGTCAGAGACTCCATCCCAATGACACAGGCAATCAATAAGTATTGTGTGGTCCACTTTGTCAAGGGCAGTGCTGAGATCTAAAATAACCAATATTGAGGAGTGACCACCATCAGCTGCTACAAGGAGATAATTGGTTACCCTCAGCAGTGTGAATTTGGTGTTGTGGTGTGCCCGAAAACCCGGGGGACATATGTGTATACATGTGCACGCAGACCTTCCGGTAAAAAGATACAACGGAGACAAAAGAGGCAGACAGAAAGCAGATTGATAAGATGCGGGTTCGCGGAAATCACCAAGACATTGAACAACGCTCGCATAAAAACATTGTTGGCAGCATGTCGTGTGTAGTATTGAAGTATACTCCTCAAATACCTTCACACACATACATGTTAGATGGTGAATTAATAGTGTTATGAGTCGGTGTTTAATTTGGCGTGTATCTGATCCACCAACCAGCACTTATTTAAGTGAGAAATTTTCGTTTTTGAAATGGTTCGCCTCTCATTCCCACCGCCTTCTCCCAATTAAATAGTGCAGCTAACCAATGGAGGCTCGTAGTTAGTTGAGGTGCCAAAATCCAAAATGTAAAGTTTGTACAAATTGACAAGAAGACTGTCGACATATGACGCCCTTTATCTTGTGTTTCCAGATTATGTGTTTTACATAGACGTAAGGAATTGTTAATGTCATATTTCTTAAAGGGAGTTTGAATTAAACTAAATCTCCCTGCAGGGAAAATATTAAGCCAAACTGCTAATATGTATATTTTTTAACGTTTTGTCACCACTACAGAAACACTAGGTTTATGTACCCTTTATGTGTGTTTTTAATTAAACATGATGTGCTTGATGGTGTTAGCCTATTAATGACCCCTGATGAAACGTGAAAGCTCAGCATTCTCGTTTTTTTGTTTTGTTTTGGAGGGTTGTACAATTAGTAAATTAGACACATTTTATTAACCTGGCATACTGACCTGTAGAGAGAATATCAAGAAAATCCTTATACTTTCTGGGGACAGTGGTGTGTGTGTCCCACTTTCTGTGGAAGAAAGCCCTGGTTAGATTTATTCCAGTAGGTGCTTGCTGTCTAAACCAATGGAAACTTAAACTAATGATTCCTTGAATAATGGGTTTAATAATCAACCTTATTCCTACCTAAAATTGACCTCTGCACTGGACAAAATATTTATCACTGACCTTTATACTTAACCTGCAATGCTTTTTTGAATAAGAAAAAGATTCGTCCTAAAACAAGAAATGTCATAGCATTAAATTTAATTTTCTCATACATGTAGACACTCTGTTACAACACTAATTTTATCTTTTAAAACAAAGTATGAGTAAACTGTCTGTGTTCCTTGAAAATCACTGCTTCTTTTCATGTTTTGAAAGATAGAACCTTATAATTCCAAGCAGAAAGTGAGTTCTTATGATTAGAAGGATCCATCTGCATTTGACCTGTTCCAAAAAAAAAAAACATTTACAAATTTCATAGGATTTTGATATTGTACATTTAGGGTGTCTGTATTTTTATGTATGAAAGAGTTGTTCCACATATACATTGGGAATTTCTCCAGTACTTTACTCAGAAGTGGCAGTTCTGAAATAGGCCCATAGTTATTTGGTTATTTGGTTTGGTTAGTTGTTAGTGGATCAAGACCCATTTTTTTCAGAAGGGGTTGATCCACAGCATGTTTGAGCCATGGCAAGACATTCCCAGTAAGACGAGAGCTGTAAATAATATTGAGAATGCTCAAGCCAGTTTCCCCAAAAATCTCTTTCAGCAACTTAGTTGGAACAATATCAAGGCAGCTGGTAGTGGAGTTCATACCAGAAATGATTGTATCAAGAAATGGGCAGAAAAATATCAAATGTTGGTGGCCTTATCAGAGGGAGAGATATTCAGTCTGATATTTTCAACCTTGTCTAAAAGTAATTTTTAAAGTCCTCGCATTGGTGAGGGGTCCAGGCAAGGTCTAGGAGGGGGGTTTATAACAAAGTAAATGGTGCTGAATAAATTTCTTGGGTTATGGCAACTATTCTTAATAATGCTAGAAAAATATTTTGTTCTTGCATCCTTAACAGACAGTTGGTATTTAGTCAAAATATTTTTAGAAATATCATAGGAGATCTGAAGCCTGTCCACTTGCGATCTGGTTTTCTGCAGTCCCTTCTTGTGTGGTTGTTGAGCCACTGAGAAGGTTTTGGTTTGCTAGCTCTTCATGTGATAGGGGCAATTGAGTCTAGAGTGTGGCTACGGGATTGATTGAAGGGAGTGAGTAACTCGTCAGTGTTTAATGACAACAAGGAGGATTCAATTTGGCAGGTTGTTGGTGTGGCCCTAAATCCAGTAGAAAACAGATGTAGCAGTAGTTGAGGATGCAAGAGCATACTGGAGCAGTTTGTGCAGGAGCTGAGCGAGAGAGCTGTACTTCGAATAAAACTGGTTTATGATCTGAAACACAGACATCATTCAACATCATTCTTTCATTGAATTACAGAAATGTGACTTAGCAATGTAAAAAAATGTAATATCTGATTACCCACTGCTTTATTTTCCAGTGCTGACACACGCACGCACGCACGCACACACACAAACATACACTCACTCCTACATTTTATATTCAACTACAGCCCAGCCCCCCACCCTCTGTCTCTGTTCTCTCTCTACTTTCTTACTCTCTTCCCTTCACCTCTACCCACTACCCATCAAGCCCACTGTATGGGTGGGTGGCCCACGATGGTCCAGTCAGGCTTATGAGGCTCCAGCAGGGTCCCGCAGGCTAGTCCCTGATCAATAGATGTCCCTGATCCAGCCTATGCTCCCCTTCTCTGGGATTACCTTTGCATCTGCTGTAGAGGTAGACTGTGTCCTGGCAGACATCTCACTCAATTCTAATTAGAACTCAGTGTCCCTCCCAACTCACAACAACTTGACCTCACCCCCCAAAAATCTCACTCTAATATAGCTTATCTGTCTCTCTCCCCTTCTCCCCTTTCCTTCTCTGTTCTCCTTTCTTCTCTTTGCAGCTCTCAGACATGCACACACACACACACACACACACACACACACACACACTTACACAGACTTACAAATGTACCCACTATATCATATACCTTTGTCACAACTCCTACTGTTTGTTGTTGTTAGTCTTGTCTGTTGTCTTGTAGTGTCTTAGCAATGTGTTGAATTGGGTCTTAGTGACATATCTGTTGTCAGTGTATATGTGTTCTATTGTGTTCTCTGTCACCTGTTGTATTGTGTTTCATCACCAATACATTTTTTATGTGTTTTTAATGGGGGAGTTACATGCTGGAGCTATTTTTTGGTGTCAGTCAAGAGCAGTCTTGGTCTTGCCATCACAATGAGTTTGCCAGCTTTCTTACTATCGTGCCTGTGTAGAGACCAAAACCTGTGCTCACAGAGATGAGATTCATATTCATCTTCTCATCTCAGTAAAATGCTATTTAAATGTACTTCTCAAAACATTGAACTTTTTTTTTTTAAAGATGGGTTGTTTGACAAGACAACAGTGAACTGTGAGTAGGAGTGAGTCAAAGAGGAAGAGCGGAGAAACAAATTAAACTAAAATAAAAAATGTACTTAATAATGGAATTCAGAGTCATTTTTGCCTATAAGACATTCTACATTCTATGTGTAATGGCCTTTACTTGCTGCCCCTGGTGGGATTTAAGGGTAAAGTTCCTGGTCTAATACGTACAGCTGAATGTACTGGAAATCTACACAGTCTATGCATCTCCAAACTATTTAAGCAATACATGAGTTTGGAGCTACAAAATTGAGAGACTGCATTCTAGTTCAAGGAATTTCTGCCCACAGTATTTCAAAGAAATAAATAGAATCCTAAGGCATTATTGAGCTACACTGATTGTTTTGTTTAAAGGACACAAATATATAGGCACATTTTCAGCAGGGAAATAAGATATGAATGAATCCACAACTGTTATTAAAGTGAAATAAAGTTAATCCAGCAACGCTGCAGAGAATTATCTTTGCCCGAGAATCTGATCCAACATTTCTCTCTAATATGGTAGTTATATCAGATATCAGATGAAGCACACTCAATTGAAATCTTATGTGGACGATAATGACTTTCCTGCTTGAATCCAATTTAAGAGCCTCTAATGGCCCCATAATGTTTCCCCGCATGGCAAATTAACAGCCAGGCATGAGGCTATGGCACAGAAAAGAGACCCTTTTACTCACTTTTAAACTCAGTGATTTTCCTTTTCTCCCCAGAAGAAATAACACATGGAAAACAGAGCGAGGCACTGAAGAAATGAGGCACAATCATTAATATTATTTCACACGCTGCTGGGTTTATTGCATACATGCACTATTTAAATATTGGCTTTCACAAACAATATTGGATGGTTATAGTGCATTAATGAAACGCAGGCAGAAAGCCTTGATCAGAAAACCAGACATAGGCCTCTTTTATGTTTTTTTCAGTATGTAATAATACAGTCATAAGTGACTGTTCTTTGCAGCGCTTTCATCTGTATGGCCAGTGAAATGACTGATCCTATCTGCTCATATTGACATCTATCACACCCAATAACAGCGGGGAACGGTGAGTCCAGCAGCAGTGTGTTATCAGGTTTCACGTCCCATCCTCCCCTTTCATTTCTACAAGATGTCATGCTGTACAGATCAGGAGGCTGACTCGCAGTGCTAGGAATACCAGAGCAGGTCAAAGGTTCCATTCCAGCATCATTATTCAGGATCAAGGATTCTTCTACAGACTTCCACAATACGACTCTTGGGCCCCATCTGTTTGAGCAATAGACTTTTTTATTTATTCATTTATTTTTGCATTACTGCTATCTGTTCAGTATCCCTAGGAATAACATTCATATTGGGCAATTTTATATCACAGAATTTACCTCGTGTGCCAACATTCAGTGCCAGCAGAGGTAGTAGTGTGCCCTTTATGTAGCAAGGCAGAAAGTGTAGGTGTGGATCTCACAATCCAACACTTAAAATGTAACTCCACCCTCAAATTCTGCTAGAACCCTCTCTCCCAATATATTTAAAAAAAAATGCAACAAGTGAGAAAACAACAACTGTAGGGATAGGGTTAGGGTTAGCCTCGTGGCTACGTGGTGTGGGTGTGTGGGTGACTGACGCTGATTAATGGGTGTTAACATTTTTTTTTTTTATATAAATGTGACATAGATGAGTCAGAACCGATCAACTCAGGGCTGATTTAAAACAGTAGATGGCATGAAATGCAGATTTTTTTTATCAATTTGGTAAGAAATGTCAATATTAACACCAACATTGATGTGTTTCATTACAGTACAGTCATATCATTTAGTTTACAGCTCAAAAAACACATACAAGTGTGCAGTACCTCTTTAAGATTAGCATTTTTTGTCATCATAAGCATGTTTCCCTAACCTTGACCACGTGTTTACTAGCCTAAGGGCATTTTCACACCTATTGTTGGTTTGCTCTGGTCTGAATCAGTTGATGAGTTTGTAGACTTGGAGCATTTTCCCCTTGGTTCGGTTTCTTTTCACACAGAGAAAAGTCCTAAATGCATCACTACAAACCATGAGAGAATGTTCACTCTGCTTATTGGTCAGATGTGTCTGTGGATGTTACACACTCCGGTACAGTTGACAGTTGACGCTGGTTTGTAGTCTGCCAGTAAAACCAAAGAAGAAGAAAAAAATAAATGTAGTGTTGTGAACTAGTGCATATTTCTGTGAAAGAAACACTGCTGGTTCGTTCTCCAGCTAGCTGCTGCTTCTACAAACAGTTTGCGGGCTGCATCCCAGAATGCAAAGCACACCACCTGCTACAGGAGCTGTTTAGCTTAAACTTGCAGATTATACCATGTAGTTGGGTTGGATCGAGGTCAGATCACGTTCCCACCACAAACTAACCGCTCCAGAGTTCATTTGGAACTGGACCGAGACCACCTCCTCTAAAGGGTCTCTGTGCAGTTGTTTTGGTCTGCACCCGGGTGTGATTACTGTGTTCACACCTGCCCAAACGAACCGCACTAACCGGGCAAACACACCAGGGTTCGTTTTAACCGAACCAAACAAGTTAGGTGTGAAAACGCCCTTACACTAACCATACCGTTAACCACTGTTTGTTTGCCAAAACTGTGATATTTTTACCTTAACCAAGTGTCTTAGTTGCCTATATAGTAT
Source organism: Macquaria australasica (assembly GCA_005408345.1). Classification (NCBI taxonomy): domain Eukaryota; kingdom Metazoa; phylum Chordata; class Actinopteri; order Centrarchiformes; family Percichthyidae; genus Macquaria; species Macquaria australasica. The sequence goes on from SEMN01000390.1 coordinate 255,738, forward strand.
ATTAAATAAAAATTAAAAAAAAACATCCAAAATAACAAACTTTGATACATCTAGAGGTTTGCACTGGGTACATATAGAGTCAACGTAAGACTCAAACTTCCTGACACTAATGTCTAATCAATCTGAGTACATAACCCAACGGTTCATAATGCATATCAAGCTGATGCTGGTTCTGTCAGCCTTGGATTCTCTGGCCGGGGGGGTTCCTATAAAATAGATGGGATTTGAAATAAATGACAGAGAGATCTAAAGCAGAATATTTAATGACATAAAAAGGAATCCATCAATTCATTCCACTGATCTCTGCAGGTAAAATTAAATTGTTGCAGGTATAAGAATAATATTACTGAACCTTAGTCATTAGTTGTTTCTGAATTGAAGCTGTCAATAACTGTTATTGCGTGTCACTGTCTTTCACTCCAAGTACAAGGCCAAGGTACCATGGTATTCTGTTGGGAAATGATGGAGCGCTCTCTTCGACTTGAGAGGGAGTCACTGCCTAAAGTATTAGAGTTAAAGTATCTCCAGGTCTTGTTTATTAGGGGGGGTAAGATGAACACAAGATCAACTGGCAGATTGGTGCCATATCAACCATAATGAGAGAGCTGGCCTGGACTTCTGTGGTGAAGAGGTGGGTAATGCCTGAAGGCAAAACAGGGTAACTGGATTCACCATTAGGGACAGTGTCAGGAGTTCAGACATCAGGAAGGAGTTAATAGTAGAACTGCTGCTCCTTCATGTTGAAAGAAGCCAGTTGAAGCGGCTTTGGTATCTGATCAGGAGGCCTCCCCACTTGGCCAAGAAAAACCTCATGATCCCACAGAAAGAACACCCCTATGGAGAAGGACATCTGGGGGACCTTGCTTAGCCTTCTGCCACTGCAACCTGGATTAGCGGCAGAAAATAGATGGATGGATATCTTTCACAATCATTTTCATGCCAAACACTATGCGACCTTGACATACCTTAAGTAATCCATACTGTATAGGTTTGAAATCTGATGTTGCATTGGTTCACATTAGGGGTTCCCTTATAAAAAATGTATGAATGAATTGAATTATAAATATGTAATCAAACTTCATGACATTGTAATGAAGGTCCTCTTCATTACTAGTATTTTGTAGCACCATTTGTATCCAGTACAGCTATAAGAAACAAGGCACAAACTTGAAGGGTTGAGTGTTTTTTATTGAAATTGCTGCGTGTATTAATGATGTGTGTTTGTAGATATTGTAGCTACCTCCCAGCTGGAATTGATTGAAGTCCGGCCCTGCAAAGACAAACATACATTTAGTTTGGCTTGTTTGGTTACCTTAACATAATGTGCTGATGTTGATTGTGCAATAATATAATGTGTAATGTTTGTGTTCAGGTCACTCACCTCTATTGTGTCTCCTCTTCAGGGTGTTAAGGCTAAAAGAGTCCCCAGGGTATCTGAGCACCAATTTAAAGGTTTCGGGAGATACCATGTGGTACTTACTGTAGGAGTGTTAGTGTACTTGAATCTACTGTTCAGGTTTTATATGATTCTATTGTAATGTGTAACATAAATTAAGATTATACAGACTATTTGACAAAAGTGTAGTATAGATGTATTTTAATGTATTTGCTGTGTTTTGTGTAGTTTTGATGTCAGGTGAGGGGTGGATTTCCCTATGGGGTGGTAGGGCTCGAGGCCGTTGCCAGTGGCAGGCTATATGAGGCTGCCAGTTTCCATCAAGCACTGCTGCTGTCAGGACCACATGTTAGCCGTGGTCCACAGTATTTTTTCCATTTATTTTATTTTTTTCATTTTAGGTGAAATAAACACCAGGTTAGTCTGCACCTAACCTCTGCCTCAAGTTTCCTGTTGTTAAAAGTCCAGCCGCTACATGACCATCCTAACAGACATCCATCATGGACGTCACTGACATTGATCAGTCTTACCCTACTTTGAACCCATGAAATGGTTTCAGGGTTGAGACTGCATAATTTTTTTAACTTATTTGACTAAAACGGGAGCTCTGAACCAGTGGCGCGTTACTGTTGGCTGCAGCACTGAATTTGTGTTTTTAGGAATTTGCTCAGATTTTCCTGATAAGATCCAAGTCTCGTCTATTTGCCTTGTGAATATAGCCTGGAAAACTAAAGTTCTCTCCGAGATAATTCACCATCTCCAATGATGCTACATGACAACTCCGGCTGAAGCACTAATGGTTATATAGGGCTGATGGAGGCTGGCATATTGGTTACCACTAACAGCCCAATATAACATGATGAATTGGGGAATAGAGAAGGCAAGCCAATTAGATATTCATGCTCAGACAAAATGGATGTGCTCCCTTGCAATGAGACAATAGGAGTGTGTGTGTGTGTGTGTGTGTGTGTGTGTGTGTGTGTGTGTGTGTGTGTGTGTGTGTGTGTAAACAGCTGTTTGAGAGGTGGGGGAAGACTGGAGGGTGGAGCGTGAGAGAGGGTGAAGAGAAGCAGGAAGAAAGGTTGCTGTAGGTGTTAGCGAGCTGTTACAGGCGTGAAAGTAATGAATGAATGAACATATTATTTTTTGGACAAGCGGAACAAAGAGAAAGAGAGACAACAGAACATTAGATGAATGGAGGAAGAATGAGATGAGCAAAAACAATAAGTGGAGAATGAAGGGAAAGCCTGGGGGAAAGAGATGGGAGAGGATGAAGCAAAAGAGAAAATATAAGATCAAAAAGATAGTCGGCTGGGCTCCCCTGCTGTCCCAGTGCAGTGCAGCTGTTTCTTACCTCTAATAATGCTGTCCCATTAATACCACTTACCAGGCTGACACAACACCAATTAGTGAGAGGGACACTGGAGGTGGGATAAAGGTAGACCAGCAACCACAGTAGTCTCTAGAAACACCTCTTTCCCCCTCCACTGTGAAAGTAAACTTAGATGTAAGCTTATAACTTATCATTTATTCACATGTTAATCATCTATTCATAATCATTTGTTTGTACACTTATTATATTAATATTTAGTAATTATATGCTTGTGTATTTACTTTAACTAGTTAATAGTTCCAGTTCTATTCATGTCTCGACTCTTGAACTCTAGTAATCTAGTTTCATGTCTTCAGGTTTTGTGTGTGTTAAGCAACATGACTCAGCGTGAGGTCAAAAGGTCAGCTCTATGGTACAGAGATGTTTTATGCTTTCCAGATGTGCGTTAAGGGTCTTAGTATGATGTTTTTGAAAGTTCCTATAGGTTTAAACCTATCGAGCCATGTAACACTGACCAATGGAAAAGAGTTTCTTTGTCTCTAGAATACTATAAAAGCTGTATTCTTGTATCTTCTCTTTGAGAGAGAGAGAGATGGCTGATGACTTCTGTTGTCTATCTCCTATTGTACAATATATTTTTGTCAACGATCTGTAAATGTTTCTTCATTTTGTTCAACTTGGCAGTTTTTCCACGACACCACACATCCCTTACTCAAGCAGACATGCATGGAACCACACCTGCTGTAAATGCATGAATTTGGGTTTCATTCAGTCATTTTTTCATTTCAAATACACAGTGCTGAATGCCTATTCAGCTGTGCAAAACTACATGTGTATAATTCCTGGGTCTCCATTGTAAGTCTATATAAAACCAGTACTACTGCTATGTTACATGTGTCTGATTACTGGGTCGCAATTGCAAGTCTGCTGTGTTCAAACCCAATGTAATAGCTGTATTACATGTGTAACCCAGCCAGAAGAGGGCTCGACTAGCTCTTGTTACAGGCTAAACGCCACCTTGGGACTTTCAGGCAAAGAGTATACTCATTATGTGCACCGAGTTCAAACTCCATCCATCCATCCATTTTCTATACTGCTTATCCTCAGAGGGTCACAGGGGGCTGGAGCCAATCCAAGCTGACATTGGGCGAGAGGCAGGGTACACCCAGGACTGGTCGCCAGTCAATCACAGGGCTGACACAGAGACAGACAAACATTCACACTCACAGTCACACCTACGGACAATTTAGAATCATCAATTAACCTAACCTGCATGTCTTTGGATGGTGGGAGTAAGCTGGAGAGAACCTGGAGAGAACCCACGCAGACACAGGGAGAACATGCAAACTCCACACAGAAGGGCCCCAGCTGGCCGGTGGGGTGCCGTGAGGCGACAGTGCTAACCACCTCACCACCGTGCCGCCCGAGTTCAAACTCAATTTACTATTTTTAATTTCTCATTCTCAAAACAAGAGGGTTTCCACCAACACAGGCAAGTTATTGACGTGGATTCCCAACAGGTCAAAAGACAATTTATTTTGAATCAGTAAAGGATATGAACATTAAGAATACCAGATTCCTTTAACAATATCAAAATACCTGGTGTTGTTAAAATACAAATGCCAGGAACCTAATAATAAATAACTCAAACAGAAGAACAATTGTCTTTGAATGAAGGAACTACTAATAAACTTGGAGGGGCTACAACTAATTGCAAGGGGAGGCATGTTAGGCAAATGGTCTACTGACTTCACACAAAGCACACAAACACTGCAATAGGAAAAAACAGACAAAATAAAACACAAGGGAATGCTTAAGGCGAATGCATGCAAATAAAAGGGTGAAGAGACACTTGGTATACTGCACACCCCTGCGCTAAAACAGCCGTAACACCCCCCCCCCCAACCACTACAATATAATTACAGCTGACACAAATATACTCAAATAATTAGCTGTCCCAAAATTAAGATATATTAAAACTCTGGGTAAAAAACATATCAAAACATAAAGCAATCTGAAAGAACCACCAATGTTTAAATACAACAAAATATCAAACAGAATTATCAAAAGGACGGTTTTGTTAAAACCAGCCAATAATCAGATAAAACAATGCATAAAATAAATAGAAAACAATACTAATTAAGGGAGCACATTAATGTAAGCAAGGCAAGGAATAGCAGCCGTGGCAGTCTCTACTCTGCAGGAAAATAAAACACATTACATTGGTCACAGGTATTCTAATAAGGCTGCCCCAATAAGTCTCTCCAGCTGATCCAGAATGCTGCGGCACGTTTACTGACAAGAACCAGAAAAAGAGATCATATTTCTCCCATATTAGCTTCTCTACACTGGCTCCCTGTAAAATCCAGAATAGAATTTAAAATCCTTCTCCTCACCTTCAAAGCCCTTAATGGTCAGGCACCATCATATCTTAAAGAGCTCATAGTACCCTATTACCCCACTAGAGCACTGCTCTCCCAGAATGCAGGGTTACTTGTGGTTCCTAGAGTCTCTAAAAGTAGAATGGGAGCCAGAGCCTTCAGCTATCAAGGTCCTCTCTCTGGTTGAGGCAGATGACCGCCCACCCGGAGCCTGGTTCTGCTCGAGGTGTGTGTGGCTGTCCATAACACTCCCACAATTACTGGTATAGCATGGAAAATGCTTAGCACCAGTCTGACAATCTTCAAGCCGCATTATTTCAGCAAGCCGTCTCTAAGGGCCCATACACACAGGACCAGCACAGCACACAGGGACATCAGTCTGGAATATAGTTGAAAAACTTAATGACCTGAGTGAGCAAACAAGAAGATTGGGGCTTCCTAGAGGTATTTATTTCCGGGGGATGATGTGGAAAGTAATTACATTGGCCACATTGCGCATGTGAGGTAACTTACGTCACATGCACTTACCCCCCATTTTTCTATTACCGACCCACTGATAGACCTCCCATATTGAGTCAGAACTACGTATAATGAGTGTACTCTTTGGGTGAAAGTCCCAAGGTGGCGTTGTCAATATTTAGCCTCTTATCAGACCAAGTCGAGCCCTCTTCTGGCTCGTTTACAGGTGTCTACCTTGTTTTAACCATTCTAGTGGCATGGCTGAAGGAATGGCAATGTCGGTTGTTCCACCACTTTGTTCTAGACTGAAATATCTCTACAACTGTTTGATGGTTTGCCATACCATTTGGTGCAGATATCTATGATCCCTAGAGGATGAACCTAATGACTTTGGTGATGCTTTTCCTCTAGCACCACCATGAGGTTGACATTTGGGGTTTTGGGTGAAATGTCTTAATGTGAAGCCTGACACCTCAAATAATAGCCAGAAAATTCTAGTTTTTTTAAATTGAAGTGTTTATTGAACCTTTTGACAAAATACAAAAAAAAAAAAAAAAATGTGTTAATCATTTACATACCTGATTTTGTTTTTGATACGTCAGGCATTTATGGGATTTTATTGACCAAAACAATGTTTCTTTTAGAAACAAAAACAAATATTGTTTATTACATTTGCAACATTTGGAACATTTCAATTGATTTGGTTCTTTTTTTTTTTCAAACAGGAACCTTTTTACAACTTCTTTATTTCGCCTTGTGGTAGGCAAAAAAACAGTTTCTCTCGTGGTTAAGGCACAGATGGACTTCACATTTCCCACAGTATATATGTAAGAAGTGATTGCCTGTGCAGTGCTTGCATCTCTGTCGGATTTCCCATGTTGGCAAATGATCACTGCCATCCTTTCTGACATCAGGAGGCACACTAGAGTTTTGCCTTTTACGGGGGGTGTTGTGTCCGGTTCTGGAGAGGATAGTGGTCTGCCACACTTGATTTTGCCCTTTCCTGCACTTGTGAGAGAAGTGCCAACAGAAGCCTGAAACCTTCTCAAGGCCATGGATTTCATCCTGGGCTCCAGTTTCTTCTGGTCTCTTTTGTAGAGGTTCCATGCATTGATGACTGCCACTGTGACAGTGTGCCACCAAATGTACATGTACCATCTTCGGGATTTGAAGCTGAACTTGTAGAGTGCAGACAGCATATCAAGGAGGTCAACACCTCCCATGAACTTGTTGTATGTTTCAACAATGGCTGGTCTGGGAACCATAATGTGTGTTTTGGATTTTCAATCCCAGCATTTCACACTTCCAGCTGGTTCGATACCAACAAAAGAGGAAAGTAGGTTCACAGCTTTGTTGTCAAACCATCTTACAATGATGATGTTTTCCTGGTTTACTGTAAAGTCCATTGACCCTCTTCCCTTTTTCATCAGATCTTTTTCTTCCATCATGTTGCAGTCTTTGATCCTGTTCATTCGGACTGTGCCTATGTAGTGGATTCCTCTTTCTTTCAGGCGTTCCACCAGTGGAACTAATGTAAAATAGTTGTCGACACTTTCATCTCGCAAGTCTTCCTCATCACTACTATCTGAGCTTCCCTCAGTAAGCATTACTTTAGGAGTCCATTCCTCATCATCATCATCCTCATCTTCCCCTAACTGCTCCATGTCACTTGAATTGCCATCCATAATCATGCTGATGACATCAGCAACAGTGTACTTCTTTGCCATCTAAAAATACACGCAAAAACAAATTATTCTAAATTTCTTCTCTGACTTGGTCAACATACAGATTATGATAGCCAAGGAATTGTTTTAGTGAAAATCGATAAGTTATGGCAGTTATTAGCAAGTGAGTAATTGCAACACCCAAGTGATTAGCATGAGACCAGGTTGCATAAAAAACACATAAATATCCACTCTACATATATTTTAATGATGACATTTCAACCTTTAATTAGTTTAATTAAATAATCTAAACAGTGTATTTGGCATTGTGGTAAGCATAATGCAGATTGCATCATGAAATGCAATACAATGACGATTGAGGGATTTACAGATAAATTACCTTAAATACCTGCAGTATCATATTTGATACACACATTTTCAACACGATTTTACTAGAAAATAAGGTACAAAATATTAAGTAATTATAAGTTGCTTCAATACAGTAAATATTCATATTGAAATATAAAGAACAATATAAAGGTTATTCTTACCGTAACTTTTTCAAAATTAGCAAAGATTTCCCTGCAAAAAAACGTGCGAGTCGCTACGTGATGGTAGCCATTTTGGATTTGGCATTCAAAGGCTCGCTACTGCCTGCAGTGCACGGACAATCCACCAGAGGGCAGAAGACGTGTGTCAGATTGCATACATCAGGTTTTTCAGGAAAGTACTGATCATTTTCATGACGTAGAGGTCTCAGAAACTCATTTATCAAATATGATACAATTGGTGTAATATTGGAAGGATTGGCATGAGATGTGGTTTAGACATTCATTATAGAATCATTTTTCAAGGTGGCCATGAGAAAATTGTAGCCTTAACCATTATGTTAATACTTTAATAGAGAATTTGTAAAACCTGAATTACAGCTACACTACACGAGTCCACTTAAAGCCAAAGTAAAGTGAGTTTATATAAAGATAATTTAATAGCATGGCTTTATGTCTTGAACTCCTGGGTCTCTATTGTACATTGGCTTGAGATTTATATAAATAATAATAATTAATAATATCAATTTCTGTGAAAAATGATGAACATAAATATTCTTATAAAACTTTTAATATCAAAGTTACTATATTACAAAATACTCCTAATTACACATTTTCTCCCTTTTATCTCTTCTTTCTCCCCAATTTCCACTGTACTTGTCACTACTAACTGTATTGGTGTTCTGGGGACGAATGGAGACAAACACGTTAAATTAGCAGTAGGGGAGTTTCATGTTATTGCCCCATTTCCACCCTCCAACTGTGCAGGTACCACCACCAACCATTAGGAGTCACTACTGCAGTGTCAAGTGACATGATCTCTGACTGGCTTCCCAACTGCAAACTGTAAAAGGGGAACTCCACCGATTTTAGACATCAAAGTCTGTGTTATGCCGCTTGAAAATGTGTTTTCTACCTTGTCTCAGGAGTTCAGTGTGGTTTGTTTATCTTTGTAACTATAGTAACGTAGTACTAGTGCATGATGGGAATCAGGAAGTAAAATTGCCATGTCGTGAGCAGCTATGTTCATGTGTGAGCTCTACCAGTCGTCAGCTTCTAAGTTGATCGTCTTTCTTTCTCTCTTTTTGCTAAGGCAACGTCTGTAAGTATTTCTCATCATGTAACATTAAGTCATCGCTTATTTGTAATTTTTGTAAGATTATTGAGACGGTGAAGACGCTAATTAGTTCACGCTAGGCTGAGTTAGCTTTGTGTTTTACTCCTGCTGGTTGTTTTTACTAGCTTGTTTGTGTTTATCATATAAGCCTCAGAGCTAAGGTAGCTGAGCCGTATTGTCTATTCAGATACTGTGTGTTTGGTTTGATTAATGATAAAGACATCTCCTTGTACTGTATTACAGTTTCACAAAATTCCCAGTAAACTTCATGGAAGTGAATCAGCTGTGTCCTGGAGTTTCTTGGGAGTGTTTAAGCTGAATGGAAAATAGCCCATGACAGTCTGTTTTCACATGTTGAGAGATTTGAGGAGCCCTTTGTGTCTCCAGAGGGATAAATGTCCTCAAGTGATGTCACTCGAGTCAGCCTTGGTTACAAGTTCCCCCAAAATCTGAGGGTGTGGAGTTAGAATGCAGTGAGCTTACCAGACCTCTGCAGCCCGCTCCTCACCACTGCTTGAGGTTAGCTGCTCAAGGCTATATCAGCTGCTAATAGGATAACACACCCAAATCTCAGACTGAACTGACGATGATCGTATTGCATTGTGGGAAATGTAGGCACCACGTTTTGCCAAGGAAGAACAATGAATGGAATAAAAAAGGATATATCTTGTTCTGTTGCATCCTTTTTTCGCTACCGAAGCAGCCTTGTCTATGGTCCAAGAGGGATTGAAGAAATATGCTTTCTGCAGTACTCTGAGCGTGCTTCTGTCCAGAAAAACCATATTATTTGTCAATTGAAAAAGAAAAAAAAAAGGCATCCACCATATTTTATGAATACGGTTGGTTGATCATCAGTTGACATTAAGCGATGACCAATTTATTTTATTTGACAGTAAATCATTCCTGGCCTCCCCTGAAACAGATATTGAATCTGTCCATCTTGTAGTGGGGGATGGGCTGCAATGCAAAACACACAGAGGTATGTATGACTTTTCCAGAAGGTTACCTTCAGGTTATATGACTATGGCATCTTTACTTTTACTGTTTTTCTACACTAAACAATATTTTTATATTAACAATGGGTCAAATGACTGTGTAATGTACAAGGTATCTTGTTGTGGCTAACCAACAGAGAATTATCACCAACTCTGCAGTTTCCCTCAGCTCTATGGAGTTTTTTTTAGCCTCTTTTAGCTCATTTTTTTCATTCTGCAGCTTGGCAAACTATCATTTCATAGCATGTGTATCCAAAGCCTGAAATCTCTTAAACCTCTGTGCCATAGAGCTCCAAAAACGATTAAAAACACATCAGTGAGCTACACTGTTACACTGGGTGACATGTTCCTTCATTACTATGAACACGCACACTGTAGTTTATTTTGACTCAATCCTACATACACTGTCCTGCTGCCAGAAGTACTCAGTAGAGCAACAAATGTGGATTAATCTGCCACTGAAAATAGTCCCCAACAAATGCACTATTTCCTCTTGTTTGAGTAATATTTGATAAAATCTATCGTGTCTGTGGTGGAGTCAGTTAATATTACAGTGTGCTTTTATTTTGAAAGGTACATGTGTTTAGCATAAACAGGAAGTAGATCTGGCAGAATTACTAGTCTGATGTTTACAGTACTGTCAGTAGCTTTACAATGGTGCTCGGCAATAAAGGCTGTGGGAAGTTGTGTTCTACAAGTTTGTCTCAGCAACACAACAGCTGTTTAAGGAAATTACTGAGCCTTTTCTAAAATAAAACTATATATTAACGAGGTATTTTTAAAGATTTACATCTTCAGTAGGAGCAAAAGCTTGTGGCTGAGAGCTACACACCCTACTCTTTAAGCAACCCTTAAATTAGTGAAGTGGTTCCCAACCTTTCTTTTGCTTGTGACCCTATAATATGAAGCCATGCCAACTTGTGGTCCCTTGTCACAGCTTGTTCAATAGTTGTGAGCAGATCAACCGAAGAAGGGAAATTCAGACATTGTTTCATTTGAGGTAAAAGTATACAGTATTTCACAAGAAAAACTTTAAGATTATAGAAAAGTCCAAAAAATAATCTTAATTTTGTGTTTCAACATTTTATTTTTCATTATTTCCTACTCCAGTAATTTTAATCTATGATATTTTAAATTCAAATGTGGGTAAAGTGGGTTTGACTGGGTAATCTCACTGCTACATTTTTTTGGGATATTTACTTTAGGTCTATTTCTTTATGTGTCTGTACATACTGTATGTTGACTGACATATAATTTCTTCCCGTAGTTGTGTGCTTTCTCTCCTCTCTCTCTCTCTCTCTCTCTCTCTCCCCTTCAGTTGCTTTCTGCAGGTATTTCTGCTTCTGGAGCTGTAGAGTCTGGGTCTGTGGTTGCTGCCGCCTGCTGCCCCCGTGCTCCTACTCTGCACCCGCTGCTGCTATTGCTGTTGTTGCTGTTGTTATTAGTATTGCTATTATAATGTTGCTCTTAGTGTTGTTTCTGTTGGTGTTAACATCAATTCCATTACCATATCTATACTGTATTGAGCTGCTGTATGTTCTCTTTCCTCCTGCTCTCTCTCTCCCGCTCCCCCCTTCCCCCTTCAACCCAACCGGTCGAGGCAGATGACCGCCCACCTTGAGCCTGGTTCTGCTCGAGGTTTCTACCTGTTAAAAGGGAGTTTTTCCTTGCCACTGTCGCATAGTGCTTGCTCATGGTGGAACTGTTGGGTCTCTGTAAATATAAAGAGTCGGTCTAGACCTGCTCTATTCGAAAAAGTGCCCTGAGATAACTTTGTTATGATATGGCGCTATATAAATAAAACTGAATTGAATTGAATTGAATATAATTGGCTGCCACTTAAAGATTTCTCATTCCTTTTGAACCCTAGCAGTATGTGGCATCTAAACATATCAGATCCAGGATGGACTTTGGACTGCAGTGGAGTTTGTGTTTTGATTGTAGGTCAAATTCAGCTGACGTTTGCATGAATACATGTGAGATCCCGCCTAAGAGCCGATAAATGGAAGTTAGTGGGAGGGCACTTTCAATGGGCTGCCACCAAGAATAATACAGTATTTCTATGCCTATTTTCCACCAAAACAACAGACAGCAGCAGAGGGAGAAAAGCAGCGCAATAACCTTTACCTTCAGCTGTCAGAAACAAAGCTCCGGTGGATTTCTACTGAACGGCAATCACATTGCTTTTTCTCTCTCTCCTCGTTCTACTCTCTCTCTCACACACATACATACACACACACACGCACAACTGCTGCTCTCAAGGTAACATGAAAGGCCCTGGCAGATACAGAGACATTTTAGGGCCCTCATCTATCTCCCATGGCCAGGAGCTCTAGCGCTTAGCAAATGTCAACAGAAAATAATGCACACACAAAGGCAATCTTATTTGTTCAAGAATCGCTCTAGGTCACCGCAATTCACCCAGGCAATGCAGAGGGAGAAGAGCCACCAATACAGCACTACAAAGACCCGTCGCTCTCCCTCCATTTTGTTTTTTGACTCTTTCCTCTTTATTCCCAGTAATTCCCCCTTCATTTATTTTTCTGTTTTTCTGTTTCTGTTTATCCCTGCTGCTGTGAAACAAATAAATATCCTTCTGGTGTTTTCCAGCAAAAGCTCATCTGGTCAGCACTTTTTTTCCTCCTCTCCTCCTTCGCTGAATCCCTCTCTCTCATCCACCTCCATATTTCCCTTCTAATAATCAGTTCAGTTTTGATTGTTTTGATGAGTGTATTCCTCCACATTATGTATCGCCATTGCGCGGCAGGTAGCTAATCAACTAAAACATTCTCTCTATTATTGCTGCAGCAGATGAGCTAGCAATAGAAAAAAATGGTGAATTCAATAAAGCGCACACCTCCGAGGGGCTTTCATTTGAATGATTGCTCTGCCTTGCTACGTCTCCCTCATTGTGTTTATTTGTCCTCATCTGAACATCCACACCACTTCTCAATGTTCCCTTTGTGTTGTTGTTTTCCTTCCTCACTTCATAATAAAAACACTTTGATTTGTAATAATGATATTTCCCTAAGGCATGCGTTGCTGCCTATCTCTTTGTCTTTTTTTGATGCTACCACTCAGAGTCGCTAAAAAGACATTTTCAAATCTTAGGCATAAGTCCTTTAAAGGAAAAATAGAAATTACAAATTGGGTTTTATTCTCGTAGCTCTAGCCATCAGCTCTATCAGTTCTGATAACATTGTTCTCAACCACGTAATTGAACCCAGTGATGTCACTAAAAATAGGTTTTACACAGCAAGAAAAAAGAGCAGTCGGACCATCAGAAAAGGTTGTAGACAAACAGTTTACCCAGATTATCTAAACCACTTTATTTAGAGGTCAAGCTGAAATTTAGGTAATTAATAATCCCTCATTCTTCAAGAATTGTGCGTGAGTCTTGTAAGTGTGCAACTGCGGCAAAAGCAGTAGGCCAGAGTTGAAGCAGGAAGTGGGTATGTAAACTGTGATGGATGTTTACAACGGACAGTATTGGTGGTAGTTTACTGTTCACATTAATTTTCTCCTCCAAATACTTTCGGCTAACCTGGAGGGTTTGTTAACAACCTGTCGTCTGTCTGCTCATGTTTGTTGCTGTGATAGACTTATTTTTAGTGATGCCACCACATTCAGAGTTGGATGCACCAATCCAATATGCTGGGTTAGTATTGGCACTGATACTGACTTTATTGAGCAGATTGGGTATCGGCCATGACTTGACTGATCCACATTAAATTGACCTTCATTGTCAATACCATTATAAAATTCCAGTTCCATTCAATTCAATTCAATTCAGTTTTATTTATATAGCGCCATATCATAACAAAGTTATCTCAGGGCACTTTTTTGAATAGAGCAAGTCTAGACCAACTCTTTATATTTACAGAGACCCAACAGTTCCCACCATGAGCAAGCACTATGCGACAGTGGCAAGGAAAAACTCCCTTTTAACAGGTAGAAACCTCGAGCAGAACCAGGCTCAAGGTGGACGGTCATCTGCCTCGACCGGTTGGGTTGAAGGGGGAGGGAGAGCAGGAGGAAAGAGAACATACAGCAGCACAATACAGTTCCACATAGGGATGTAAAGCAATAGCTGTGGTAATGGCATTGATGTTAACACCAACAGAAACAACACTAAGAGCAATATTATAATAGCAATACTAATAACAAGAGCAACAACAGCAACAGCAGCAGCGGGTGCAGAGCAGGAGCACGGGGGCAGCAGGCGGCAGCAACCACAGACCCAGACTCCACAGCTCATTATTTCATTATACCAACTCAATTGATGTGCTATGATAATCTCTAAACTCATGTTACCTTATATAATACCATTCTTTCTGCATATACCCTGATTTGAGGTATCAAAGTCTACACTGGGAGAGAAAAAGTTGGATTAATGCATCCCTATTTTGGAAATCCCTGGAATTATTTTGGTGAATTCAATTTTATCATAACCGATAAAACTGATGGCTCGTGATACGAAAATAAAAACCATGTTGTTGTATTCCTCCAAATTCACCAGATTGTCATTGTGAAGAGGAAGCTGAAGGTGAAGCTCTGGATTTACCAGTTAATTTACGTTCCAACCTTCTCCTGTGGTCATGAGATTTGGATAGTGGCTGTAAGAATAAGATCGTGGATACAAGAGCCGAAATAAGTTTGGCTGGGCTCACCCTTGGGGAGAGGTTGCACAAACATATGAAAGGAGCTTGGAGTAGAACAACTGCTTCTTCACATTGAAAGGAGCCAGATGTGGTGGTTCAGCAGTGGATCAGAATGCCTCCTGTGCACCTCCTTGTGGAGGACACTACAACTGGAAGGAGACCTTGGACCAGACCCAGAATACACTGGAGGGACTATATATCTCATCTTGCCTGGGAACACCTCAGGATCCCCCGGAAGAATGTGGCTAGGGAGAAGGACACCTGGGCTACCTTGTTTCGCCTGCTGTCCCCACAATCTGGATAAGGAAAATGGAAGGATGTATATCACTTAGTTACATTATCAATAATGTTGGATGATAAATGTTTGTCAATGCAATACAGTGGTGAGCTGAGTTTCCAAGGTTGCATCAACAACAAACTGTCGATAGAGTGATTGGCCGCCACAGCATTTCTCCAAAAGTTGATTCTGTTTTAACTTGTCGCTGCAGGCCGCTGTTTTTTTTCGCCACCCCTTGCAACGGTCAAAGGAATGGCAAAATCAGCGTTTTTGCCGCAGCGCCTGATTCTATCTGAATGTAGCCTAAGAGTGTTGAAATCCAGCTTACTTTCTCACCTTCATACACCTGACCAATTACTGTGTGAAGTGGGCATGGATGTTGGATTGTCAAGTAGCAGACATCATCTTAAATTTGGGGGGGTTAAAAAGCTATTTGACCATCTGACAAGCACTTCTGATGGAGTCTATGAGTCCAGAATGGCAGTCCCAATTTTCCAGCTAAATTGCCACACTGGTGAAGATGAGTGCAGGGAAAAAGGAGGAAAAGTGGAGCTGAGGTGGGAGGAGGTGGAGCAGAGGACAGAGAGGGAGCTGTCAACGCAGAGGGGTGGAGGTTACAAGGTACAAGACCCTTAAACACTCTGACAGTTAAAGCAATTAAGATGACAGGTAAAAGTTACAGACCAATTAGACATGGCTCTTTATCGGCCTGGCCCAGAATGAGACAGGTGGGAGAGGCACTTAATATTCATCTCGTCCATTCAAATATTTAAAATCCAACATGGCGACAATGACATTAATTATCAGAAATAACAGCTATCTGGAGTGAAACAAATGATTAGAATTGTCAATTAGTGGAGTGACAATTGGTGTGTGAGGTGAAACATTCCTTTTTAAATATTCGGAGAGCTGTCTTAAGGTGCAGCAGCCATCATGTCAGGTCCTATTTCAGATAGTTTTCACATTTCAGATATTCTTTCAAACTGCAGAACCCAATACAATAAAAGTTTATTCAGCTGCACATCACTACCAGAAAACTATCCACTCACTCTCCCTAACTTGATTACTGGTGTCTACCTCAATTCATCTTGTTTAACTTTTTACTGGTGTCTTGTGTTACACTGTGTTTTTGTGTACTGTACTGTATGGTTCTTTGCAGTTTGCACTAAATTGTTTGAACTGTCTACCTCTGTCACAGTATTTGTACTGTCTGTCCATTACGGCACTGTCTTCACTCAAATGTTGCATGTTGTACGTTACTGAGTGTATAGTTTTATTTATATTGTATTTTTATTGGCTGCTGTAACGAAGAAATTTCCCTCCTGGGGGATCAATAAAGTACCTACCTATCTATCTATCTATCTATCTATCTATCTATCTATCTATCTATCTATCTATCTATCTATCTATCTATCTATCTATCTATCTAAATATGATTCAGACTTAGATTCAGATTCAGACAACTTTATTGATCCCAAGAAGGGCAATTCATTAGCAGCTTACCCCATCCAAACACACAAGTGGTTATATGTCAAGGGTCACCGAATTAAAAAAAGAAAACAGCGAGCAGCAGCAAATAAAACATTTTGTATATAAATAACTGTTGTTGTTTGTTTTTTTTAAATGTTCATTTAAAATGACTACTGTCTGTGTTTAGTAGCCTGATAGCAGAATGTAATACAGAACAAAGTATGTAATACAGAACAAAGCAGACAAATATGCATGACGGAAACATTTTGGTTGATCAGTATTATTTTAATATCTAATTCGAAGCTCACACCAGTGAAACCTGTATGAGATGTTGTGGTAAAATGTTGATATTTCACTTATTTTATTTTTCATGAGATGCTATTTAGTTATAGAATCAGTAGTGACTAAGCTATAAGCTATAAGTACAAACGCTATGAATTAAAATATATAAATACTGAATATGGGTAATGTAACTCCACTTAATAGGTAGTTTAGAAAAGAACTTATTAAATATATTTTAGATATATGAATACATTTTTATCAGCACTGAGTTCAAATGTGAAAGGTATTTATTACTTGTGCTGCTTGCAGGGTCAAGTGCAAATGAGCACTGTCGTGTGGTAACCCCATTTAAAGGGCAGTAAGAGGGCATAAAACGTTAAGGGGCATGTTGAAGAAAGCAGCACTGTATGCAGGAGTCTGTGGAAAAACTGTGCTTTTTCTTAACAAAAACATTAATGAAACGGAGGCAAGTTCAACAAAAACTACTTAAAGCTGAAGCAAAAAAAATCCCTGCAGCTTCACTGCAAGCTGCTACCTGCTCTCTTACTACTACTAAACATATTGGTTGCCACAACGTCAACCTGATTCTAGTGCCACATTTTCTATCTGCTCTCTGCCTTGGCCATACATTAACTCTCCTGTCATTTCAGATCCTGCTACTCCCTCTGCCACTTGCCCACCTGTTCCCACTTCCTCATTAAGCCTTGCAGTATATATATCGGCCCATTTTCATTCGTTGTCCGCCAAATCATCTAATGTTTTTGCGTCTCAGCATTTCAGCCTTCATCTCTGCCTGCCTGACAGGGGTCTGCTTTTTGGAAGTTTGCCTCCTCTTCCTCTTCAATTGAGGTTTGCTTGTTTCCAAGTAAAACTGAACTTTTAACTTTAACTGCCTGGTCTCTGAATTGTGCTTTTGGGTTCACACCTAGTTACATTGAGCTGTTGTAATGAATATTATACTTCCATCCTATGAATATTTGCTCAGTTTCCTAGTAACTTCTATTGAAGCCCATATGATGGACAAATACAAGCATGGGTTTCCTGTTTGGGTACAGGAAACCCATGCTTTGGTGGATTTGCAGGTCAGAGTTTACCTGTGCTCAACCGACTGAGCGGATCTGCTCAGTCAGCCAATAGAAACACTGATGCTGTTATAATACATCTTCCAGCCACTATTAGAACTAATGTAGGAACACGATCATTCCATTAAAAATAATTTCTCATGTTCTGCAGGTAAAACCTTTTCTCCTAAATGAGCCCCCCAGGCAGAGTTTCCTCTGCCAAAAACCTCTACAAATCAATGGCTTTAAGTTCTATCAGTAAGGTTTAACATAGAACATTGGTTGGGGTTGATAGGTAGATATGATTGGTACATAGATGTGTTGATAGGTAGATATGATTGGTACATAGATGTGTCAGAAGGACTAATGGGAAAAGTGTATCATAAATCCCCCTCTTCCATTGATTAAAAAGTCAGTCAGTTTTTGACAAAGTAATTGCAAAGTTTTTGTGTTTGTTGAGGCACAAATTTGTTGTTCAAAAACAACCTTGCCAAAGGTTTTTTTCAGTTTAGAGAAACAGTGCAAACACAACGAATAAGCTTCCATGTTACAGCCAATATAACAAAGTACACTCTGTGACCTGGATTAACAGGAAACTAAACTCTTTACTCGTTTCTTTTCATTATGCATTCTCTAACTTTTCCCTCTTGCTGTATGAGTCATGTGTAGGCAAAGTTCAACTAGCTCCCACATGTTGCAGTAATATCACTGCTGACACACTGAAGACAAAAATAAGCAATGTATAGTGAGTGGTATAAAAGCAGCAACTTTCTGATAAAGGACGTGCTGCTTGTTTCACATCTATTCATGTCCCATTACAAGGCTAAGTTATGATGATAATGAGGATAATAACGCAATTTAAATTGCTCTGTTGTTTCACTGTTATGCCTCCTTGACATGCATGTCCAGATCTGATGTGAAGACCATAGGCGCCTGAGCAATGGAGCAAGCAGAGCAGCTGCACCCCCATTATTAGACTTGGGGGAGCAAACGTGTGCTTTTGCATCCCCACTTTTTGATCACACAACTTTGCCACAAAAGAAAACAAAACGTTCCGCAATCAATCACCTGTAAGGTGGTCATAAAACTCAGTCAGAGCAGTCTTAAGTCAGTCTTTTCTACGTCTTGACGTTCCGATAACATAAACACAATATTATCGGAAGGTAGGTGCACTCTCCAGCACCAAACAGGAAGCAGCAAACTGGGTAGTTACTTTAGTAACGGCCAAGAAAACTCAAATACCATCACACACACAATACATGGTGAGTTAACAGTTTTATGAGTCTGCCTTTAATTTGGTGTGTATCTGATCCACCAACCAGCACTTATTTTAGCGAGAGTAATGTGATATTAATTTTTGAAATAGTTCACCTGGTCTTCTCCCACTAAAATAGTGCAGCTAACCAATGAAGGCTGGTAGCAAGTTGAGGCAAAAAAATCCAAAATGTAAAGTTTATACGGAAATACAGTTTATCTTTATGGCTTATATTGATGCCAAATTGACAAAAGACTATCGACATATGAGGTCCTGTATCTTGTTTCTAGAGTTAGGTTTTTTTACGGACACGTCAGGAATGGTTAATATGTCATGTTTCTTAACCCTTTATAGGGCACTCATTGAAATACTTGGAAATTCAAAATTTCAACCCTAGACCATCACAGGAGGATATTACAAGACTTTGTTCCTTTTTTTAATTTTTCAAAAAATTTCAATTTTATGGTCCAAATTGAAGGTCAATGAAGTGACTATATATGGTTCCTTGCCCTTCTAGGGTAAAAAAAAATCCCAAAAGTGTATATGAAAATATTTATTATGATCAATAAATAACATACATAAACTCTGTAACATTGTAACACTGATACAACAAAGGTGTAAAAATACACACTACTAAACAAAACATTCTGAGTGTGCCAATTCTTGCAATCTCAAACATCAACATTAACAAATCAACATCAACAAATGTACGTCAATAAATGTACATCAAATCAGTTGCTTTCATGGAACTCAACAAAGCAGTTACGCTCATTGTTGAGGCACAGGTGGACTTTGCAGACACTGCAGACCACATTTGACCTCATTATGTGCCCCTTCCTGCTGCAGTATTTGCAGGTCTGACGGGTGGCGTAGACGGGGGCATGGAAGAGGGACAGGTCAAACCGCACAGAGTCATTTGGGGTGTGGCTGCGGTGTTTTTTCCCGGAGAGCGCAAGGAGCTTTAGTTTAATTCAAACTGCTAATATGTATTCTTTTTAACATTTTGTCACCACTACAGAAACACTAGTTAACTGCTTAAGTATCATAAGGTTGTCTGACATAGACGGCTGTTAGTTATTGGTTGGATTAATGGTTTAATAATGTGTATTGATTACTGACAGTGATCAGGCTAAGTATCAGCTAATTGAAGGCTACTCAGTTTCTAACAGCAGTAGGCTATGCAATAAATGGTTGTCCTTAATGTGTGTGTTTTGCTTGATGGTGTTATTAATGATGCCTAATGAAACTTGAAAGCTCAACATTCTTGTTGCCCTTTAGCTCCCCTTTTTATAATTCCCATTTATTCAGCCAAAAAAAGCTATTTTTCTATGTATAATATGACCTCCTTTTTCTGTTGGTGCAGTGTATCAACTGTTTTTTCTTATGATTTCAGGCCAGTTAGAGGAACATGTAACAATTCAAACCAGTTCAGTGTGTTTCTCTCCTTAATGTGGAATGAAGTGACAGTGCATATTCAGGGAGGACAGAAAGAAATCAGATAGTTACAGGCAATGGAAATATCAGTCAGCTCAAAGGTGTAGGATAACAAATTCAGACACAGACCTGATCATATTTTTGCCTCACGATTATTGTCATACAATAAAATTCCGATATAAGACATAATTGTCTTTCTTTCTCTTTCTCATTGTCAGTATTGCAATCACTGTATCATTAATGACAAAAACTAGGCATATTTGAAAGAAGATCAAAGGAAGTTTTCAAAAGTTTTTTGTGGATTGGAAAGCGAAATGAATATGAAGTTGAATCAGGTCAGGTTTTGATTCAAAATACACCCAAATGAGTTATGTAGCTTTGCAATTTGTCTTAACAAACTTTGAAATATATGCATTATGTACACTCTGTCACTCACTGCTGAAAGTACAGAACACAATGAAAAACCAATATTTTGATATATAGTACAATATAAACTGTGCTTTATAGTGAAAGAGCAGCTTTATTGGTTATGATTGAAGTCTCCCTATTGCAAGAAATGGCACTTCCAGGTGTTAATTAGATGAAAATGTTCCTGCCATACCTCCCCTTGGCTGTCAATAATCTTGCACTCCCACTTTTAACTATAACTAGGCGCCCATGGTGAAGACAATAACTACATGCTGGAGAAAGTGAATGTAAAACACTTAACAATTCTTAGAGCTTTACCAGTAATACAGTTTTACAGGTTGACATTAGAGCAAGAGCCATGGAGTGTCAAACATGGAAAGGGTTTATGCTCTGGGGGCATGAATGTGATTCATGTTAATGTTGTGATTATTTTAATTAAAATGTTGTGATTATTTTAATTATTTTAATTATAATGTTGTGATTAGCTATCAAGCTCCTCTCCTGTGGAACCAGATCCCAGTTTGTGTACGGGAGGCGGACAACCTCCTCACATTTAAGAGTAGGCTTAAGACTTTCCTCTTTGATAAAGCTTATAGTAGGGCTGACTCAGGTGACCCCTGAGCCCCCCCTTAGTTATGCTGCTATAGGCCTAAACTGCCGGGGGGACTTCCTATGATGCACTGAGCTCCTTTCTCCTCCTCTTCCTCTCCATCTGTACGCCCTCATATCCCATCAATGCTTGTTATTAATTCAACTTCTTCCCGTAGTTGTGTGCTTTCTCTCCTCTCTCTCTCTCTCACTCCCCTTCTGTTGCTTTCTGCAGGTGTTTCTGCCTCTGGAGCTGTGGAGTCTGGGTCTGTGGTTGCTGCCGCCTGCTGCCCCGTGCTCCTGCTCTGCACCCGCTGATGCTATTGCTGTTGTTGCTGTTATTAGTATTGCTATTATAATGTTGCTCTTAGTGTTGTTTCTGTTGGTGTTAACATCAATGCCATTACCATATCTATGCTGTATTGAGCTGCTGTATGTTCTCTTTCCTCCTGCTCTCTCTCTCCCGCTCCCCCCCTCCCCCTTCAACCCAGCCGGTCGAGGCAGATGACCGCCCACCTTGAGCCTGGTTCTGCTCAAGGTTTCTACCTGTTAAAAGGGAGTTTTTCCTTGCCACTGTCGCATAGTGCTTGCTCATGGTGGGAACTGTTGGGTCTCTGTAAATATAAAGAGTCGGTCTGGACTTGCTCTATTCGGGGAAGTGCCCTGAGATAACTTTGTTATGATATGGCGCTATATAAATAAAACTGAATTGAATTGAATTGAATTTAATTATTTTGATTATTTTATAAATTTGGCCCAATGAAAAGACACGAGGTCTCTGAAAACATGACAATTCATCCTCTGGGGACCAATATCCACACTTAATGCAATGTGAATCCAGTCATTAGTATTTTAGATGGACTAAGGGTTGGTCATGGGGAAATTTCTAACCGAGACCTGACTTGGGACCTGAGTTGGACTTTGTCTAAATTGTATTCAATCTACCTTACATTCTCAAATAGTGGTCAAGGCCTTAATTGACCTCAAATACAGAGAGAACCAGGTGCCAGTTGCATAAACTTAGTTTAAGACTAGTCTTGACCTTAGACTAGTCTTAAATCATCAGGTTAGACTAGTCTAATTAAGCCTATCGCATAAATATTAAGACTGACTTAATTTGAGGTAGGAAAGTTAGCCACCTTTCCCCCTGGCTAAGCCTGAGGTGAAAGCTTTGTTGCTATGGCAACAATCTTTTAGTACGTCAGTTAAAAGACTCAAAGGCATATTGATCGCATATACAGTAACACTGACTGACAGTCATTAGGCTATGTTACAAAGGCTATGTTACCTGTGGTGCTGCTGTCTGTCACTGACAGCAGAGATGCATCAGGCGTTACCGGGGCGATCACCGGGGAAAGCTCCTTGTGTGGCACCGGTAACAGTGCGTCCTCAACTCCACTCTCTGGCCCAAACGTTTCTGAACATCTTTGATGGTTCTAACGACCAAGCATATTTCTGCTCAGTTATTTTCTCCCATACATGGTGCCGCTCAGATTTTCGTTAAGTTGATTACAACTGCTAAATAACACCTTTTTCAGCATTGTATTCCTCCAGCAGGCTTTCAGCAGCTGTAAAATGTTTGATCTTCTACTGCTAAGTGTCGTTGTTGCATCTGCCAAGTCAGTCTTACATTAGTCACTCATAGGGAAGCTTTATGCAACTGGTAAATTTAAGTGTCTATAGCAGGTCTGACTTAAAGTTATATTTAAGTCAAAGACTAGGTCTATTTTTATGTAACTGGCCCCTGACCTTTATTTGAAACACTTCCTCCATGTTTACCACAGAACCTATTCCATCAGTACAACAACAGTGTCATGTCATACTGCTCATCCATTCTCCTTTTAACAGGAATACTGTTTTCATTCATTCATTCCAGTTGCTTCCACTTTGCTGTTCATTTGATAACTGTTGCCGTCATTAAAACTCAACACTTCCAGCAAGTTTCCAGCAATGGGAAAAAATGGCAACTTAAAAATGTACTTAAAAATGGACTTGCCAAAAGAGGGTGGCACAGAAATGTATGCACTTACATTCTCACTGCACATGCATTCAATTCCAGTACCAGGCAAGTAATAGTGAGGGTATAAAGTGTTACTGGACTGTGCAGAATGTAATGGTGAATACCTGACATGTTTTGGAATTATCACAGAGGAAACAACATATCATTGAGCTAAAGTGGATTTTTCTCAACGGTTGGTAGCAAAGCGGTGACTGAAATGAAGCAGGGTCATTTGATGCTGAGGTTGCCTTTTGACAAGATAATGGTACACAATCCACCCTGCTGAAAAGGACTTTAATTAGGGCAGCATTAGGGAAGTCATGCGAGGACCCTATTGAAACTGAAGGTATTATTATTATTCTTTGTCCAAATAAATTGCACTTTTGAGGGGCTAAACATGCTCAAAAAGTAAAATGAAATGAATGAATGAAATGAAACTTTGCACATGCGTCAGAAGTGGTGAAAATTTGTATATTTTATGGGTCTCGCGTTTCACCTAGATGTACAAAATTTGGTATGCATATGTATCATGTCCAGACAGAAAAAGCCTCTGGGAGCCCTACCCTAAACCCAACAGGAAGTCAGTTATTTTCAATACAATTTCAATTTTTAGTGCAATTTTTGCCATTTGGGGGCTCCGTACTTTAATGAACTCCTACCTCTCCGTGCCCGGTGTCCGGTCATGAAGCGGCAGATGCTGCACACCCCGACGTGCGCAGATGTGCGAGGGCCCGTTCATCGCTGCTTGCAGCTTTAATTTCTTATTTAAAACCTCAAGATAAGATAAGATAGAACTTTATTTATCCTGAGGGAAATGGTTTGCAGCAGTTGCAGTGCAAAGTAGGAGGACTGCAAATATATAGAGTGTAAATATAAAATATACACAATGCCAAAAAAACAAACAGGTTAACAGTAAGGATGATAGATATGTATGAGAAGTGGCATAGAGCTATGTGTGTAAAATATCAAATCTGAAGTACAGGTAAGTGTATATGGTTAATTCAAAATGTTCAGTGATTATGTCTTTGATATTGCACGTGATGTCCCATTATTGCACATTATGTCACATAATGTCCCATAAATCTGAGAGTTGTAAAGATTGTAATGAACAGAGAGACAGTAACCCAGAGAGACTTGACACTTTGGCAATATTGTCTTTGTTACAGTCATGGCAATAAAGCATATTGAATTGAATTGAACTGAAGTTGAGAGATTAAATGAACAGAGCAGAACGGAGCTAAAATTGAGGCTGGAGCCAACTCAACACCCTAATGCAGGCAAACAGGAGTCAGTTGAGAAATGCACTCAGGAAAAGACTGTCAAAATTGTCTAAATGTCTTGCATACATACTTTTTTAATCTTAACATTTTTCTTTTATCATTTTTTAATCAACAGCTCCAAGGCAAAAGTGGGAGTAAAGCTGATGGACATGGGGTGAGGGATGGGTTGGTTTGGGAGACAGAGAGTCATTTAAAATACATACACAATGACAGAGCTTCTTCAAGGTCATCTGTATTGCGTGAACTGCATTTGAAATCCCATTGCAGTGTGGGACATCTCTTGCTGGACAGTACATCAGTCAATGTGGGCTGTAGCAGTCACAGTCTGAGGAGGACAGCCAAAGCTTTCAGAAAGACAACACAGGGCAACAGTAGTCATGTTGTCCAACATGAATGATGCAGGTGTCCTTGGGGTAAGTGCAATTTTCTTTCAGACCCTTTGGCCAAAATACAGAGGTGAAGATGCATTATTCCCCCATGTCTAATCAAAATCCTGTAAGTAGGGACTATGCATGTTGCATCTCTCTCTCCCTCGTTTCCTGTCCCCTCTCTATTGTCTGTTATAAAGCCACTTGAAACTTGTGAAAAAATGATGACCGATTAAAATAAACTTTTTTTGGTCCGTCTTTGTAATTTCCCCAAATTTGATCCATCCATTCAGACCATTTTTCCATGGTCCTGGTTTTGTTTCAGTCCTACGTTCCTGTTCTCCTTTTCAGCCTTGTTAGTGTTTACTGATCGCTTTCAGCCATATTAGAGCTATGTTAAGTTACCGCTGATGTATAACGGACATCCATCAGGTCTATATAACAACACGGACATATTCTGCACTTTCTGGTTAGTGTATTACATATAAATATTTCAAGAAAGACTGGTAGAAGAACAAATAGCCACAGTGAGTAGTTAGGTTTTGGGTAAATGCTGCAGACCACATGCTCTTAGTGTGGTTTGTGCAATCCAGCACACCTCCAACACCTCATCAAGGTAAACAACGTCTCTTACCTTGCCATGCTGCCCTATAAAAAAACATTTACATTGTGCCAGCATGGCTTGAGTGGCTGGATGGATCGAACCTTAAGAAAAGCAATGTTTGTGGATAAAATCCTCAAGAACTTCTATCTTCATGGTTACAACAGATTTCAGTGAAAAATGGGTGAACAGGTAGATGAATGGATGGACAGCAATATCTTGTATGTAGGGTTTTATATGGGCCTTGTATGTAGGGTTTGACTGATGTTGGACTTTGAAGGTCAGAAAATACTGGTTCAGTGAGAAAAAACATTAGACAGTTCATGACAAATACAGTTGGCCTTGGTGGAAAGGCTCTTTTTAAAGCAGCTTTCCTGCCAAATCAGATAGCCATTTCATATTGGGAAGGACAAAAACAAAAACTGCAGAGAGTGAATGGAGCCAGGTTCAACATTGTTCAGTGTTACAACAACAAACTAGATAATATAATGCTTGGCATATCCTGCCAGTGATGATATGCTGTAGCATTACAAGTTAGCAGCAGCAATAGCAGTTAGCAACTGTAAGCTGTTATTAGCAGCAGTATTTTAAACTGAAAAACATGGGTCAAGACTGTAATGGTTGTGCATAATACATGACAGTGGCCAGGGCAAAGCAGTTAGTTGCAATAGAGCGGTGAAGTGGCCAAAGTTATTTTAGTCCTCCCGGGGTTCCACAAGTAAGGGTCTTGTTCATTTTGTGTTAGGTGATGGATGGACATGGAAACCTGTATGTTGAATCATCAGTACTAAAGCTGAACAACTGTGTTAGAAAATGTCTGATTCTTTGATTTAAAAAAAAGTCACAGGTACAAGATTTGTACATAAGATTTGAAGGAGAGAAGTAAACTACAAATCCCAAGAAGCATTTCAGTCCAATTACCAAGCTTAAAATTGGTACTCCTAAGGACTCCTAAGGACCTCTTTGGTATGAAAATGCCAATCTTAAAATTCTGTTGCATGCATATGCAATGCAATAAAATGGCAAATTCTGTTTTGGGCATTAGAATGGTCACATTTAATGATATACAGTGTCTGTGTCTGTAACAGGAGGTGAAGTTAATGTCAAGAATGAATAGCTGCAAAATGTTTCTTGAGAGGAAGGAAAATAATCCCCGACAGCTCCAACTATACTGTGTAACAGAAGAATTGATTGGAGAGCAGCAACTTAGACCTTTGGCACTACAGTGGAAATGTGTACATTAATTACTTCAACCTAATTTGAACCAACACATGCTTAAACTTAGAAATATATTCTCAAAAAGCTTAGGCAAAAAACGACACACCTGGATGTTGTAAGCACACAAACATTGTCCACACACACACACCATGCATGGCAGAGACCTTGACAATCTCTTGTAAGCTGCTTATCCATCAGGAATAAAGACAGCTGGACACACACACACACACACACACACACACACACACACACACACACACACACACACACACACAAGTCAGCCAGCAGTGAGCAGTGTGTAGTCAAAGGAAACACACAAACTGAGAAAAATACAAACTCTAGCTGCATTTGAGTGTCACAGAAAGAACCTGAAAACTTAAACCACTTTGCAGAACCTCTGTAAAAAGATTTGGGGCCAAAGGCCATTTGCAATCCTCAAAGTATCTTAGCATCCTCATCCCACATTCACATCATTTCCAAATAAACTGGACAAACTATTTGGAAAAGAACAAAACATGTTTTATATCCATGTGCCTTGATCTTTGAATTAGTTTTACTGTATCCCTAGAGGTTATTTACTCTCATTCAATTCCAACTGGCATACAACACAACTCTGAAGACTTCTAATTTGGTCAGTAAACGCAATCCAGGATGAATGCAATGAGGATAAGAGGTCAGCATTCCTGTTTTGCAAAGCTGCATCACAGCGTTATCAGCTCTGATTAGACAGGATCAGGTATTTTGTTTTTGCTTTCCCTTTATAAAGAGCAAGCCAAAGTCATAAGTAAATTCTATTGCACACAGGATGTGTAAGTTATATTAAGAACTGCTAAAGAGCAAGGTTACACTGCAGCTGATGTAAAATCAGCTTATGTGTTTATACTATCAGGCCTTTCCAATCCAGTATAAGCAACGCTGGGTTCACTTTGCCCAGGCTGAGCCTCTGTGTGAGCTCTGACTGTGGGAGTGTGAGGCAGGGAGTGGACACAGGTCTGGGGAGGCTGGCCCATCTTCCTCTGCCTCTTTTCCCCCATCCACTCTTAACAAGACTAAAGGTGTTTTCAGACAGGCAGCCAAGTGAATTTTCACCTTGCATCATTCACATGAATTTGACTTGCTGGACTGTTTGTGCAGTCTGTGATGATTCACCCCAAACAGCAAATGTACCAACTTTACAGACGTTATCTGTAAATTAGTTAGAAAATACACCGGGAACTCTTCTGTCTGTTCTTCCTGTCATTTCCCTTCACTCGCTATTTTTTCTTCTCATCTCTGTATGTTTATGAGGCCCATTCATAAAGCCCTGGAAACGTTTTTGAATGGTTCTTTTCAACAGTCTTTTGATTATGGAATTTAGTTTAATGTTATTTTTATCAAGCGTTTTCTTTTATTGATATTCATTTACTATGTTTTCATTAGTTTTGCAGGTATTATTTCATAAACTAAAGTCTTGGACAAATTTATATTTTGACCCGAAGATGGTGAAAAGTCAGAGGATCACCAAAGTGACTTAAATTCATCCTGAGGGGAAGATGAATGTACCACATGAAAATACCAAATGTCATGGCAATCCATCTATCATGTCTTGTCGGTTGTGTTAAGTTCCATGTCTGTCATGTTTCTGTTTCCTGTTCTGGCGTGTCTGTTTTATTTTGGAAAGTCTAACCTTCCCTCTCGTTTCAGGTCCCTTAACTTCCTGCCATTGTGTATTTCCCGCCTGTGTGATTGTCTGCCCCGCCCTGATTGTTTCCACCTGTTCCCCTTTACCTCTTGTGTATATATTGTCGGCGTTTCCCCTGTCTTGTTGCCAGATCGTAGCCTATGATCAAGCCTTCATGTCATGCTCTTGCTTTGCTACTTGACAAAGTAGTGCAAGAACTCTTTATCTTTATTAAACCCTTTAAAAAGTCTGCCTGTTCTCTGCGTCCTGCATTTGGGTCTACCTGCTCTGTCTACCAGCGTAACAGTACGATCTGGCCAGACATGGACCCAGCGGACGTGAACACGGTCAGATCGGCTCTTTCAGTTCAGGGGACAAGGATTCACCAGCACGAGACTCAGCGGTGCTCCATCAGCCGCGGAGTGAAAGAACTCACCGAGCGTCAGACGGAGCTTCAATCATCCGTCGCCAATCAAGTAAGTCACCTGGCTGCACAGCTGCAACTTGTCATAGTTTGCCTGGAGGATCTCGCCTCGCCCAAGCCGGCTTCATCAGTGCCAGTTCAGCTTTCAATGCCAACATCACTGCCAGCGGCCGCTCCTCGCCCCATCCGCCTAGCTCCTCCGGAGAAATATTCAGGGGATTCCGGTGAGTGCCGATCCTTCTTGGTTCAGTGTGACTTACAGTTCAAGAATGATTCTGCTGCCTTTAATTCTGACCAGGCTCAGGTGGCGTTCATGGTCTCCCACCTGACCAGGCGGGCGGTGGCGTGGGCCACGGCGGAGTGGTCTCAAGGAGCCGCCATTTCCCAAGATGTCAAGCTATTTTCTCAGACTTTATCCAAGTTGTTTGACCACTGTTGTTTGAGAGGCTTCTCGAGCGCTGCTGGGGCTGAGGCAGAGATCCAGGTGGGCTATTGACTACGCCATAGAGTTCCGCACCCTTGCAGCCGACAGCGGCTGGAACCCACCAGCAATCAAAGACGCCTTCGTGAACGGACTCAACGAGGAAATGAAAGACCAGCTAGCACTCCATGAGATCCCTGAAGACTTCGAGGGCCTAGTGGATTTGGTGGTCCGCATTGACAACTGTCTCCAGGAGAGGGAGGCAGAGCGACGTCGGTCCAGTAGGAGGTCTTTCGAGGCCCAGGGGGCGCCGTGGGGTTTCCGGGAGTTCCACCGCTCCGCAAGGTCCGCGACTGTAGGCGCGGAGGTTCGAGCGCCATCTTCTGTGCGGGAGGAGCCCATGCAGCTGGGATGCACCAAGCTGGCCCTGGAAGAGGTCGTCTAAAGGAGGGGGCCTGCTTCTACTGCGGTCAGTCTGGGCATCGGGTGGGCTTCTGTCCGCTAAAAGAGGAGGCTCACCAGGCGTGAGGAGGGCGCTGGTGAATCAATCCAAGACTAGAGTCTCTCCTCATCGGACTCTTACTTCGGTGACCCTGTCCATCGACGGTAATACCACTCCACTACAAGCACTGATAGACTCTGGGGCTGATGAAAGTCTCATGGACAAAGATTTAGCCAAGAGTCTAGGACTGGAGACACAAACTCTTAGTCACCCTGTTAGTGCTAGATCGTTGGATGGGAAGCTGCTTAGCAGGGTTACACACCAGACTCAACATGTCATGTTAACCATAGACTCATGCCATAGAGAAACCATTCAGTTTCACATTTTTGATTGCGCTCAACGTCCCCTGATTTTGGGTTTTCCCTGGTTGAAAAGACATAACCCCTATATAGTTTGGGAATCGGGAAAGATAAAAGAATGGGATCCTGCCTGCCACATTTCTTGTCTCGCTGTGTCTACCTCTGTTCACAGGTCTCCGGAGCTCGTGGGAACAACGTTGCCAGAACCGGTCCACAGCGACTATCCGGACATATCCAAAGTCCCACCTTGCTACCATGATTTACGTGAGGTATTTAACAAGGCCAAAGCCACCTCTCTGCCCCCTCATCGCCACTGGGACTGTGCCATAGACCTCCTGCCAGGGGCTTCCATCCCTAAGGCCCGGCTCTATGCCATCTCCGGTCCAGAGAGGAAGGCCATGGAGGAGTATATTGAGGCGTCGCTGAGGTCCGGCATCATCCGCCCATCTTCATCGCCGGCCGGAGCCGGTTTCTTCTTCATGGGTAAGAAGGATGGATGGATGCATCGACTACAGCGCCCTAAACGACATCACGGTCAAGAACAGGTACCAGCTTCCGCTCATATCCTCCGCCTTCGAGCTGCTCCAGCAGGCTCAAATCTTCACCAAGCTGGACCTGCGGAACGCTTACCACCTGGTGAGGATTAGGGAGGGGGATGAGTGGAAGACGGGCTTCAATACACCCACAGGACACTATGAATACTTTGTCATGCCTTTTGGACTCGCCAATGCACCTGCAGTTTTCCAGTCCTTTGTTAACGAAATTCTCCGTGAATACCTCAATGACTTTGTTTTTGTATACTTAGACGATATACTCATCTTCTCTCCCGATCCTGTGACCCACCAGCATCATGTCCGTCAGGTCCTGGTTCACCTGCTGGAGAACCATCTGTACGTGAAGGCGGAGAAGTGTGAGTTTCATGCCTCCTCAGTCTCTTCCTAGGATTCAACGTTGCTGATAACCAGGTCAAGATGGACCCGGAGAAAGTTAGTGCAGTCACCAACTGGCCCCCTCTCACGTCACGTAAAAGTCCAACAGTTCCTAGGTTTTGCTAACTTTTATAGAAAGTTTATAAGGAACTTTAGCACCGTGGCGGCGCCACTTCATGCACTAACCTCTCCAAAGGTTCAGTTTCAGTGGGGTCTACAGGCTGAGGAGGCATTTCAACGGTTGAAGAGACTCTTCACCACGGCTCCTGTCTTGACCATGCAGGACCCAAAGCTGCAATTCATTGTGGAAGAGGACGCCTCGAACGAGGGCATCGGGGCCGTCCTGTCACAGCGTTCTCCCACAGACAACCGCATCCACCATGTGCCTTCCTCTCTCGCAAACTGTCATCAGCCGAGCGCAACTACGACGTCGGGAACCGGAGTTGCTGGCCATCAAAGTGGCGTTGGAGGAGTGGCGTCACTGGCTGGAGGGGGCGGACAGCCGTTCATCGTTTGGACGGATCATAAAAACCTCGAGTACCTCAAATCGGCGAAACGGCTTAACTCGCGTCAAGCAAGGTGGGCACTTTTTTATTATTTTTTAGTCAGTTCCGGTTCACCCTCTCCTACAGGCCGGGGTTGCAGAACACCAAACCGGATGTTCTGTCCTGCCTGTATGAACCGGAACCAACTGCCAAGGAGCCTGAACCCATCCTACCACCTGATCGTGTGGTAGGATCGGTAACTTGGCAGATAGAAAAGGATGTGCAGCGAGCGTGCAGTGGTGTAACTACTCCTGATGGTTGCCCTCGCAACCGGTTGTTTGTACCGGAAGCGTGGCGATCTCAGGTTATCCACTGGGCACATACCTCGCTGCTCACATGCCATCCTGGAATTAAAAGGACTGTATTTGTGGTTCAGCAAAGGTTCTGGTGGCCATCCCTCGCCAAGGTTGTGGCTGACTATGTAGCTGCCTGCTCTGTCTGCGCCAGGAGTAAGGCGTCGAGGCAAGCCCGGATCGGACTTCTGCAGCCGTTACCAGTGCCACATCAACCATGGTCTCACATATCCATAGACTTTGTCACGGGTCTGCCTCCGTCTAGAGGGTACACGACAGTGCTGACGGTGGTGGACAGGTTTTCTAAAATGACACATTTCATCCCACTGCCCAAGTTACCCACAGCGAAAGAGACGGCTAAAACCCTGATTAACCATGTCTTCTGCATTCATGGTCTGCCAAAAGACATTGTGTCAGACAGAGGTCCACAGTTTATCTTGGTGTTTTGGAAGGGGTTTTGTCGTCTCCTAGGTGCCACCGTTAGCCTGTCGTCTGGATACCACCCAGAATCCAACGGCCAGACAGAGCGGCTCAACCAAGAACTGGAGACTGGCTTGAGATGTCTGGTGGCCCAAAATCAAACGTCGTGGAGTGAAAATCTCACCTGGGTGGAGTATGCCCACAATGCACTCCCTACTGCAGCCACCAGACTCTCACCATTCCAAGTAGTCTACGGGTACCAGCCTCCACTCTACCCCGCTAATGAGGAGGAGGTGACGGTACCGTCAGCCCATGCCTTGGTGAGGAGATGCCGAAAGATCTGGGCAGCTGCAAGGCAGATGCTTCTGAGGGGACAGGCCCGTATGAAAAGTGCAGCCGATCGTCATCGCCGACCTGCACCCACTTTTTCTCCGGGTCAAAGAGTGTGGCTGTCCACTAAGGACCTACCTCTCCACGTCCACACCCGAAAGCTCGCTCCCAGGTTTGTGGGTCCCTTCCCAGTCTCCAAAGTTATTAACCCAGTGTCTGTGCAACTTAAACTCCCCAGGTCCCTCCGGGTTCACCCCACCTTTCACGTGAGCAAGTTAAAGCCAGTCCGTGAAAGCCCGCTGGTGCCACCCACCAAACAGCCGCCGCCACCCAAGATGGTCGTCGACCAGAGCCTGATTGACGACTTCTATCGTCGTCACCCGGATCAAGCTGGACCGTCGGGAGCCAGTCCTAAGGGAGGGGGGGGGGGGACTGTCATGTCTTGTCAGTTGTGTTAAGTTCCATGTTTCTGTTTCCTGTTCTGGCGTGTCTGTTTTATTTTGGAAAGTCTAACCTTCCCTCTCGTTTCAGGTCCCTTAACTTCCTGCCATTGTGTGTTTCCCGCCTGTGTGATTGTCTGCCCCGCCCTGATTGTTTCCACCTGTTCCCCTTTACCTCTTGTGTATATATTGTCGGCGTTTCCCCTGTCTTGTTGCCAGATCGTAGCCTATGATCAAGCCTTCATGTCATGCTCTTGCTTTGCTACTTGACAAAGTAGTGTAAGAACTCTTTATCTTTATTAAACCCTTTTAAAAAGTCTGCCTGTTCTCTGTGTCCTGCATTTCAGTCTACCTGCTCTGTCTACCAGCGTAACACCATCTAAAGTTGTCAAGACATTATCCTTCAAAGCAAAAATGTCCACCTGCTGGTGGTACTGGAGGAAAGGTTTGTAGAAGTAAATAATGGCCATTAAGATTTTAACCTCATGAGCAAGTGAATACCTAATTGTTAAATTTAATCACTACTGAATTCTTAATATTGGAATTTAAATACCACTGAATTTATAACACTGGAATATTTTACTTTGAAAACCATCTATCCGAATTGATGTGGTCTGAATTCTCCTCTGAAATTTTCAGGACTTAATTTTAATCAAAACCTTTATATCCCTATATTTTTTACGGTTTACAATTTCAGATAGAAAATTGAAGCACTCCAAGTATATCAAGTTGGGTCAAAAAATCCACTTGTTCAAATTGGCATGGTCAAATTCAGACATGAACATCTGAGATACCAAGGATAATTAAAAGAGCCTGAATGGATTACCAAACCATTTTGACCGTATAGTAAAATATGTTTCATCTAACACCCCTACCTGAAACAGGTTTTTGTAGTAGATATAAGGGAGTTTGGACTCCAGGCAATAAACACCTGTTCCCTGCATTATTTCACATATTCCTTACGTTCAGTCTGTAATAAGGTTAAGACCCCAGGCCAATGTCCAAAACAAAGCAAGTCTGTAGCCCACAATAAAGTAGAAAAGGAAACTTGCTTTCATACAATTTTGGGTGTAAAATACCTTTAAATTCCTTTATAACAAATCAGTAGATACAATAAATGCCTAACAAATATCCCTGTAAGTATTTTTCTAATTCCATTTCCATTCCATTTGTTCTTGGTTTATAGACAATCCATAAATCCTACTGCTTCCCTCACTAATTTTCTTTTTCTATCCTCTTCCCTCTCTTCCTCTTTGTCTCTGAAGAGTGGGGTCACCTCACCCCAATGAAGACACTCGCCCAGCGTTAGAACATCATTTAAGGATTTACCACTTTAGATCCCACCACATATTGGTGTTATTGCCTGGATTTATGCTCTCCCACTTCCCATTTGAGGTGAATAGTTTACTGGGGATTGGATTTGAATATCCCTGCTAAGGTTTGCGCTACGCAAAGGTGGCCGAGTGAAGCTCACCTTGTTAACTCAGGCAATTAAAGTCCTGTCATACACACATGTATACAAATGAGCAAGAAAATCTACCTCAGCCTTGATGGAAGCAATGTATTTATTAGGCTCTGAATTGATAAGACATACTTTAGACACTCCATACCATTACAGGAGATTAGTGGTTACAGACTAAAATAAAATAGAATATAAAAAGTAAATGCAAAAAATATATATTTATATTTATAATTTTGCAGAAATATAATTCCTTTAATATTAGTCATGGTTGTTCCACTGCATCTAGATTAATGACCCCCCTCACTGACTGATATACTGTACACAACAAAATAACATCCACCGTATCTGTGTGTGCATTTTCTTTCTGGTATATTCTTAACAGGGAATTGTAATCAAGCTCTTGACAATGTGTGTCCTGTCAAACATTTGTTTTACATGTTTAGAACAGTGTTGAGCATTTTATTTACATCTCAACCTTGCCTGGTTTCTAAATACTTTGACTTTTGTAGCTGCTGACATTTCTTGATTGTTGAGGATCCATTTGCTCATAGAGCCAGTCTCTTTAGTCTTGACTGTTGAAAGAGGTTCTGCAGATCAAAGGTTTTAGGTCTGCAAGCTAATGTATAACTTTTAACTACTATTTTCGGTGCTACTATGTCAGTTGGTCAGTCCACCACTCTGGTCCAGACTGAAATATCTCAACTTTTGGTTGGAGTGACATGAGATTTGGTTCAGAGTCGGTCCTTGGAGAATAAATCCTAATGACTTTTATGATTCCTTGACTTTTCCTTTAGTGCCACCATCAGGTCAAAGTTTGCACTTATCCTGTGAAATATCTCAACATCTAACTTGATGGATTGAATGACCTTTCCACCATGAGGTTGACATTTGTAGTTTTGAGTGAAATATCTCGACAACTAATGGATAGATTTCCATGGAATTTGGTTCAGACATTTGTTTCTTGTGGATACATTCTAATAACTCTGGTGATCTCTTAATTTTTAGTTTTGCATTATCATCAGGTCAAACTTTAAAGGTCACGTTATGCAAAATGCACTTTTTCATGGCTTTTCAACGTGTGTGTCCCGTGCGTCTAGAGACTCACAAAATATGACAAAAGACCATCCTCTCTTTTGTTCTTGCTCCGTCAGTCAAAGCCAGTGAGATCTCTCCATGTGACGTCCTACGGGGATTTGTTTAACGTAGCACCACCTCCAGCTAGGTGACTATCCCTGCCCATGGAATACCTATCGCTGACTCCACTAACACGAAAATGTCGAAAGTATGAGCAAAGCATGCAAATTGTTCTGTCGCTGGCTGCAAGAACCAACACAACAGTCTTAATGTTCTCTCATCATCTGAGGATGTGAAGACCCAGAGGATTCAATTTATTTTTGACAGAAATGTGCCCACAATTAGAAAACTCTTTCTCAACAAGGGCCAGTACAAAGAAGGTTTCGCTTCAAAACTGAAGGTCAAGGATGGATCAATACCGACTGTCAGTGACCTGAGTTCAAACTTGGAAGCTGTAATTTTTGCCTTTTAATTTATTTGTCTGTTTATTTTGCAGGTTAGCATGTTGAACTTTGCGCCTTTGCATGTTGTGTGACTAATTAGGCTAGCTTTGATTGTACACCACATGCAGCAGCAGTGTTGGAGTATGTAATATTAAGTGACAGTCTGAATGTCCAAGAGAAATTGTGTCAGCATTAACCCTCATTTTAAGCCAACAGAGACAGAGCACATTTAAGTCCCCCACACCAGAGGGGAAAACAATTTGTCGCTCTCCATTGACTTTGTATTGCCTGAAGGTGCCTCCTTGTCACTTCGGTCTGCTAGCAAACAACAGAAACATGCCTAAAAGCTGCTGTGTGGTGGAACGCACTACCAACAGGGTAAAGAACCCAGAACTAAGTTTTTATAAGCTGCCGAACCCAAAAACTGAGTCTTTATGAAGACAAAAGTGGATACAGACATGAGGCATCAGTAGGAAGAATGGGAACACTGTGGGATCCTCACACTCAGTATCTCTGGTAGACAGAGGGTGCTGAAATTATCATTTGAAATAATCATTTGACATGCTGAAAGCTACTGTTTTTTAGCTAGCTACAGGCATTTTCTCAGCGTTTCAGCCCTTGGTTGCATATTGAGGCGGCTGAGGAGCTGCGCTGCCCAGCTGTGTGGTTTTCTACAGCACCTCTTCAACATGAGCCTGCGTCTTGGAAGGGTCCCTGTACTGTGGAAGACATCATGCCTGGTCCCGGTGCCCAAGAAGGGGCACCCTACATGTCTTAATGACTTCAGACCAGTGGCGCTAACATCCCATGTTATGAAGACCCTGGAGAGACTTGTGCTGTCACACCTCAGGCCCCAGGTCAGCACCTTTGTAGACCCTCTGCAATTCGCCTACCAGCCCCTTATTGGAGTGGATGACGCTGTCATCTACATGCTCCAGAGGGCCTACTCTCACCTGGAGGTGGCTGGGAGTGCTGTCAGAGTCATGTTTTTTGACTTCTCCAGTGCCTTCAACACCATCCAGCCTCAGCTGCTGGGTGAGAAGATGAGGAGAATGGAGGTTGATCTGATCTCCTGGGCGGTGGACTACTTGACCGGTAGGCCACAGTTTGTGCGGCTGCGCAAATGTGTGTCAGATCTGGTGAAGTGCAGCACGGGAGCTCCGCAAGGGACTGTGTTATCCCCCTTCCTGTTCACCCTGTACACCTCTGACTTCAGGTACAACTCGGACTCCTGTCATCTGCAGAAGTTCTCGGATGACACGGCTATTGTGGGGTGCATCAGGGATGGCCAGGAGGGGGAGTACAGGGGCGTGGTGGAGGACTTTGTACGGTGGTGTGGAAGTAACAACCTGCTGCTGAACATCACCAAGACAAAGGAGATGGTCGTGGACTTCAGGAGGAGTAAGGTTCAATGGTCTCCCGTCTCAATCAGTGGAATGGATGTGGAGACAGTCGGATCCTACAGATACCTGGGGTCCACCTTGACAACAGGCTGGAGTGGGCTGGGAACACCATGGCCCTGTACAAGAAGAGTCAGAGTAGGCTCTACTTTCTCAGGCGGCTCAGGTCCTTTGATGTGTGCAGCTCACTGCTGCATGTTTTACCAGTCTGTTGTCGCCAGTGCCCTCTTCTATGCCGTGGTGTGCTGGGGTGCTCGGATTAAAGCAGGGGAGGCCAACAGACTGAACAAACTGATCAGGAAGGCTGGCTCTGTGCTGGGTGTGAACCTCAACACTGTGGAGGAGGTGGCAGCAGCAAGGACACTGGCCAAACTGCAGGCTATGATGGACAATGCTGCACATCCACTCCACAACATGGTGCTGGACCTGCAGAGCACCTTCAGTGCTCGCTTGATCACCATAAGGTGCCACAAGGAGCGCTACAGGAGGTCCTTCCTGCCTTCGGCAGTCAGACTGTTCAATGCCTCACTGTGAGTTGCAACCGCACTCATATTCACTGAACCTGTGGGACAATAAATACACACGACAACACTGCATACACCATTACACCGGACTCCTGTGTCTGTGTTTGTCTTATTGTTGCGTATTTGTACATTGTATTGTATAGCGTATTGTACTGTATAGCGTATTGTATTGTATAGTGTATTGTATTGTACAGTGTAAATTGTAGTGTTTATTGTACTGTATACTGCAGTGTATACTGTATATTGTGTTAAATGGAGCGACGCCTGCGAGCTAGTTCAGGCAGTCAACTCGAGCTGCATTGCTACACATGTGACATACCTCACTCTCCTCAACCATCTACCGAACACACCCTCTCAATTTGGCGGTCTATTTAAACTGCAAAATTTCCCATCTCTCCCTCTGCCTGTCAAATGCCACTGCTGCCCTGCATCAGAATTGCCGCTTGTTCTTTCAGCCCCACCACCACCCCAGCATCCACCTGCAGGCTCCGGCTAGGGGGTTTAAGATATGTGCTCATCACTCCTCAATATATCATGTAAACACATTGGCTGGGAGTGATGAGGTCGGAGCCTAGACGCCAAATTCTAACTATGTTCTGCTGCATAATAAACATTTCAACGTGAGTTGTCTGACTGAACTGTTTTCGTGTTAACAGTTTGTTTAACTTAAGTTAGAGACATGTTAATTTAATTATTTAATTTAGGTTTGGGACATGTTAATTTAATTTCCAATTTAGGTTTAACTTAGGTTTATTCTATTTCAGGTTAGGTAAATGTTTATTTTTATTTTTAAATCTTATTCTGTACCTGCTGCAACACAACAATTTCCCCTCTGGGGGATCAATAAAGAACCTATCTATCTATCTATCTATCTATCTATCTATCTATCTATCTATCTATCTATCTATCTATCTATCTATCTATCTATCTAACTAACTGTTTTCCCCTTCGGTGGGCGTGAGTATGACTCTAGTATGTCTCTATTAAATAACGAGAGTAGGTTAGATTTGAGTAACTGTATTTTCATGTTGCTTTTTGTGGAACATTATAGTGCCACACAAGCTCAGCTGGCTTTGTTGTAACATGGAAGACCCTTCCTCAGGGCTCTATGCTAACTTTTTTCCCAAGGTGTACATGTGCTCCTAAATGAAAAAAACTTAGGAGCACACAAAGAAATTTTGGAGCACAGTGAAAAATTTTCAAGTAACACAGAGTTTATTAACAAACAATGTATTACGTCCATATTTATACTGCGCATGCGTACATGCGTTTGTGCATGCTCCTTCTCCTTGTGTGCACTTATCATGTGAAAACCAGTGAAGGATTATGGAAGTGGAAGACCCTAGTGTCTAGTGAAAGAGTGAAAACTCATCACAGAAAACTCTACTGTGATTGGCACATTGTGGCTTGTGGAATGTGGGACTTGTAGTTTTTGAACCAGGGACGGATACACCATACACCACATTTTATGTAAACAAGGTTACTGAGCAATATCTATAACAATAACTTTAGTAAAATAGATGCCAAATTAAACAAGGGGGATGTGTGGTCTTAGGAGGAGGCTGGCTACAAGGAGCATATATTGGCAAATCTACATCTGTCCACTGCAGAAGCATTATCCACAACCTGGATGAGTACCTAGTATAAATTTGTGTGTTAGTATTCATTGTAATTTCATAAAATAGGATACTATAGGCCTATAACCTACCACTAGTATGATATTATTTCCAGTTGGACAATACAGCAGTTTAAGAAATACACAACCAACATTTATCATTTTTGGAGGTTTTGTTCTTCGTTAAATCCTTGTGCAGAAAAAGGTCTACATTGCGCTAAGTAATGCTAAGTACTAACTTGTCAATAATCAGAACGTTTGTTGCAGCACGTCAACCTTTTTTTAATGTTCCGCCCCATCCAGGCTGTGATTGGTCGGTTCACGAAAAGTGACAGTGACGAGCGCATCGAGTTTAAGAAAAGTTGAACTTGTTTCAACAAAAGGCACCCGAGATAGCTAAACAGCCAGCCAAACCAAACCGTGCTTTTCTTATCCCTGTTGTCTTCTGTTTTACGGGCAGTCGACGCATCTCTCCAGCTCTTGTTTTTGTATAATGAGCTGCTCGAGCGGCCCACAGAGCGAACCAGCTCACTGGGATTTCTCCCAGTGCTCCCGATGGCAAGTCCGATTATGTTTTGAACGATTAGCAGCGGGCGGCGGTGGATGTTACGGTTGGTTGTCAACTTCACTCGCACGCTGTGCTCCTAAATTATTTTTCCGGTTCGCACATACCTAATTTTAGGCGCAAATGCAAATAAAATACTTGCACTGTAGAGCCCTGTCCCTGATCCTCGGCGGTATCTGCTGTATGTAAATTTACTTGATAGACATGCCCTGAAGGTACACATGTTAAAAAGAAACTGCAAACTGCAAGGAATTTCAGAAACTGTATTTCCTTTGCTTGGTAACGTTGTGTAACTTTGATTAGCACTAAGGTGCTAACATCTTCATACCCGAAAGCTGTAGTGTCTGGACAGTGTGTGTATGCAGTCATGCAGAGGCCAGTACAACCATTCTGATTCACAGATATACTAAGCGTTACTGCAATACTAGTATTAGTGACACACTATTGCTATCCGTTGCAGTTCCAGTGTAACATAGGGATACTGTCCACAGACCTAGGTCTCTCCTGATGTGGTCATGTACTCTTGCATTGCATTACAAACAACACTGAGTCTCACTTTGAAAATGCTGCTTTTTGCTTTTGGTATGTCACAACACAAGTTACACTCCAAGTCAAATGTTCTGTGTAATCAATTTCTTCCTCCATACTTGATAAAAATGATTTATAAATTTTTCCATTGTTTGTAGCTCTTGCCATACCTACATATTTTAGATGATGTTGGAGTAAACTATAACTGTTTTCTGCAAACAGGCCTGCACATCACTACAGTTACCTGCAACAAGGGATGTTGCCTGCCAGACCGACCCACCACAGAAACATACCGTTGGCACACAATTGTCTTTGAGGACTCTTCAGCCTCAGATCAGAAGTACAAGTTTGTAGCCTGATATATTCCGACAACTTTTGATAAAGTTTAATGCTTTGAACTCTGCAATAGAAATGGTCCGCCAATGCCTACATTGATATTTTTGCTTATTTTGATGTCATTTCTTGGAGTATTTTCAAATGCTTCATATCCATAAAATCTGTATAGCTAAAAATGTATGTAAGTCAATAAACCATGATAACTGATAAAAGTATTGAAATTGTAAAAAAAAAGAAATACAAAATTCAGACGTTTTTTCATCAAATATTACTAAATAAACACATATAGATCTAAAGCTATTCTGAATGTAGAAACATGAACAAAATATTTATAACTATATCAAAATAATAACTGGGGCGGCTGTAGTTCTGGATGTAGAGCGGGTCGTCCATTGATCCCAGGGTTGGCGGTTCAATCCCCGGCTTCTTCTCTCCACATGTCGAAGTGTCCTTGGGCAAGACACTGAACCCTAAGTTGGAGGGCCAGCACCTTGCATGGCGGCTCTGTTGCCATCAGTGTGTGAAAGGGTGAAACCTGTAAGTAAGAGCAGTTCCTGTCAATGATGACACACGGGCACTTGCACAAGAATGGTGTGTTTCTCCAACACACCTTGCACTTTTTGCGCCCCTCTTTGTCCTTCTTGGAGGGATCCTTACCCATAGAAATTGCTACGGGTGTGTGCTGGTACTGTCTCTCTTGAGGTGCTTCTGAGAGGTCCAGGGACACTCCACACAGCTCAACAGAGAGGAGCTCCTGGAAAGCCAGGTGCGTTATGGGCTGCTCACCTCTGGTGGCACAGAGCTGAATGTGCCACTGTAAGTGTAGATATTGATACAAATGTAAATGTGTTCAAATTATGATTGGTAGTCAGGCAAGAAAAATAACTATATTTTGTGTGCATTGTGAACAGATTTCTGATGGAAGTCCCATTTTAAACACAAGGGAAGTGAACTCTGTTGAGTATCGTATAGTGTATGAGTTGTAGGCTGGAAGATATTTCATTGATGGTATGGATAGCATTTTGTCAGGTTCAGATATTATTCTGTATATTTTTATAACAATGTTTTAAAAAAGACCTAGGTTGGTGGCCATAATGAATTTTGTTTGGATGGATGATTTAAATCGCAGATATTCCAAAAAAGTCTTACTCTGTAATACTTCTATACGAAGTGGGAGAATGAAACCAGGGTCTTATTATTGGGATGCAGTATTATCCCAATTTGTTGCAGCAATGCCACTATGTTCTTAGATCTCAGCAATTTTGATGACTATGAGTCCAATTTTATTGTTACAATGATGACCAAAACAGGATATTTTAATGTACAGTACACATGTTCTGAGAATGGCCTTGGGAATCACTTGTGGCTTAGCTTTAAAGGTAGATTCAAACATTTATATATACATTTATTATGAACAAATTAAGAATTGGGCATCCAGACCTTCATCCCTGCAGACAGTTTATAAGCCTTCTGTTAGGAAATAAAAGTCCTCTCTGTGTTAATGGAATGTGTTTATTGACACACCCTTGATGAATACTGGCAATATGCAAGGCAAACAAGGTGTGTCAAGGACTGTCAGCAGATACTCCCTCATCTAATTTAGCATTATCTCTGAGGGCTGAGGACACAATGTGCTGTTAGCTTTATAATATTATGCAAGTGTCAAAATACAGTCTAATCAAATGA
This sequence comes from Macquaria australasica, assembly GCA_005408345.1. Lineage (NCBI taxonomy): Eukaryota > Metazoa > Chordata > Actinopteri > Centrarchiformes > Percichthyidae > Macquaria > Macquaria australasica. The sequence goes on from SEMN01000390.1 coordinate 298,429, forward strand.
CAATAATAACCACAGACGTTTTAATGGGATTCAGAATAACGTCACCTGAAAGCACGCTCGTCACTGTGCGTGTGTGTATGTATGAGTGTCTGGGGGCCCATTCATGTGGAAGCTCTTTTACCTCTGGGGAGTTCACGCACAAGTCCCAATTCTATTAAAATGCTACTGCAATCACTTTAATTTTCAGTTAAACATACTGAAGCAATTTAACATGATGAGGTGGTAATAGAGGGAAAGCAAGTGTATCTCTACTTTAAGATAGTCACTGAAAAAAAGGCCTAAGGCGGAATTCACATAGAATCAGGCGCTGCAGCAAAAATGCAGATTTTCCCATTAATTTGAACCAGGGTACTGCGTTCAGGCTGTGGCGGTGAAGGCCACAGGGGGTGCCTCAAAAACACACAGCAGCCTGCGCCGAAAAGTTGAAACGGAGTCAACTTTTGGAGAAACGCAACCCAACGTCACGCTGCAGCAGCCAATCACGCCGGCGATCAGACCGGCAGAGGCCCAGGTGAAGAAGAACTTTGTTTACCTGTAGCATTGTAGCATTAGCTGTTTACCTTAATATTCCACTGTTTACCGAGCAACTGTGAAGATGGAAGAGAGACTGATCGATCGGCTCCGTGATGACTGTATATCAGCTGTTCAACCCTGCCATGAGGGAGTACAAAGACATTAATCGCCGTGCAGTGGCTTGGCTTGTATCAATCTTCAAGCTGGGATTGCTGGTTAGTATCAGACACTCCCATACCGCCGCACAACCCTGTGGCGAATCGCCACAATGCCTGATTCTATGTGAAAATGGCTTAACAGTGGCTTTGTTTCACAAGGCTGTGCAGGTTTAAATGGCTGCTATCACACCTGGAATGGACAGCAAGAGACAAGGCTGTGGAGATTTGCATTTGTAAATATATATTAATCGTCCCAGCCATCAGACCTGCATAAACTCAACACTTAACCATGCATGCTGTCCCCAATGAATGCTGCCGTCCCCTTCTGAGACGGTGGTTAACAGTCACCTGGTTTTCATAGGTAATTTTAGCACCTCCCTTAGGGCTCGGTTGAGACTGTCCTCCCAAGAAAAATAACAGCTTCAGGCCTTTGTTCAAATGCCTAAATATGATCTATGTTTATGTTTAACTGACAAAGACATCTAGTAGCTGTGTGAATTATGTCTGTTGTCTGTCACAATCAAAGGTAGCATGACATTGTTACAGCACCACAAAACCTCTTAGAAGGGAGGTTGGGGTGGATGAATGTGTCGTCAAAGCGTGTGACTTTGACACGGAAGACTGCTGTCTGTTCAACAATGGTTCTTTATAACCATGATTATAACCATTAATTTAACCGTGACAACAAAGGCTCCCTAACCTTGTCAAAGTAGTTTGACTTAATATCCTTAATTCATGGTGCACTTACTAACTGTTTTTGGTGATTTCAGCCACCATATTGTTGTATGGTTAAGATTTGGGAAAAATTTTGGTTTAGGCCAAAAATAACTGCTTTGTTAAGTTTGAGCATGAAAGATTATTTTGTCAAACTGCTACGCACAAGGTCAATATTTAACTAACTCAAAGTCTACTTACTAGCTTTTCCCAGAGTTTCTGAGCGCATCCCATGGTCTTCATTAATGAATGAAATTATTGCCTTAGTTGTCATTTCTCAGTTGTTTCAACTGAGAAGAGGTAAAAGATATTTGATCAGGAGTCAGTAGATGGCAAGACATTACCATCTTACAACCTATAACCTATACAACCACCGGTTGTCATGTGACAGCTGAGCCAACTCCATTCCCTGTGAGATGTGATTGAAAGGCCCTAAAAAGTTTGTAAGCAGACCTTAAGTTCAGATTATTTTGTCAAACTACTGTTCCTAAGGTCAAGAATGATGGTGGCAGAGCAAGAAACATTACTGTGATGGTGATTTTTTATCATTCATCACTGGATAAAAAAAGATTGATGGATTTAACAATTTGTCAGTTCATCAATCTTTCACATTATTGTTTTTTATTCATTGATGGTAATTGTACATTTAGTTTACATTTTCTATGTGAGTTACTTTTTGTTTAGGATAGGTCTTGTTTTCTATATTACTACTACTATATCAGTTTTTGCTGATCAATGCTCCTTCTTGCTGACTCCCCGCACACATGAATGCCACAAAAATGATTCACTGCTTAGGCTCTTTGACTTTATCCTTTTTTTCTGACCTAATGGTTGAATAATGTGATAATGCTGTCCTCTTCCAAAAGGAAATACATTAAATAAGGAAATAATGATACCATTTCACCTGACCTTTAAATTTAAAGGTGCTGACAGCACTAACACTTTGTACAGTGTACTGTTATCCATAAGTCCATATACAGTACATGCACCTATGAAGTCATTTGATTTGTTGGTCTTCTTGTTGTCAGTGTTTAGGGTCAGAATTGAGAAGAAATTGCTATTTATTTCTCTTGTGAATTCAAAAGTGGCCGTGCAAGATGTTATGTGTTGTGACAAAAAAACATATTGGAGACTAAATCAGTTAGCTAACTGTGATTCTTGTTAGCTCCAAATAAATACAAAGGTTGCCCTTTCTGTTAACTTGAGCCCTTCCTTCTTTAAGTATCTTTGCTTGGCCCTGACTCTTTTATTCATTTCCACTCCCTTTCTCTGCACTTATTCTCATGCAGAGACACACAGACACACACACAGAAACACGTTAGGCCTAATCCTGAAGAGCAGTAGCAGTGCACCAGGCAGTGTCTTCAGATGTGTCTTGATCAAGGCAGCAGCCTTGCTCTTTGATGTCTAACATGATTAGCTTTTAGGGAAACGCTGGATCTTTCATAAAAGTGTGTTGGCACCCTCGGCGGGGGGCCGTTTGAGAAGGCAACACAATCAGTGCAGAGCGCAGAGGGAAGGGGGGGGGGGATCTGAATCAACCAAATGACTTCTGTAGCTTTGTTTGTCTACAAGGCCGGGGGAAGAAGAGAATGTGAGGAAGAAAGAGGAAGAAAAAGGGAAGAAAAGGATAGACAGCTGGATTAGACTTCCATATTCATAATATTTGTCATTTTCAACTTTATATGAAGTCAGTATCATCTAAATTTGATATAATGGATTTGATGCAGTCTTTGTTTTCTAATTACATACAGTCTAAAGTTTTTATTATAGATTTATTTAGAACAGTATCAAAGCAAATCCAGTTTTATTTTGTAAAACTATTGATCATTGTGATTATCACTTTAGCCATACTGTAGGTCTATAGCTTTAGAGATCTTTTAGGTATTTATAAGAATACAGTGATAGTGCGACCCCTTTTATTCAGTTATACTCTTATTTGTGTTTTATGTTATATTACTATCAGTGAATCCGTCTGAAATAGCAGCATATCAAGCAACCAGATGCTAAAACTGATTTAACCCTCCTGTTATGTTACGGGTCAAATTGACCCGTTTTAAAGTTTGAAGATCTAGGAAAAATAGTTAAAAGTATTTTTTCAGTATGAAACTTTTTCTGCTTGCCTTAATTAATGTAATCAACATACAAAATGAAAATGGTTCATCTCACATATTTGCAACCACCCCCTGCATGTTTATATCACATACCTCCAGTCAAACTGGAGGTAAAAGGGTGTCAGAAATGTCAGACCATTTCTTTCTTTGCAACTGTGAGACATATTTCACCCCAATCTCTCTCTCTCTCACACACACACACACACACACACACACACACACACGCACACAAATTCCCCCATCCTCTCTTTCTCTCTCAACCTGTAAAGTGCGAGAAAGTGCAGGTGTTATGACTTTTGACGGGAACCATTTATGTTCTCGCAGGAAAACTCCACCCACATTCAGTGGTCACTCAGCAGGGGAGGGGCAAAACATATAAAAGATTCTCTGCATGGGAGTCCTACCAACATTACACACTGTCAGTCAGAGCTCTACAAAATGAGCATCAGAAGCAAAAAGATGACATTCCAGGAGGCTCTGGAAGCCATCTTATATCATGACAGTGAAATAGAGGAGGATGTGTCTGAAGATGAAGACTATCTTGAGCTCAATTCTGATTCTAATGATTCTGATTTTGAACCAGATGAGGGAATTGCTATTCCTATTCCTCCAAGCAAGACATTCATGTCAACAAATGGGGAAATACAGTGGTCTTCATCCCCAAATATGCGTCAGACAAAACTGTCTGCAGAAAACATAATAAAGACAGTGCCAGGGCCCACTAGGATGGCAGTGACTCGTGTGAGAGACACCAAGTCAGCTTTTGAGCTGGTCATGCCTAATTCAATCCAGAAATCATTCTGGAAATGACCAATCTAGAAGGGAGGCGTGTTTTTGGGGAGAAGTGGAAGGAGCTGGACAAAACACATTTAGATGCGTATTTGGGGCTCCTCATCCTGGCTGTGGTCTATAAGTCGACGGATGATGGGATTGGCAGACGGGAGAGAGACAAGCTGGCAGCTATTAGGACAGTGTGGGACAAGTAGCTGGAGCAACTTCCACTACTCTATAACTCAGGCCCTAATATCACAGTGGATGAAAGGCTGGTGGCATTCAGAGGTCGCTGCCAATTTAGGCAATACATGCCTTCCAAACCAGCTAAAATTTAAAAAAAAATCTGGGCAGCATGTGATGCAAACACCAGCTATGCTTTGAACATGCAGGTTTACACTGGAAAGCCGGTTGGAGGAGCCCCAGAAAAGAATCAGGGCATGAGGGTCGTGCTCGACATGGCACAGGGTCTCAGGGGGCACAACATAACCTGTGACAATTTTTTCACAAGCTACAACTTGGGTCAGGAGCTTTTAAAGAGAAAGCTCACAATGGTCGGAACTGTCCGAAAGAACAGGGCTGAACTCCCTGCTGAGCTGCTGTTAATCAAGAACAGGGCCCATCAATCTTCCATGTTTGCCTTCACAGACACCACAGCCCTAGTGTCTTACTGCCCCAAAAAGGGGAAAAAATGTTGTGAGAGGTAAGGAACACCATTGCACTAAATATTGATAGAATAGTTAGTATTGTGGTTTGTAATGAAATATTGACAATGCTTATTAGGATTTCTTTGGTTTCGGACATCTTTTGGATAATTAAACATGCACCGGGTCAAATTGACCTGGGAACATCATTGCTGTTCCTGACGAAGGAACATAACAGGAGGGTTAACCTGAACTGAATCTAAATAGAAAATGTGTGAGAATGGAACAAAAATAGTGTTAAATCAGCAGCTGCAGCAGAAATTGTTGGTGTGTCTGTGGCTGCAGAGGGGCAGAGCTCCACGTCCAAAGACACTCTGGAAAAGATACATGTTCTAAATGTATACGTTCACTGGCCAAGTTGAGGTTAGCATTATTGTACCTCGGGATAGATAAAACACACCCACAATGTTGCATGACCAAAAGGTGCATGCTGGGTCTGGCTAACAAGCTAAATGCTCATGGTAGATCCTCCAGTGGTGACCTCTACATTTTTCTTAGGAACTTTTACCTTTAGTGAGGTGTGTGAGTCCTTTCTGCTGTTTTGTCTCTGTCATAGTTGTGACTGCAGAGCACTATTTTAGGTCAACATGTTTGTTAAAGTGCCCTGAGATAACTTTGTTATGATATGGCGCTATATAAATAAAACTGAATTGAATTGAATTGAATTGAAACCTTTGTGGAGAAGAGTGGGACAGACAGGTTGAGTAGACTGGTTATAGAGCGTCTGTGGCGTCCATTAATCCCAGGGTTGGCGGTTCGATCCCCGGCTCCTCCTGTCCTTGGGCAACACACTGAACCCTAAGTTGCTCCCAATGGAGGCCAGCACCTTGCATAACTCACTCTCTAGAGGAGAACATCATACACCCGAACATCCTCTTTAATCTTAATCCCTAGGCCTCTGGCTCAGTCCCCTGCTCGAAAATGACATGCCCAAAATTAATAGATAATAAAGATAACACATGTGAGATTTCTGCAGAGGTGTAAGCATCAGTATAAATGTTACTGGGTCAGTGTAAATGGAGATGGAACACAGAATAAATGACATATTTCATTTCCGCCTAACAAAATTGTACACTTTTAGAGTGAATATCCCCTTGGAATTATGCAGTTGCAGCCCAAAGCCTCTAGAAAACCATAGTACAACATCTGAACATTACCTGTGCCAAGATCAAGTCTCATAAAGTGAAGCAGAGCAAAGTTAGAGAGGTCTTGGTGGCGTCATGTTTAGAAATTGTAAAGTGTTATTACAGCATGTTATTGTCCATGATTTGCCTTGTGATTGGCCTCATTTAGCCTGAAAATGCTGTGGAATGATCACAGGAACAAAAGACGCCAGCCGCTGTTTGTGTTCTGCTGCGTAATGATCTAAGCTAACCTGAGCTGATACTGTCATGCGTATGTCTGTCACGCGCATCAATATCTCGGGATCCCCTTGGTCGATACAGACGGTTCACCCCTCTATTGAAAGGCCAGGACCTGTAGAAAACAGTGAGCTTGAGTAAATCTGTGTCAATGCTGCGATTCAACCACTAGATAGAGACATAGACCGTGTGTTCGCATGGAACGCTGGTGCGTCGGTCTACTGCAGCTCCTTCCCCATGACATGCAAATGAACAGAAAATGGCTGGAATTGACTCAAAATGACCCAGAGGCATTGGAGTAGCCGCTACTAGTGGTTTTATGCGACCAGACAACTTTTGATTACAAAAACAGCAAAGGTAAGACACAATTTGTAGTTGCAAATGTACGAAGGAAAGTTTGTTTTTGTTGTTCGTCGACGGGTTATTCAGTGAGTTTTGGTCGTACCGTGATACGAGTCATACTGTTAGAATCTGTGGAATCTAAGCGTTGATTTGGTGTGTTGTTTATGCATGAACTGAACGATATCAGGACCGCTGTGATGGCGGACATGCACCGTGCTCATACAGAGAACGCGTTTAGCGACGCAGTCAGCCAGTTGCTTGGTGTTTGATTTGTGTTTCGTTTAGGTAGAAATGGTTACGCTGCTGGTCAAAACGGTGTGCCGTATGACTATGTTGTCGCGTGTTTAAATGCCCTGTGACGCGTTTGCTTACGCGTAGGCGGTAGGTGGTCTCGTGACCAAGAGGTTTTAAACAGTAACATACACTAGCATTCCATGACATGCTTCACAACAATAAACCCTTGTTTACAGCAAAACTCAGGCAGCTTCCTCAGACCAAGGAGGAGGCCTACAGAAGCTGATTCCATAGAAAAGCAGATTCCTGTACAACGAGGCTAGGAGATCAAAGTAGCAAAGAGGAGCTACACGGAAACCCTGAAAAACAGGTTTTCAGCTAACGACCCGGCATCAGTGTGGAGAGGCCTGAAGGACATCACCAACTACAGGATACCATCCCCTCACACTGTGGAGAATCACCAATCCAGTCTGCTCTCTGCACATCCATCTCGGACTACGTTTACATGTACAAAATATGCCATTATTATGTTTTTGCCCTTATTCTGAAAAAGAAAATATTCCTACTAAGCCAGGGTGTCCAAACTTTTTTCACTGAGGGCCACATACAGAAAATTATACTAAAGGCTGGGCCACTCACTAGAGGTGATGTATATCGCCTCGTCTGTGGGTAAATTATGCTTGGTAATTGAATATGCTTAAAGAAAAAAAAACAGCCTACATCACAACTTTCCATGAATGATTTTTCTTTTTTATTTATACAAAAAGGGTTGGCAGCTCATTCTCAAAACAGCAGCCTCAGATTGCTTCTTATTCAGGATGGTGATCCCCCTTCACAGCCCTGTATAAAGGGGGAAAAATAAGGGGACAAGGGGTTGGGTATATTAAATCTAGTTATGCAAATAAGTTATTAGGGTTGTTAACACATTAACTAACATTTGTTAATAAATTCAGTCAATTAAAGTTGATAACATTTTCTAAGTAATTGGGGTTGTGAACACATGAATACTGTGTCATATACTGTATTACACTTAGTACACTTAGTGGGAAAAGTGATGCTGCGCTTTGGACTGAAGGATAGCTGGCAGGTCAGGGGTAAGTTTGGTGGTTGAGATGCGAAGGACATCACAGAGATGGCTGTCGTCATTTTGGTTCTCAGTCGGCTTTTGTTCAGAGTTAACAGAGAAAATGCTTGCTCACATATGTATGCTGAGCCGAACAGACTCATCATTCTTTTTGCGTGGCGTCGCATCAGAGGAAACTTGGCCTTTTTCAAGCTCTGGTAGAAGTCGGGCAGGGAGAGAAGCTGATGTTGATTCTTCAGGGAATCATCACTCTGCAGTTCAATGAGTTCCAATTGCAGACTCTCTTCCACTTCTTCTGCATCCACCATTTGCGCTCGCCTGTCATAGCTGGAGCACCATCCATTGTAACTCCACACAGCTTGTCCCATTTAAGTTCCATCTTGTCAACTGCATCTACCACAGCTTCAAAAATGTCCTTACCCGTTGTGCTGCCCTCAGTATATGTGCTGTATATAACTTGGCAGTCAGATAAATGCCATCCTAACATCAAGAGTCTGAAGACAGCTGTCCCCTTGTCCACAGGTTTATTGACGTTGTAGGAAGGGTGAAAGTAAAACATACAAAAAGCATAATCAAAACTATGCTTGCTTCTAACATGTACAGATATACAGAATGTATATATACCAACTCACTCTTTAATATGAATTAAATCCCCTTGTGTTCTTACTGTTACAGGTTTTAATGTATTTATTGTATATTTAACTTCACATATATTATATGGCTTCATATTTCAACATGTAATCGACCATCTGTTCATTTATTTATCTGTAATTATTCTTATATGAACTTCCAATGGCTTAAGAACAGCGTAGTCATTAGCAATAGTAACTCAGTAGATTTCTAGCATCAAACTTCACAGAATGTAACATTGTCACAATAATAATGATCCGTGATTGTAGATGACAGTAAAACAATCATACATACCCACGATGGTATACCAAAGGCATAAGATGTATGCAGATTTCACTAGATTAGCTCAGATACAATAAAACAACAGCTCTCAGAGTCATTCTCACTTACTTCCTGGTTACTGGTCACATGACATAACTTCCTGTTACTGACATCTGCGATTCTTAAAGTGACCACAACAAAATACAGACGCACATAAAAATTGCCTCAAACAAGACTTTTAACATATTAGTTGTAACAAAACACCCGTTGTTGTGCCCTTTTAGACTCCTAAGATCAAGCAGCTCCTCCGTAATGCAAAAGTTATCGTCAACTCCCCGCAAAAAAATTAACAGCTGTGCGGTATCCGTGGCATCTGTGCTCTCATCACATGCAATCGAATAAAAATCAAAAGCACAAGCTTTATGTGACACTTGATGTTTTAAGTTAGCTGACAAGTCTTCGATTCGCCACACAACTGTGTTTCTTGACAAGCTCACATTGTTGAATTACTGCATCTTCTCTGGGCACATTCCTGCAACTTTAGTGAGGCACTGTTTTATGAATTCACCATCTGAGAAAGGTTTCCCGTGTCGCGCTATGAGTTGAGCTACCTTGTAGCTGGCCACTGTGGCATTTTCTTGTGTTTTGTTAGCATGGACAAAATACTGTTGTTGAGCTAGCAGGCTTGCTGCCATTTGCTTAACTTTCTCTTCTCGCTCGGCACCTGTGTAGGACCTGTAGGTCTGATGTTTGGTTTCATAGTGTCGTCATACATTATACTCTTTCACACAACAGTTTCATTGCAAATCAAACAGACACACTTCCCCTTTACTTCCAGGAAGAAGTATTCATTTTTCCACCGTGTCTGAAATTTCCTGCAGTCACTTTCTATCTTGCGTTTCTTTGATTCCGCCATTCTTGGTCATTTGTGACAAATTTTTTCTTCCCTTACTTTTTTCAGTGGAGAAGCTGCCTTGTTGATCACAGTAGCTCCACCTAGTGTTTAAACTAAGAAGTACAATACAGTCAAGTGCAAGTTTCATGTGTGGGCCATAGTCCATTGTATTTTTAGAATTTTCTGCGGGCCAATAAAAATGGACCACGGGCCGCAGTTGGCCCGCGGGCCGTAGTAGACACCCCTGTACTAAGCTGTTTACATGGCTAATGACAATGAATATTCCTCTAGTATTCCTGTTTACATGCAGGCTTGTACTACTGTGCAAACACAGCCTCCCTCTTTCATTTGTTCAATCACCTTCTTGTAAAGGTCGGCGCTGCGATATTTGCGCATATCCAAAAATCTGTCGACGTGTTTCTTAAAAGTAGGTGTGTGTCTTCTTCTGACCAGAAATGTGGGCTTTTTGTTTGTGCATCCATCTCTACCCCAGTGTTGCAAACTGTTGGCTGGTTGGTTTGTATACAACGCACATAACTGACCGTAAACAGGCAAGATGTCGTGTGTCAAAAACTGTGGTAAAAACCCCAACTGAGATGCATATGTTGAATGCACTGTATACATGTTCAAAGAATGCTCCTAAAACCTGAATAATATTGGCATATCCCACATGTCTTAATTGGAAAATGCTACATTTGGAATAAGGCCAAATTTGGAATATCCAAATGGAATATGCTGTTTACATGACCCATATCAATTTTGGAATATTGTCATATTCGGAATAATAGCTGAAAATTAGTGCGCATGTAAACATAGTCACTGTCTGGTTTGGATCAGCCATCAAACAGGACAGGAACAGGCTACAACGGACAGTCAGGTGCCAACCTGCCCTCCATCCAGGACTTATACATCTCCAGAGTCAGGAAACGGGCAGGAAACATCGTGCAGATCCAGTTTCTTTCCACAGGCCATCACTCTGATGAACAATTAACATCAGTAGTAGAGTGTCAATAACCATGTAACACCAAAACCTCTACTTACTTCCATTATAGTATTTTTACAGTTTAACATGTCAATATAAATTAATATAAATGCTGCATATACTGTACATACTCATCCACTCCATGTACAGTATATCCTTTCAAAATTTATTTCGTTGCACTATTTGTATTGTTTATGTAGGGTGGTGGCTTAAATGTGTCCAAGGAGGGCGCTCTGGTGTTGTGTGGGCTGTAGGGCCCTTGAGCGATTCTTGCTGTTTGTCCCTTGCGGGACGCTGTGATTTGCGCTTTTTGCGCTGTGCGGGCGCCATTTTGGCTCAATGTTCGCGTTTACCATTCTTAAGGTAAGCACTATAAATGGCGCTCTGCATAAATGTCAGATGTTAAGTGGTTGTTGATACATCCTGTTAAGCGCTGTGTTTAAAAAAAGATGACTGTGTACTGTCTGGCGAGGTTTTTTTTTAGTTTTATACTTAGTGTTTTATATGAGGAAGTCGGCTGTTACTTTGGCTAGTTTTCATTTGTAAAGCGTTAGCTCTCATGTGTTTTCTCAGACTGTGTGTATGACTGTGAGCCTTCTTTTTTTTTTTACTTTTGTACGACTTAAATCAATGTTCGCGTTAACCATTCTTAAGGTGGAGCCGCCAGCAGAGAGAACAATAAACGGCGCGGTCCGAACCACAATTGAAGATACCACCTGTGTCCGAGTTGTCCCTCCACTACGCCCCGACATCAACACGACACAACACAACGCAGAGTCTCCAGGTGTGGAGAGGCGCGATCCCACACGGGCCGGGTTAAATCTTTGGTGTCGTGACCCGGATTTGTGGCGCTTCGAGACCGAAGAGGGAGCGAGGCTGACGGCAGCCCCTCGACTACGCTGCTGTATTAAACTGTCTTTTGGGTTCACCGTGTTTTGAACTGAATTACTGCTGTCTGTGGAGCTGTGTTATCAGGATATTCACCTTCCCAGACATATCCTTTGAAAGTGAAAGTAAATCGTATGCTCTTGTGTTTTCATCTGAGGACTTTTCATGGTATGCTAGAAAAAAAAAAAATCTTAAAGCCACTTGAATGGTAAAAGAATATCTTCTGTGTGAAACAGTTATATAAGGAGAAGCTGTGATTAATATTAAGTGAGTTTCTGGTTTATTTCACTCATATTCTCTGTGCTGTAAATAGGGTTATAACGGTTTGAGTTAAATTTAAGTTAATGTGAGTTTTTGGATTATTAAATGATAAGTGTGCCACACATTTTATCTTGGTTATTATACTCTACCAGTAATAATAGTTATACTTACTCACAGCTAAGCATTTAACAAGTAACACACACACACACAATTTTATTCTTCTACTTAAATCAGAGATAGAGAACATTGAAGATGATGAGGGACTATACAGACTCTCCACTGAAGCAGGGTCCCTCAGCAGCAACATCAGGCCCCCCATACGCCCCTGGGCCCGTAACAAGCCACAGCTATGACTCTCCGAAGAGGACACAAACTCACCCCTCCAGTGAAGGAGCAACGGCTGGCACCAGCAACCAACAATCATCAGTGAGGTCAAAGCTAACCACCCAGTTCCCCAGGTCTCTTAGCCAGCAGCGGCAGTATCACACTCCAGTCCCGCAGCCCACAGACCCAGGACTGGGCGCACAGCTCACCCCACCGTCCCCAGTGCTGTCACCCTATACTGATCTCCGTGCTGCCCCAGCTCAAGTGTCCACATTACCAGCCTTTGTAACCCCGAGTGCAGCTCCTCCAGTGTTACAGCCGGCTGTACAGACAACCATGGCTTCTGCCCTCCAGCCCCAGGCCAGCATACACAGGCCCACAGCCACCCTGTCACTTCAAAGTCTCCCATGTCCCAACTTCCCAGAGACACAAATCATACAGCAGCCCACTATGAACCATCCTGTTGTCTCCCCCTATCCTATGCATGTTAACCAGCCTAGCCCCCTGGGCCCCCCCAGCTATGCAGACTCCTCACCTGCGCCCCAAGCCCCTGTGTCAAATTTCCCAACACCACAGACTATGAGCATCATGGGTAACCCCTCTGCAGCTGAGCAGACCCCTCAAGGTGCAGAGTATGGACAAATCCCCCAGTTGCATGTGCCCCAAGCTGCTGCCCACCACTCTCACGTTATCACGACGAGCACGGACTCAAGGATGCAGACCCCAGACACAGGAGTACGAAAAGATAAGATTTTATTGCCAAAAAAGGGCAAAAGGCAAAAATCAAAGTTGGAAACCAAAATCAGACTCAGAAAACAAAAAATCACTTCACTAGGAAGGAGCAAAAAGACTATGGAAAAAATGCCAACAAAGTAACAAAGGAAATCCCAAAAGCACAAGAACACGGGGAAAAACTACTTAGCTGTTGTAGAAAGAGCTAGCACGCTTGGACAATGGGACAAGACGAACTGGCAAACAGACATGGGAGCACAGAGACTAAATACACAGATGGAGGACGCTAACAAGACACAGGTGAGAGACATCAGGGTAATTACACCAGGGGAATGCACACAGGGGCGGGGAGAGAGGTGCTCAGGAGGGACAGCCAGAGCATGACACACGTTCCCCTGCACTCATCTGCCACCGGTGCATGGAGCCCCACTGCAGCTGCGCCCACCCCTCTGAATATGACTAATGCAGCTTCCGACTACACAGCTTTTCCCCACGCCCATGCCCCAATACATCTTCAGCCCCCTGCTTCAGCCCCTCAAGCCAGCATGTATCCTGATGCGGTCCACCAACCCACCCTCCTGCCTCCACCCTCCACCCAGCACATGCATGCATCACTAAATGCCCCAGTCATTGACGCAACCACCCCGGGCCCCCCACCAGCTGTCTATGGTGGTTTTCTGCAGACTCATCAGGTGAAGAATGTCCAAATCTTCACTGGTAATGCTGATAGCAAGATGCTCGTAGAGGACTGGATTTGAGACATGCAATACCTCCTGGAGGCAATAGAGCTCCCGCTTCACCTCCGCTTTTCCACTGTGATCCGTCACCTGAGCGGTGAGGCCCGGAAGCTGGTCCTGAATCTACCCCCCAATGACCAAACCCCTGAAAAGGCATTTGAGGAACTGAGGGCAGAGTATGGTGACACACAGGGCTCCTCTGACCCACTAGCCGACTTCTATGAGCGGGGCCAGAGGTCGGGGGAGTCTGCCTGCTCTTATGCTATAGCACTAGAGGCAACATTGCGGGCTGTAGAAGAAAGCCAACAAGGTGGCAAGCCTTTTCCTGATCGTGACAGTAAACTCACCCAGCAGTTTTTAAGAGGACTTATGGATGAGGAGGTGTACATGAGGATTGCACCAATGAAACCCCGGCTTCTGAGCTTCCGGGAGCTGCAAGCTGAGCTCAGAAATCTGGCAAAAGAAACAAAAAAGTTCCAGTCACTGAACAAGCCAAAGAAAACCCACACTCAGGTCCAGGTTGCATCAGAGTGTAGTGCAAATATGAAGACAGAGAGGGCTAGACACACATCAGAGTGGTCAGAGCTAACGGAGCTAGTCAAGAAATTAGCTCTTTGCCAAGAGGAGCAGATGGCCAAGTTAACTCATCTTGAATCAAGAATTGCTGCTCCATCCGCTATCCCCCCACTGAGAGTCCAGCCACCTCCTGGAGCTACAACCCAGACCCCAATTGTCACATGCTACCGGTGTGGGAAGCAAGGACACATAGCCCGGGTTTGCAGAGCAGTGTTCCCAGATCCCAATCAGGCATGGGCTCGCCAACCTCAGCCTATGACTCCTACAGAGGGGAACACACCTCACTCAGCTCAGCCTTTAAACGGTTAGGGCCCATGGTGACCGGGGCAACTATGGGTGAGCAGCAAGACCCCCCAATGCAGGTGAACAAGACTAGTGATGGAGGAGAGGGCACCCCCTTAGTGGGCCCCAGGAATGAGGGGGAGGTGGAGGTCAATGGAATGAAGTGCAGGGCACTCATTGACTCTGGCTCTCAGATAACCAGTATTACCCACAAATACTGGCACAACCACCCCACCCTTAAGAAACAAAAGCTACAGCCCTCTAAAATACCCATAGAAGGTGCAGCTGGTCAGAGTGTAACTTACCATGGTGTCCTGCGCATCAACTTGAAAGTGTTGGGGAAAGAGTTCAAGAATGTGCCTGCTTTTGTTGTCACTGACTCTGAGTACCGCTCCTCTGTCCCTCTGCTGGTGGGAACCAACGTCCTCCGTGCTTCCAGAAGCCATCTCCAAGCAACCTATGGCCGGCAATTCCTCCAACTGGTCAAGCAGAGCCATCCAGAGTGGTACACTTCTCTATTGGAGATTGGGAGTTCCGAACATCATGATGTGGATGACATGGTGGGCCCTGCTGTGTACACTGGCCGTAAAATTCACATTCCTGGGGGAAAAGAGATGGATTTAATGTGCAAGATAAAAGCTGGCCCGCAAAGAAAGACTTATACTGCACTGATTGAGGGCCACTCCTCCCTAAAGCTCCCCCAAGACCTCTTAGTTGCCAAAGTCCTTGTTGATGTAAAGAGAGGATGTGCCCCGGTCAGAGTGATGAACCTATCCCAGCATGCTGTAACTATCAAGCCTCACACACATCTGGCCCATGCCTCCCTGGTGGAATGTGTCATGGACTTTTCAGACAAGATGCAGGGCAAATGTCGCAATGACAGGGGCGGAGAGACATGCCTGAGTCTGGACCAGGTTGTGGCAAGTTGTGGTTTGGACCTTAGCGGAGCAGCAGTCGAGAATGAGCACCAGCGCTCTCTCCTTAAAGAGCTTGTGGAGAGGAACGTGGGTGTGTTCTCCCAGCATCCATTGGATTATGGCCACACAAAGACTGTGCAACATGAAATCCCTCTGGTTGATTCTAAGCCCTTTCGGCTCCCATATCGCAAAATTCCCCCATCACAGTGGCAAGACGTGAGGAAGCTGTTGATGGAGATGGAGGCAAGAGGAGTCATCAGGCTCAGTAAGAGTCCATATGCTTCACCTGTAGTGGTCGTCACAAAGAAGGACGGATCAATAAGGTTATGCATTGACTACCGGAAACTAAACTCCTGCAGCACAAGAGACGCCTTCCCACTGCCTAGAATAGAGGAGGCCCTGGAAGCTCTCGGACAGGCAAGGTTCTTCTCTACGCTTGACCTCACGTCTGGGTATTGGCAGGTGGAGGTGGCGGAGCATGACAAACACAAGACAGCGTTCAGCACTCCCATGGGGCTGTTTGAAGCCAACCGCATGCCCTTCGGACTGCAGAACGCTCCCTCCACCTTTCAGAGACTTATGACCTGCTGCTTCGGGGATCTGAACTTCACTCACCTCCTGATTTATCTCGATGACCTCATCATATTTTCTAAAACCTTTGATGAGCATCTGGAGAGGCTGCAGCTGGTGTTCAATCGGCTTCAGGAGCATGGATTGAAATTAAAACCCTCCAAATGCCAGCTTGTGAGAAAAGAGGTGCAGTATTTAGGTCATGTGGTGTCTGCTGAGGGGATCCAGACAGACCCGGAAAAGATCAGCAGGGTTAAGGACTGGGTGAGACCCACAAACCGCAAAGAAGTGCTGCAATTCCTGGGCTTCACTGGATATTACAGGCGGTATGTGAATGGATACTCTGCCCTAGCTGCTCCCTTATACCGCCTCACTGCTGGTGACCCCAGGAAGAAAAAGAGGGGAGGGAAGAAAAGCCCGGTGCCTGACCCACCCTTCTTGTGGACTGATGGATGTGAGGAGGCATTCCAGACCCTGAAAGAAAGGCTGACGACTGCTCCAGTGCTGGGCTATCCTGATTACAGCCTGCCTTTTGTCCTTCAGACTGATGCCTCAGGGGAGGGGCTCGGCGCTGTCTTGGCTCAAATCCAGGGTGGAGCTGAGAGGGTCATATCCTTCGCCAGCAGAGGTTTGAGCCCAGCTGAGACGAGGTATCCTGCACACAAACTCGAATTCCTCGCTCTGAAATGGGCAGTGACAGACACATTCTACGACCACCTCTACGGGCGTAGATTCTCAGTCCTGACAGACAATAACCCTCTCAAGTATGTCATGTCCTCGGCAAAGCTAGATGCTACTGGCCAGCGGTGGGTGTCTCGGCTGGCTGCCTTTGATTTTGACATCCAGTATCGAAGGGGCCAAAGCAACGCCAATGCTGATGCCCTCTCCCGCATGTCCAACCAGGAGGTCATCCAGGTCCTGCAAACATGCCCTCAGCAGGTGGGGTCCAGTGGGCAGGGGCACGGCGTGGGACAGACCGCCCTGGAACCGGAAAGCCCTATGGGTCAGAGTACGTCTGCCTCGGAGGTACACAATGCTGAACCCCTCAGACCTAATGAGCCCTACAGAGATGTGGGGATGGAGTCGCTGCCGGCCATGACAAAGCAGGAGATTCGCGCAGGGAAGAAGGAGGATCCTGTCATCGGCCCTGTCTTGCACTATAAGAGTCTGAACCAGAAACCTAGCCGCAATGAGAGAATCAGTGGTGGTGGGCAGGTGCGCCTTCTCTTAAAGGAGTGGAGGAGGTTAGTGGTGAGGGATGGTATTATGTACCGCCACATTCGAGACTGCCAAAGGGGAGTAGTGGAGCAGCTAGTCCTGCCAGAGAAGCTGCGTGTGTTGGTCAAGACTGCTCTTCACGACGATTCAGGGCACTTAGGTTTCGAGAGGACGGTGCAGATGATAAGGGAGAGGTTTCACTGGCCACGGATGTTCCAGGAGATCAAGGCTTGGTGTGAGCAGTGTGAGAGGTGCTACCTCAGAAAGACCCCAACTGCAGGTGTCAGGGCTCCCCTGGTCAGCATCCACAGTAGTGCCCCCATGGAGCTCGTATGTGTGGACTTTTTGACTCTGGAGAGGTCAAAGGGCGGCATGGAAAATGTCCTCATTGTCACTGACCACTTCTCGCGCTACGCGCAGGCATACCCCACTAAAGACCAGAAGGCCAGCACTGTGGCCAAGGTGCTGTGGAGAAACTTCTTCTGCCAGTTTGGCTTCCCTGCGAAGTTGCATGCAGACCAAGGGCGCAATTTTGAAAGTACTGTTGTGAAAGAGCTGTGTAAATGTGTTGGCATCACGAAGACCCACACCACTCCCTATCACCCCCAGGGCAACGGGACCACTGAAAGGTTCAACTGCACCCTGATGAACATGCTTGGGACACTAGAACCTCACCTGAAGCCCCGGTGGCATGAATATGTGGATGCAATGACGCACGCCTACAACTGCACACGCCACGACTCTACTGGCTATACACCATATTACCTGATGTTTGGCCGGCATCCCAGGCTCCCCATCGACCTGATCTTTGGGCTCCAGACCACTAATGACCCCTGTGAATACAGTGAGTATGTCCAGACTCTGCATGACTGTTTGTCACAAGCCTATGCCCAGGCTAATCAGACCTCTCGCCAGGCCAAGGGACATCAAAAAAAATGCTATGACCAAAAAGCAAAGAGTCAAGTGTTCAGTCCAGGTGACAAAGTCCTTGTTAAAGTGTGTCATGTGGAGGGGCGGCAGAAACTGAGGGACAAGTGGGAGCCTCGACCATACATTGTGGTGAAGAAGCAACCCAGCATACCTGTGTATGTGGTGCGATCAGAAAACGGTGACACAGAGAGGGTGGTTCACCGCAATCTCCTGACACAGTGTATGTTTCTTCCTGTGGAGCAGGCCGATGAGGCGACAAGAGAGGAGGTCGAGCCAGACACAGAGGGGGACTGGGTGATGGAGGATACAGAGGACATTGGGGAGCAGACTGGTGAATCGGTCAGAGAGGAAGTTGAGTCTGATACAGCAGGGGACAGAGAGGCGGACAACACGGAGGAAAGTGTGGAGAGAGCTTTGTCTGAGACAACAAATGGACAGTTGGAACACACAGGAATGGAGGAAGTGGATAAGGAGGTGGGACAGGTGAGTGAAGGAGGGGAGGAAACTGTAACTGCCAAGAGCACCAACTCACTTCCCGGGCCCAGTGCTCCAAGGAGGAACTTGCCGAGAAATCGACATCCCCCAAAGAAACTGACCTATGTGTCGAGAGTCGTGGAATCAGGGGAGGATCGAGAGAAGATAGAAAGGGGATGGAAGTTGTGGCAGAGGGCCAAAGCAAAAAGAGCAGCTGGACACATGTAGTTTATCACAGCAAGTGCACGTACACGTTACACACCACACACCACATATCACTTTATGCCACACTGTTATTCATTCTTCAGATGTTTATTGTGACTGTTCTTGTTGTTTGTGTTTAGTGGGTGGTTCTTGTTTTGTTCCATTTGGTCTGATGACTGGGACGCCATCAATTAAAGAAGGGGTGGATGTAGGGTGGTGGCTTAAATCTGTCCAAGGAGGGCGCTCTGGTGTTGTGTGGGCTGTAGGGCCCTTGAGCGATTCTTGCTGTTTGTCCCTTGCGGTACGCTGTGATTTGCGCTTTTTGCGCTGTGCGGGCGCCATTTTGGCTCAATGTTCGCGTTTACCATTCTTAAGGTAAGCACTATAAATGGCGCTCTGCATAAATGTCAGATGTTCTGGAATATAAGTGGTTGTTGATACATCCTGTTAAGCGCTGCGTTTAAAAAAAGATGACTGTGTACTGTCTGGCGAGGTTTTTTTTTAGTTTTATACTTAGTGTTTTATATGAGGAAGTCGGCCGTTACTTTGGCTAGTTTTCATTTGTAAAGCGTTAGCTCTCATGTGTTTTCTCAGGCTGTGTGTATGACTGTGAGCCTTCTTTTTTTTTTACTTTTGTACGACTTAAATCAATGTTCGCGTTTACCATTCTTAAGGTGGAGCCGCCAGCAGAGAGAACAATAAACGGCGCGGTCCGAGCCACAATTGAAGATACCACCTGTGTCCGAGTTGTCCCTCCACTACGCCCCGACATCAACATGACACAACACAACGCAGAGTCTCCGGGTGTGGAGAGGCGCGATCCCACACGGGCCGGGTTACATTTACTTACAAAAACACTTAACTTGTATATAGACAAGTTATTTTTGTTGTTGGTCATTGGTGCTTTTATATATATTTACACCTATGTTTTCACATATTATGTACACAAGTAGATAATAGTCCTGCTTATTCTTTTACCTTCAGCTTTGTTGTCCTTGTTCTTAGCTGTTATGTATATTTCTGTGTAAGTACATTGAGTGCAATGAAAAAAATAGTCAAATTCTTAGGTAAACATAAACATAAGTAATTTTAGGGATTTGTTGTTTTTCTGGTAAGGCATGTCTTGTTTGAGGTTGTACATGGTCCCTCACAAATAAGTCATAACACGATCAGTAAAAGATTTCTATGAAAAGAAACTCAATTTTAATATCAAAATCGGCCAACAAAAACCCAGACAGGTCTAAAGCAGAGGAGCGATGGATGGAAAAAGATGAATGAAACAGGAGACAAAGAAACCTGGAGAATCACTGAAAAAATGGAGACAGGGAAGACAGAAGTGAAGGAGAATTACAGGATGGAAAACAGACATGAAAGAGGGTGAATGAAGATGATGGCGGAGAACAGAGGAGGAGGAAGACACGCAACGCTAATCCTGACTATCAGCCTTACCAATTAGCTCACTGTAGCACTGCTTGTAATTCCACCAAATAACAGGCAATGCTTTGTAAGGGGAATTCAATTAATTGCTATTTTGATTATATTTGTCTCTCCCTTATGACGTATTTATCTCTGCCGCTGTTTCAATTTCTCCTGGAATTATGTTAATTTACATGCACCTCCTGCTAATCCACCTCTATCTGTTTTAATGAAGCTAAGGAGATTAACAGATTCTCTCTCTCTCTCTCTCTCACACACACACACACACACGCATATACACACTTGGTAATGGGAGTACTGTGGTTACACTGATATATTGAGCCAATATTGGCCTTGTTAGAAATCAATCAGATGAACCAGCCAGTGCCATCCATCTCTGGTATAATATATTAGCAGTAACTGTACAACATCAAGATGATAATGTAGTATTATTATTGACATGTAATTCAAATTAAAATATATCGTAGAATATGGTTTATAGTTGAGGGAAATTGTTCTCTACCGAAGAAAGGGTGATTTTAAAAGGATAGTTTCTACATTTTGGGAAATGTAGAAATGCTTTCTTTCTGTGAGTAAGATGAGAAGATCGATGTGTGTTAAGTACATAGATACATACATAGATGCCTGGTCAGCCTAGCTTAGCATAAAGACTGTCTCTGTTGCTGAGGGGAGCAACCGTAGCAACGGAGTAGGCTACAGCAACTAGCAGTATGGAGGAAAAACTTAAGAAGCGTTCAAGAAACGTTTCTGATGCTCCAGATAAAAAAGAAACTCTGCGTTCAGAGGAAGGATTACAGTAAAAAAAAAACAAACAAAAAAAAAACGGGATAACAGGGTGTAGCTTTTCCTCATTGGAGAGACTGAAAGAAGAGCAGGGACTGAGGGCAGACAGGATGTGGTGTTACTGCTCTTTGTAAAATATCTGGAGGAGGCTATGTAGCTATTACATTTATTCTACCTAAATAATGGATTATTGTCTTGGAACTGTGGAAATCTGAGAGCTCCCCTGTAGGCATCCGTCATGAGCACACATCCACAGTGTTTGTGTAATTACTCTCACTGCCAGAAGGGGGAGACAAAAGTTCTGCAGCTTTAACCTATGTTCGAAACTGCTGTCAGCCGTGATTTCAACAGACAAGAATAAAATTCAGAAGAGACACTTCATAGTGTGAGGTTTTATTTTAAGTTTTTGGCTGTAGTGAAAACAAAATCATCAAAAACCACTGATTTTAGCACTGCTAAAAGCTAAAATCATTTTGTACATGTACACATAATCTCTTTGTTTCTGTGTATGTGTGTGTGGCTGTTGCTATGGTAACATCACACTTAACAGCTGTGTTACACAACTGAAACACGACTCACTCAATGTTGTGTGTCTGACGTCATCAAGACTGTTCTCCAGGTTCACACAAGCTGAGTGAAAACTTTGACCTGCTGATGGCGCTAGAGGAAAAGTAGTTCATCCACTGAGGACCATAAGGTGGAGTGTGAATTTTGATGGTGCCTCCTGGCTTCTGAAAGGGCACGTCACTCAGTCAATGTTGTGTGTCTTACGTCATTAAGATTGTTCTCCAGGTTCACACAGCGCAAAAAATAAAAAAAAATGTTATTTAACACGTTCTCACGAGGTGACCTGTTCCAATTACAGGCAAAAATGTTGGAGCACACAATGAGGAACTAAACACGTTAACAAATAAATATATAAATAATTAAAACACGCAGAAGCTCCACGTTTTCAGTAAATCATTTTCACTTGTGTTTCCTGCTTAGACAAACTCAATGTCAAAGACATACGTACACTCACACCTCTCCAGAACTATGTGTAATATTACACACAGCTGGCACAGCGTGGATACCTTTATTAACTCACTGGGATTAAACTGTTAACTGACCTTGTGTGCTTTTCTGACACCGGTGAGCTGTTCTGACAGATTCACAGTTTATACAGCGACATCATGTGTAATAGTGGTAATATTGTAGTCGAGTAAGAGTCCTACAAACGATATACCCCTATGCTAGCGAAGTGATTTGGGCCAGAAGGTTAGATACACTAGGGGGAGATGAAAGGGGTGATATATGGTATTGATAATTTTTAATTTTAATGGTTACGTCCAAAGGGCATTTTTTCTGTATTTACTGGAAAGAGGTTAATGCAGTCAATATACGTAAGTTACGCTGTTTTAAACCTAATTTGTTACGCATTTTAAATGTGATGTCGCCTGTTGCACGTTGGTATGGGCATATGCGCCGTTCCCTCTCAGTTCAGGCTTGGGACTGAGAGATCGGTACAGTAACTATGCTGCACAGAAACTTGTTGTTAATTGCATAATGTAAGCTTAAATGCAGGTTATATGATGTAGATTAAGTGTAAGATAACAGTTCTGTATAAACTGCGATTCTGTATAGTTGTAGCATTGTAGTATTTAAAATGCAGCAAGCTTTGTAATCGCCATTCTGGCGCGAATAGCTTTTGAAGTTGCCGCCCATCTGCTGTCGCAGTAAAATATGAACAGTAGTATTTGCTGCTGCGCAAGACAGACTAGTTAAACCAGACAATTTATGTTTGAATATGAGACAGTGTTGAATGTATATGTTCCAGCACTTTACTTGACCTGCAATGTGAAAGAGGATTGTGGCAAGGGCTGTATTGGATTTCATTTAATGCATCAACCAGTAAAGCGCTGAAGGAGAGCTGTGTGTCCTGTTGGTTCTTTATCAAGCCACTGCGGTACCAGTAGCAACACATGCGTAGAATAGCAGCAAATCTCCAAACTCCATGTTTTATGACTTTGTTTCCAGATTTAAGGACTGTTTAAAAACTTCTTCTATTGGATAAATAAGGACATAACACATAAATCTGTTTTTAGCAGAACCGCAGAGTCAGAATGTATTGTTGCACCTATATTATCTCCTATTATTGTATAGTTTGCAGAATTATAATCGGCACTGGTAACCATGTCAGCAGCTGCTGGCTACATCAGCTGCCTGTTCGCTGTCATCAGTCGCATTTTCGGTGTTGCTCCTCACCTTTCAATATTTAAATATGAAAACAAATTTTGATTCAAAATTTGATTTTGCCATCTTCAGGGGTCCTAGATGTTAATTAGGCAGTCTGAGACCCCCCAATTGTGCACACTGGCTGTAATCCTCCTCAGTAGAGAGTGATGACTGCCCTCACAACAGAGTCATTACATATTATCTCTAAAGGATATTTAATGTGGTCATTCTCAGTTGTAAAGCTTATATATTAGAGAAAGATCATGGTTATGGTTAAAAAAAAGCAAAAATTATTTGCAGGTCTGTGACATGGCGCAAACATCTGCGGCATTAAAGTCAGATGCGCTACATGCCCCTCCACCACACCAACTGCGTTGCTACTTCCAAGGGTCCGAAATACGGGGGAGTCACGGTGAGCTCGTCTCCCCTGAAAGCCTCATTTGACAAATTTAGGGGGAGGCCTAAAATATTGTAATTTTTTCAGCCACTGGTTTTGTTCTGTATATATTTTTATATTTTCCTGTATAATTAGGTTCCTGAAATAAATAATAGGCTAATAGTAAAGCACTTGTCAATGTGCTTGTTTATTTGTGCATAACAATTTCAGATAATTTGTCCTCACTAAACACAATGCTGTCTATTCCTGCTGTGGCCATCCCTGCGTGGGGGCGCACTCAACTATGTTTTCCGTAAGACCAACATTTGAGGCTGTGGGCATGATCAGAATTGTCATGGTGCAACCTCGGTCTGTTCTGTTTAATAAATTAACGCAAACCATTGTATGTCCACTGTGCGTTAGCATTTTTTATCGTTTCTCTGCAGAGAGCGATTAAAAAAAACATTGCAATGGTGAATAATTTTTCTGTTTCTTTGTTGTCCCAGGCTAAATTTTCTCTGTATGAACTGAAATGTATTGATAGTATATCTTTGCATGTAGGTGGGCGCATTCATATATACACATGTACAGTACCCTCCCACCCCCTTCCCTGGAAAAAATAGGGCTCCCCCAATAGCCACGGTGTAAAATCGAACACTGTTCCAAGGTACCACTTTGGGGACCACTTTGCTACATAAACACACTACTTCCTGTACTTAAGTAGTATGTTGTACGTCTGACGCACTACATACTACTACTTTTAAAATTAATTAAGACTTGTGTAATGGTCCAATATGAACATAATTCCTAGGCACAGCATAGAATGACACGAGATGCATGTAGGAAAACTCAATGTTTGATAACAAGGAGGAAGGAATACTAGAAGAAAAGGAAGAAAGGAGCGGTGGAGGGATCCTTTGCCAATGCCAGATAACCACACTGCTACCAAGATTTGTGTGTCTGAGTGTGTGACCATGGGCTCTCGATAATCACAGCCTCTAATCCTCTCCTCCAAGTGCAGAACACACAACCCTCCATGTTTACCTTTAATAACACACACACACACACACACAGCAATCAGTCCTTCAAAACTGGCTACTTCAACCTGCAGCAACAACAAAACAAGGTGTTGTATGGATTAACTGCAGCCAGCAGACAGAAACATACAATAGAATGTACAGTGCATGGAAGACACTGACGTGAATGCTCACTGCACTTTCTTCTGTTTGCATTCAAATGGATATGTATGAATATCAGTATCTGCTCAACTTCAAGGAATAAATTATAGACCTGGAAGCAGAGAAACAATTAGGAACTGCATTCATGGACTAGTGTTGCTTTTTTCATCTAAGTAAGCTTTCTGTAAAGTGACGTGAGTGTATAAGAACCACGCAATGTTTCGATACGACCCTTAAAATATCCTTCAGTTGTGCCTCTCTGTCTACAGATTTGGTCTTTTGTTTACCTGCACTGAAGGGGCTCCTATTGACTTCATTTCACTTCACTTTTACTTAATGGCCAGCCAGAGTCGGTGGAATTTGGTTTTGGTACAGCATAAAAGAAAGACAAAAACACACACAAACAAAATAAAATCTCAGTGTCACAGCATCAGCAGCACAAAATATAGGCAGATAAATCACACAATAAATAATAATCACTATATTCCTTGGTGGACATGATGAACTGCATGTATCACAATGCAAGACATTAGCATAATACGCCCTAATTGCTTGCAAGACAAATTCTGCATCCCAATTCCATACTACATACTAATTCTAACCCAGTTTTGAGTATACTGTCTATTCACACTGGAAAAGTGACTAAATTAACTGTACTATGTACAAAAGTTCATGGTCGACATTGCCATCCCTAGAATCATGCAGTTAACATGGCAAAAAAACTCATGGCAGTTGTGAAGATATCTTTTTCTGAACCTGCGCCCCTTAAGGACCGGTTGCTAGTAAGACAAAATGTAAAGATGTCTTTAAATCTGTAAATAAATAATTACAGAATATTACTTATATACAGAGGTTATGCTCCTCCTGACTCATCCTCAGGTGAGGTCCCTCTTTATAGAGTGTTTTGGCATATCTCACTACACTCTCCAAAGGTGCGCTGATCGGGTTGACCAGGCCCAATCTGAGACAGGTTGGCTCAACCACTGCTCCTCTCTCTTCAGCCACAGCCATCGCGATGCTCTCTCAGCCTCCTGTCCAGCCATGTTGCAGATCTTCTTCCTTTGTGCTCCTTTAACTCCAAGAATATTAAGTGCCCTCCACAGTGACTGGCTCCCAACTCCCACTGGTGGGCACTTAACCTTCCATCCGTTGTCAGTGCATTCCTCCACTAATGACTGGTATTTTGAGAGCTTTTGCTCAAAGGCTTCCTCCATCCACTCTTCCCACAGGACTATCAGCTCAAGCATGATGACATTTCTTGGGCTTTTAGACCAGATTACTAAATCTGGCCTGAGAGATGTAACAGCAATCTCCTAGGGGAAGATGAGGCGTGTTGTGAGGTCGGCTCTAAATTCCTAGTCTGTTGCTGCTTCCAGCAAGCCACTATCAGGGGTACATAGACCTTATCATGCCTCCATCTATACCTTCCCTCTGTCAGTGCTTTCTTACATGAAGATAAGGTGTGCTCCAGGGTGGCCAGTCTTCCACACATTGTGCAGCTTGGGTCTTGTTTTAGTCTACAGGATGAGATTTGTTGGGCTTGGTAGGAGGTCGTAGATGCTATGGAGGATGAACGTGATCCTGCTGGCCTCTATTGTCTGGATATCAGTCCATAATATCCCTCTGTCTCAGACTCCTTCCCAGCCTGTCCACTTACCTAACTTCCTCATTCCCACTGGTTGTGTTTGTCATTTGTCTAATTTCTGTCTGAATGAGGTCCCTTCTCTACCGTGGGCTTGCCCTGCTCCAATAGTGTCACACAGCTGATGCCCTGGCATCCTGGTGCTACTGCCCTCAATCTCCCTATGGCGCAGTCCTGACTCTGCCTCTTTTGCTGATGATGTTGCTGACCACTTCCTCCCAGTGCGGTTCTCGATCCTGGCTTCCCTGATCTTCTCATCTGTGCAGTCTCTCAGCATGATGGTCTGTCTGGCCTTGGTCACCTGGTACTCTTTGCTCAGGCCTCGGAATGGCAGCTGTAACTTTGTCCCCCTGCTGTAGAGGTTTATGCTGCTGAAACTCTGGGGAATGCCAAGCCATCTCCTTAGGTGTCCATTAATCTTTCTTTCCATTGTTTCCACTGTGGTCATTTGAAATTTGTACACCAGGAGGGGCCAGAGGAGTTTGGGCAGAACTCCATGCTGGTAACACCATGCTTTGTACTTCCCCAGCAGCCCGATCTTCTTCATCTTCTGCATCCAGTCACTGGTCTGCTCTGTTGTTCTTTGGACACTTGCTGTGTTGCAAAGCGAGTTGTCAAACCATTTCCACAATATCATTGTAATAATGATAATACACATTTCCAGTGGACTATTGATTTAGTAGACACCCTGAGGACGATTGTAAAATGTAACAGCCTATACTGTCAAAGTAATTGGAGTGTTGAGTTTGTTTTGCATGAATTATGCAAAATGATAATCCTGGAAAGCACTTCAATAAAGCATTAGGCAAAGGTCACATGCTATGATGTCTCATTATTCTAATCACACTTCCATTACAACATCAATATCTAATGCAGAAGGCATCCATAAGCTATTTGTAAATAAAACATTTACAAGAACAGAGTCTTTCTGGATGCTGATGTTTATCTCACTCCAGGGCCTTTGCTGCCATTGATTACAATATTTTCCTCTGCAGTGCTGCCCTCAATTTGCTTATGTGCACAGTTTTGCAGCACTGGCTTCCTCATCTTACATAATAAACGAGGATGCCTACCAATTCTCATGGACATCATCAGATTTTCATGATTGCAACCAACACACAAGTCTGTGGATTTGAAATTGAATTCTCCTAATTCTACACACCGCAGACTTGATCTAATCATCAGGCATTAACAAATGTTTTCTGTTATGCTGTTTCCAACCCTAATATCCTAATGATATGGAAATTGATAATTATTCTGTCATACACACAGCTTCTAGCGGACATGGTTTTATTGAATATCTCAGAAGGATGTGGATATCTTTCACAAACAATTTGCCTAATATTGTGTTCTCTCCCCTCAGATCATTTATGTGGGCCAGAGGAGATATGAGATTGAAATGTTGCAGTATTAGGTTTGTAAAGCTGAAAACTTACAATAAGACATTAATGGTTGGCGTGGTGGTTGGATGTTGATTTATGTCACTGTGAGTTGACCTCATGTCACAACACTGAGTTGGATGTATGGCAGTCCAGGACCTGCAAATGGAGCCAATAACACCTTTATTACTGCAGAGCATCATGGATCCCTGCCTAATGGGAGATGTGCAGTGTGTTCAGGAGAATACACTGTAAATAAATATTCATTAAATTACTGGGGCATATTATGTTAAAACAATAAAGTACACATCTATAGCCACCATATTCATAAGCATTTGGAAATGATTTGTTTAGTTTAATATGTGCTTGGAATGCTTTCATGCAGCATGAATCAAACAGAAAATCTTCAGTGTGATATTTCCTTTTTTATTTAACAGTGCCCCCCTCCTCCCTGCCTAAAGAGCCAGATAGTTTTCTCAGGAGTTGGTGGAGATCAAACCTATGGTGGCCCAGAAAGCCCAATGCACTGCAACTTAAGAAAACACATAGACAAAACACAAGCAAATGAAGAACACTTCTTCATTTAGAAAAAAATGCTGCAAAGTGATAAAACACTTGTAACCAAATACAGAAACACTGCAAGTTGCACAGAACACAATGGAAATAAGTTACCAAACAGTGTAATTCACTCACTGGAACTTAGCTAACAATACAAGTTTTTCTGAATGCATGATTTAGATATTTTGTAGCATTACTGTAAACAGTAAAAGGCTAATGCTAGATTAACAGCAAATATCTGCAATAATATATCATGCAACTAGAATGTTAAAACACAGATTTTTGTAAAGTGTTTCACATTTTACAACACCACTGATGGATAGTCGACTTCATTAACTTCATGAGCCCAAACCATGGCAAAATATAGCGTGTCCCAGTTGTGTCCGGTCTTAACTCTTTTTGCAGCGCGTTTCGGTATTTGGTTATGTTTTTAGTTTTTGCAGCGTGTTTCTGTACTTGGTTATTTCTGTTTTTGCAACGTGTTTCTATATTTGGTTATTTCTGTTTTTGCAACGGAAAAACTCCATGAATCGCCACCTTAACGTGGTGGAGGGGTTTGTGTGCCCCTGAGACCCTGGGAGCTGTGTTGTCCGGGGCACTAGCCCCTGGTAGGGTCTCCCAAGGCAAATTGGTCCCGGGGGAGGAGACAGACTAAGAGCGATTCACAAACCCCTGATGAGTCGGACCATGCCGAGCTGGAGCACCTCGCCCGGAGGAGGGATACCGGGGCCCCCCCCTGGAGCCAGACCCGGGAGGGGAGCATGATGGCGAGCGTCTGGTGGCCGGGCCTTGACCCATGGGGCCCGGTCGGGCACAGCCGGAAAAACCGACATGGAGCCGCCACCCTGTGGGCCCACCACCTGCAGGGATAGGCATCGGGGTCGGGTGCAATGTAAGCCGGGCGGCAGGCAAGGGCAGAGACCTGGGCGTGCTGACCTTCGGTGTCGCAGACTGGTTTTAGGGACGTGGAACGTCAGCTCTCTGGCGGGGAAAGAGCCGGAGCTGGTGCAGGAGGTGGAGCAGTACCAGCTAGATATAGTTGGGCTCACCTCTACGCATAGCTCAGGATCTGGAACCAAACTCCTGGAGAGGGGCTGGACTCTCTTCTTTTCCGGAGTTGCCCAGGATGAGAGGCGCCGGGCGGGTTTGGGGATACTCACGAGTCCCCGGCTGAGCGCCGCTTTGTTGGAGTTTTCCCCGGGGAACGAGAGGGTCGCCTCCATGCGACTGAAAGTTGCTGAGAGGAAGGCCCTGACTGTTGTTTGTGCTTATGCACCAAACAGCAGTTCAGAGTACCCGGCCTTCTTGGAGTTCCTGGGTGGCGTCCTGGAAGGGATACCACCTGGAGACTCCATAGTTCTGCTGGGAGACTTCAACGCCCATGTGGGCAATGATGGTGAAACCTGGAGGGGGGTGATTGGGAGGAATGGCCTCCCCGATCTGAACCCGAGTGGTGCTTTGTTGTTGGACTTCTGTGCTAGCCATGGACTGGCCATAACAAACACCATGTTTGAGCATAGGGTTGTTCATAAGTGTACTTGGTACCAGAACACCTTAGGCCGCAGGTCGATGATCGACTTTGTGGTCGTATCATCAGATCTGCGGCCGTATGTCTTGGACACTCGGGTGAAGAGAGGGGCAGAGCTGTCAACTGATCACCACTTGGTGGTGAGTTGGATAAGATGGCAGGTACGGCTGCCGGACAGACCTGGCAAACCTA
Source organism: Macquaria australasica (assembly GCA_005408345.1). NCBI lineage: Eukaryota > Metazoa > Chordata > Actinopteri > Centrarchiformes > Percichthyidae > Macquaria > Macquaria australasica. Next base: position 328,592 of record SEMN01000390.1, read on the forward strand.
AACATGAGTGTGAGGGTGAACTGGGAACGTCTGGCGGAGGGCCCTGTCTGTGAGATCTTCAACTGCCACCTCCGGAAGAACTTCTCGCGCATCCCGGGGGAGGTTGGGGACATGGAAACAGAGTGGGCCATGTTCAAAGCCTCCATTGCTGAGGCGGCCGCTAGGAGCTGTGGTCAGAAGGTCGTCGGTGCCTGTCGAGGCGGCAACCTCAGAACCCGCTGGTGGACACCGGCGGTGAAGGAAGCCGTTAAGCTGAAGAAGGAGGCTTTTCGGGCTTGGCTAGCCCAGAGGTCTCCTGAAGCAGCGGACAGGTACCGGGAGGCCAGAAGGACGGCGGCCTCGGTGGTCACCAAAGCAAAAACCCGGGTGTGGGAGGAGTTTGGGGAGGCTATGGAGAAGGACTTTCGGTTGGCCTCAAGGAAGTTCTGGCAAACCGTTAGACGACTCAGGAAGGGAAAGCGGGGCTTGGCCCGGGCCGTGTTCGGCAGGGGAGGAGAGCTGCTAACCCAGACTGGGGATGTTGTCGAGCGGTGGAAAGAGCACTTTGAGGATCTCCTCAACCCGACCAACATGTCCTCAGTGGAGGAGGCAGAGTTTGAAGACTCACCCATATCCCTGGCAGAAGTCTCCAAGGTAGTCAAAGAGCTTCTTGGTGGCAAGGCGCCAGGGGTGGATGAGATTCGCCCTGAAATGCTGAAGGCTCTGGACATTGTTGGGCTGTCTTGGCTGACACGCCTCTTCAGTGTCGCATGGAGGTCGGGGACAGTGCCTGTGGAGTGGCAGTCCAGGGTGGTGGTTCCCGTTTTCAAAAAGGGGGACCGGAGGGTGTGCTCCAATTACCATGGTATCACACTGCTCAGCCTCCCCGGGAAAGTTTATTCCAGGGTGCTGGAAAGGAGACTACGACCGATTGTCGAACCTCGGATCCAGGAGGAGCAATGCGGATTCCGTCCTGGCCGTGGCACAGTGGACCAGCTCTTTACTCTTGCAGGGCTGCTGGGGGGTTCATGGGAGTTTGCCCATCCAGTCTACATGTGTTTTGTCGACTTGGAGAAGGCTTTCGACCGTGTCCCCCGGGGGGTCCTGTGGGGGGTACTGCGGGAGTATGGGGTACCGGGGTCGCTGCTACAAGCCATCCGGTCCCTATATAACCGAAGTGAGTGCTGTGTCCGCATTCTCGGCACAAAGTCAAACACGTTCCAAGTGGGTGTTGGACTCCGCCAGGGCTGCCCCTTGTCACCAATTCTGTTTGTGATATTCATGGACAGGATTTCAAGGCGCAGCCGGGGGGAGGAGAGTGTCCGGTTTGGTGGTCTCAGAATAGCATCTCTGCTCTTTGCGGATGATGTGGTTCTGTTGGCTTCATCGGCCTGTGACCTTCAGCATGCACTGGGGCGGTTTGCAGCCGAGTGTGAAGCGGCTGGGATGAGAGTCAGCACCTCCAAGTCCGAGGCCATGGTTCTCAGCCGGAAAACGGTGGACTGCCCCCTTTGGGTTGGAGGTGAGTTACTGCCCCAGACGGGGAGTTCAAGTATCTCGGGGTCTTGTTCACGAGTGATGGTAAGATGGAGCGTGAGATGGACAGGCGGATCGGTGCAGCATCAGCAGTAATGCGGGCGTTGTACCGGACCGTGGTGGTGAAGAGGGAGCTGAGCCGGAAGGCAAAGCTGTCGATTTACCAGTCGATCTACGTTCCAACCCTCACCTATGGTCATGAGCTTTGGGTAGTGACCGAAAGAATGAGATCGCGGATACAAGCGGCCGAAATGAGTTTCCTCCGCAGGGTGGCTGGGCTCACCCTTAGAGATAGGGAAAGGAGCTCGGACATCCGGAGGGAGCTCGGAGTAGAGCCGCTGCTCCTTCGCATCGAAAGGAGCCAGCTGAGGTGGTTCGGGCATCTGACTAGGATGCCTCCTGGACGCCTCCCTTTGGAGGTGTTCCGGGCACGTCCAACTGGTAGGAGGCCCCGGGGCAGACCCAGAACACGCTGGAGGGATTATATATCTCATCTGGCCTGGGAATGCCTTGGGGTCCCCCAGGAGGAGCTGGAAAGCATTGCCGAGGAGAGGGACGTCTGGATAACCCTGCTTAACCTGCTGCCACCGCGACCCGGCCCCGGATAAGCGGAAGAAAATGGATGGATGGATGGATGTTTTTGCAACATGTTTCTATATTTGGTTATTATTTCTGTTTTTGGTTGTGTTTTCTGTATTTCGTTGTGTTTCTTAAGTTGCAGTGTGATGAGATTTCAGGGCCACCATACAAACCAGTGCTAAAAGGAGAGTAAAAAAAATCAATTAATGCAGGTTTAAGCAAAAGTACAAAAGTATTATCAGCAAAATGTCATTAAATTTTCAACAGTAGAAGTACTCATGCGGGTAGAATTACTTCTTTTGGCTTTATTATTAATAATTAGAATATTGTATTATTATTATTATTATTATTATAAGTTATTACTGCTGCATTAACAAGTAAGCAGTATTTTAATCAGAGTTAGAGATGGAGCTAATTTTAATTATTTTTACCTATTGTTGAGTAGTTTAATCTACAACAACACACCGTATACTATAAGATGATCGTCTTTTTTTTATATAAAATATAAATCTTTAAAGTCACTAGTAATTATAGCTGTCAGGCAAATGTAGTGGAGTAAAAAGTACAATATTTCTCTCTGAGATAGTGGATTAGAAGTATAACATAGCGTAACATGGAAATACTTAAGTATTTTACAAGTACTGTACCTTAGATGTACATGTACTTAGTTACTTTCCACCACAGGCAGAAATATGTTCTCTTTACCACTGGCCTGGGGACATCCATGGTACCCAGATACCCCACTACTGGTAAGGATCTACAAATAACTAAATCATCAGTGTATTCCATCCAACACTTTCATATTGTGAGGTGCAAACCATTGAACCACTGTTTACTTATTTATTATTTATTATATCTTGCTTTTTACTGATGCTTCTTGCTATTGTGCTATACCCTTTGCTGCTGGGATTAATAAAGGATTATCTTAATTAAAATTTGGGCATGCCAGCGGTGCTTTAGGCTCTTAGTCTGTATCACTGTTAAATGCACTATTCTGAACAATATTTTAATGACTAGGCAGCGAAATACCAAGATGCAATGGGACAAAGGAACTGTAACACCCCAAGACTGAGACCCAAGTGCAAGGATCACTCCAGACAAAGGTAAAGTTCCCAACTGAAAGCCTTTACTGGCAAACAATGGCAGAATGTTCACAATCACGGTACAATTAGGGAGCAGGCAAAACAGGTCCACAAAGGCAAGCAAAGTTCCAAACCGATAGCGTAGGTAATCCGATCCGACGTGGGGCGGGCAGAGGCAAAAGTCCGAGAAACGAGCAGGAGTCCAAACCAACAAAAGACTATACATGAAAGTGCGCTGGAAAGCTTGACCGGTGGGTACGAAGACAATCTGGCAACTAGACAGGGGAATGACTGAGCTAAATACACAGGCAGACTGATGAGGAACAGGTGGGTAATGGAACACAGGTGAGCTTAATCAATACTGGCGGGAAAAGCACAATGACAGGAAGTAAATCATAACCTAGTGAGCAGTGAATAGTCCTTTCAAAATAAAACTGGAAATAACGGGACTAGACGGAGCGTGACAGGAACAGTGTGGAACACATCGGATGAGAAGATTTCATGTTCTCTGTGGAGGTGCTGCATGTGCTTTACTGCACAATAATAGATGTATATAAGATGATATATAATATGTAGCTCTATTATACTGTATATATACTGTAAAATGTATCAGGGCCTGTATTTATCAAGCATCTCTAAGTAGGAAATCACTCATAACTGGCCAAAAATTCTCAGTGACACAAATTTGGTCCTACTTTTAGGACTAATAAAAGCATTTTAGCATTTTTTTTAAATCACTCCCATTTCTGCTGATATTTAGGATAGCTCCACAGGAGTCCTAATTTGTTAGGAGCTGCCAGGAGATGGTGTTCAGGTAGAGATATTCCGTGAAAGGAGAGATATTTTGGGAACACTATTAACTTAAAACATTAAAAGATCGTTTTGACAAAAAAACATAATGTTGGAGATGTGTGGGGTGCAGAGAACTGTCTTTGCAGAAACCGATGCCCTCACAATGTTACACCTTATTGTAACGGAGAAAATGATGCTGTACAACAGTGATGATTCTGTCAGAACCAACAATTTTGGCACTCAGAAATCAAACTTTGATCACTTGTATAGTGCCTCATAAAAGATAATGCACACAATGAGGGTCCTCAGCTAGAGCTGACTATCATGAAGGATATCTCAAGTTAATTACAACAGGTAATATCTTATATAGTGTCTTAAAGGCCTGTGTGTGTGTATATATATATTATTTATTTCAAATTATAGCTGAGCTATATTAGAAAGATTTTTTCATATTTTTACGGTGCATTTCCCGGTGCACAGAAATAGAAACATCTATTTGCACATGGCTGAACAAGGGGTTTAGTTGAAAGGGGAATTGGACAATAGAAAAGATTTCATGTTCTTTGCGGACAAGTCACAGCCATTGGGTTTTCAACATCATCGCTGCGTGTGCCTGTGCAATGCGTGCAATATGTGGCATGTCAACTCATTTTAACATTATGATCTATGAATTTGTGCACATTCACCATTCATTCTAGAACAGAATGTGGTAATTCAATGGCACAAATAACTAATATGTGCGCACAATGTATGAATTGGAGAGGACAATCAATGGACACAAATGAATGTTAGCAAAACTGGATGTGCCAGGTTGCAGCAGTCATTTTTATAAAATTGATATAAATTTCTTGTGTGAACAGTACAGAGATAGGTCCAGGACATATCCATTTAATCAAATTGCTTTTGATCTTTTCATTTAACTGTGTTTTAATAGCAATCACAGGGGGACAACATCCCTCACAGGGAATGACACGCTCACCACTGCTGTTCTCACTATGAATGTGTGTTTTCCTTGATCATAAACAGTATGATGTAGTGCACGAGCTGCAAATGTGCCATATGGCCTGTATTAGCTGCTTAGCCATTCACAGCTTGGGGGAGAATTCCCTCATTGAGTGGAACTCAAAGATTAGCTTGTCATGTAAGATTTATGAATTTTCATCTAAAATAACTGTGATTAATATGAGCTATTAGACCAACTGATTTGCTCCTGCCCCCACCTTTATGTTAAACATGACTGTTTCTAAATGGATCCCCTGCCCCATCATACCCAGGATACACACATGCACACACTTTTTACAATATTTGTGGATACCCTGGCCTCTGCTTATTTTAATAGATGCCTTTTGCCTAGTTTTTAAACAAGTTGTAACTAACAGCAGAAACCTAGAGAGATTTCCGTTGTTTGTGACATGCAAATTTATTTTTGGTGAATACTGAGGAATTCTATGAGTGTTTGAATTAGAGAGATGTGTTGTTTGATAACTAAGAAATAAGACCACTCCCTTTATTAGTTATTTCACTGGCAAGTGTATTACACCTGATTTCAGCACCATGAGCTGTCCACGCTGTGACATATCATATAGCTTGCATATGACAAAGAGCAGCATCTTCAGCAACACTGATTACATTTTAATTGAGATTTAAATGTGCTTCATATTTATTGGATAGAGCTTTGTGAAACATGCCTAAAGGTTTTGATATAGCTCAATAAAGAAACGTTTTAGATTTGGTTGTGTAATCTTAAGGACAGGCTTTGTTGATCCCTAGCCTACTGTATTAAACATTTTGGAGAGATTGGTCAACTTATGCCAAGAACCCACTATAAGATGTTTCATCAGAGCACATTACTCAACTCTAACTGGAACAGTTGGCACATGCAAAGATGAATTAACCACACAGGGAAGTAGATTACAATATGTATGTAGCTTCTAAACACAAGATCTAACTCAGGTGTTGTTTCTGAAGCTGTCTTGTTTCCTCAGCAGATGGAGTTTGTCAGTTTTCATGGCAATGGTTTGATCTTTCTTCTTTCCTCCACTGACTCGTGGTTGATGACCTTTGACCTCTTCCAAGTGGATGCTATGAGCCTACCATCACATTAAAGTCTACTAACAGCACAATGGCAGTTTACAATCAGATGAAAGTCTACCAACAAGAACAGCACACAATTAAACTGAATGATAGTAGTTAACCAACACAGCAGATAGAGCACAGTCAAGCAGAGAAAATGTCTGTTTGTTAAAAGTAAATATACTACAACACACATGTGCTTGTCTTAAACCTGTTTTGTCCTGCTGAGAGAAGACAGAGAGCAGACACTATTATCACAACAGCCTTGAACTAGTGTGAGCAGCAATTGGTCAAAACCAGGCATGACAAAGGAGACTTTGTTATGAGAATCAATGTTTGTCTAACAGGAATTTCCATCTGTCTTTTATACAGAGTAACTCAAAGACTGCAAATTTTGCTGTGAGATTTTCATGTCAGTCTCTCTCCGTGTACAGGAATAAAAACTTATATTCACTGTTACATCAATTTCAGCTTTATTTCAAGAACCTAAAGTAGACAGAATTTACATACATTCCACAACACATCAGTGTGTCCACATTTTACGCCTAAAATCAGACAATTCAAAAGCAGAAATGGATCAAACTGACCCACAACGTAATAGGAACTTTAAAAACGTATATCCACTAGAAGTCCGACCTGACTTCAAATGCTCACATACTACTCCACCATTCACCATTGAATCCTACGCTTTAGCAAGATGCAATTAAGCATAATTGCATCATGCTAAAGCATAGCATTCATTTTAGGATACATCAAGTATCTCTTATCTTCTTAACTAAACCTTAAACTAGCCTCTTATATTGTCTCTGCTCTTTGATTTTATACTTGTTCATTTGCTTCATATCAGGATCGACACACACAGCAGCATGCACACATACATTAACACACAAATGCATGAATATATAAGGCGCACACACACACACACACATACAAAGAGACTAATCTACTTAACAAAAACCATTTAAAAGCCCTTTAGCAACATACAGTAGAATAATATGTAGATTACAAGCGTGTACAGTAATCTTTGCGCTCTGCAGGCATGGAGACAAGCCTCTTTGTGTTTTCCATTGTACGTTAGTCAGCATGGAAATGTGCTCTGAGGGCAAGAGGGAGAATTAGAAAGAATTTCTATTGACATCAAATCTTAACTATATTCACATAATCCCCCTCGACACACACTCACACCTCCCTCCAATAGCCCTCACACACACACACACACACACACACACACACACACGCACAGCATCTTCTGAGAGGGGGAAGCGGATTAAGGAGGAGAGAGGGAGGTGTGTGTATGTGCCCACACCAAAAAAGTGTGTTTGTATGCGTGTGTACACTTGCATGTGTGTTTACAAGTGTATTTGCAACTGTGTGTGTAATAATCCATGTATCTAGTGGCTAATCCTGCACTGAGTGAGGGGGCAGAGATAGGGAGGGTGTGTGTGCTCCTGCTGATAAAAGCCATCGATCACCAGCCGCCATCATCCGCACAACATTCTAACACACTTTCTGGGATCGTTTAGCTCCAAACACTCAGTCCTCCCAGTTCCTTTGTCTTCTTCTTTTTCTACTTCCTCTCTAATTCTGCATTTATACTCTGCATTTATATTGGAAGAACTGTTGGAACTATAGTGTAATTGTTCAGACTCATCTGAGGCTGTCAAGATGACATTTTTTACAGTTGCTTCAGCTTTTTCCACACCTAAAGATTTCATACAACTTGGGTCCTATTGTGATAGTTTTGGCCATCATTTCTGTCAGTAATAATAAGATTGGAACATAGATGAAAAGACAAAGTGGGCATGTGCCCATGGCCCTGTAGTCAAGGGGTGCCCTTAGTCTTAAGCATTTTTATAAGTGGGTAGAAATATGGTAGCAGGCCAACATCGCAATTAAAGCATAACATAATTATATTCTTATATGGGTTTTTTGTAAAGTAGCCAATGAATTACTTGCTGAGCAGAAATTCAGTAACACTATTGACACGTCAACCACGGTTTCAACAAAGACAATCAAACCTGTGGGTCAGCAAAAATTAAAATTAAAAAGAAAAACAAGTTAGAGATGCAGCTAGAGACAGAATCAGACAGTGTTGTAACTGATAAAAGGAACACGTTCGCTTATATTCCTCTGGTTTGGACAGATTACCTAACAGACAGAACGCACCTCCATCAGAGCTACAAAACCAATAGTAGTTTGTGGATTAAGATAAACATTTCCTAACATGTACAGTAAGACTGTATCTGATGCTTCCTGTCAACGCCTGTTTACATTTATGGCCTCTGAATTTGAGCTCATCCAGGAGTTGGATATGTATTCTTTAGTAGTGGGGTGATGTTTTATTTACATTATTCAAGTTGTAGTTTTGACATTTAAATATACAAAATGATGACTGCTGTACATGGTATGCATTGAGAACTAAAATGTGGTTAATGTCAATAAGCAACATAATACATAGTGTGTGTAGATTATTGATCTGTGCTATTGTGAATGGTGCACATATGCACGTGAAGGTAAGGGCCTTCAGGGAATTTGTGCCAAGGGCCCATTATCATGATAATCTGTCTGGATTGGACTCACCAAATTAATTGCTGACATCTGGGAAAACATCAGCATGAAAAAGTCTGTAAGGGCAAGACACACAAGCAGGAACCCGAAAGGCGCTCATGCTACCTGTGTGATCCGGGAGTAGCTTATTTGTTTTATGTTTGTTTGTGGAAGTGTTTTTAATCATGATCATCAATCATTTGCTGCACTTTGGACTCTTTTAAGCTGATTTGCCTGTGGACACCAGGCTGTCAACATGATCACCTAAAGCCAAGAGTTACTCCTTGCCCTTCGACCACTGGCAGTAAGGCTGCATTCAGATAGAATCAAGCGAAAATGCTGATTTTTCCATTCATTTGAACGGCGGTACTGCGTTCAGACTGCGGTGGTTTCAGGCCGCAGGGGGTGACGGAAAAAAACGCAGTGGCCTGTGGCGAAAAGTTAAAACAGAATCAACTTTTGGAGGTGGCAGCCAATTACGCTGGCGATCAGACCGGCAGATGCCCAGAGAGAGACGGAGGAGGGGAGGCGTTCAACACAGACTGAGGAAAAATGGACTAAGCAACAGACGCCAGCTCCCACCGCTCCTAACTATTCATCTCTCAAACATACAAGACTGGTCACTCTTTCACCTGACGCTCCAAATTTCATTTTAGGAGATTTGAATCACTGCCAGGTACATAAGTCATTGTGTCACCTGTGCAACTACTAAGAAGAACTCCACTATTGGCTTGTGCAATGGCTCAGAGCCTGGGGCTTTCAGATCCCTGCCTATGTCCCCTTTTGTGGGACAAGAGGAAACAGTAAAAACAGTGAAATGCTGGACGGAAAACAGCATTGACAGTTTACAAGCTTGCTTTGATTGTTCAGATTGGGATGTCTTCTTTAGCTCATGCTCTGACTTAAATGAACTGGCACAGACTGTTACATATCCTTCTGTGTGGATACCAACATTCCCTGTAAAAACATGACAGTCCTCCCTAATAACAAACCACAAGTCACTAAAGAACTAAAAAATGGCATAAACAAGACAAAAAGCATTTTTATACAGGGAATAGCCAGGGAAAAGAATGGCCAAAGAAGTGAATGAGATAAGAAAAACTAAAAGAGTAATAGAATGTAACTAATAGAATGTATAAGGAAAAGGTGGAACACAAGTACAGTAGCGGTGAGGGGAATCAAATCCATGTCCTCAATCACTCAGAAAAGTCAACAGTGACAGGAAACCTCTTAAAATTGAGGGCATAAATGATGCCAATCTCCCAAATATTTTAAAAGATTTTTAAAACATTAAAAGCTTTGAAAAACATGACTTTTCTGAAAATATCTCTCTCCTTAGAAAGTTCTCTTCTCTTCTGACTGTGATATTGGCATCAGTCAGGAATGTTTTAGAGATCTCTTAAAACGTGTATATATCACAAAAGCCCCTGGTCCAGATCACATTTCTGAGCGCACATTGCGATACTGTGCAGACCAGTTTAGCGGTGTCTTCCAACATATTTTCCATTTGGAAAAAGTCCATCTTGGTGATTTCTTTAGTGTGCTGAACAAGAGAGAGGGAGTAGGATCAAATGTAACACCAAGATTCTTGGCTGTCAAACTTTGAGAAATCATCAGTGTAGCAGTGGAAATTAATTGTATGACTGTATAATTTGGCCAAGATTTGAAATATAAAGAGAGGAGAGCAGAAGACCAAGAACAGAGCCCTGAGGTACTCCATATTTCACATCAGAAAATTTTGATGTAGTATTATTACAGGAAACTAGGTGGAACTCCACACCTCATTCTAAATCCTGTATTGGCACTTAATGTTGAATGAACATACAATGGACATCATATCAGTGACATATAAAGAAAACTGAGTTTCAACAGACAAGCTTACAGATTCAAATCATTTCAAGAATTTTGATTAATAATAAACCAATACAGGAGGTTAGTCCTCTCAGCACTGGTATGATGTCTTTGAATGCAACTAAATCCCCTGGGAAGAAAGAGGCCCATTGGAAGTTGAAAGCAGCAACAGATGCTGGATGCTGAAGCTGGTAGATAATGACTGGTTTTCCAGGGCTTGATTGCAGCCATTCATATTCAGACTGCTGAGGTCAAAACTTGGCCCTTGTTCTTAACAAAAGCTGCAGCAAAGTGGATTTTTTAAATTTTCATTCACTGCACTGAGCGGGAGGGTTTAGACAGAGGATGTATATTGTCATCCCAAGCTCTATATCCAGGATTGTATTGTTGAGTAACCGGAACAACCTTTTTTGCCTCAAAAACACTTAAGCATGAAATAGCATATAAAGCACTCAAAACAGTGTCTGATTCTCATCACGAGCATACTGATCTGTGTTGAAATTTTGTGCAATAACAAAGTAAGGAGTACAGCCAGCTGACAGCAGCATAGCAGGTATTATTTATGTACAGTGATGACTGAAGAGCTGGCAGTTTAAATGGACCACCCTGTTAGAAGAGGAAAATGTGATTGTTGGCTCATCTGATCAGCTGAACATTACTAATGTGTTCAGTCAAATGTTGTAGCTTCCACAACAATAGCTGTTGATTTGAATGCAGGAAACTGGAAACATTGGGTGCATGGGTCAGCCAACACCAAACTGCAGCAGGGTGAACAGGCTGTGGCTGGGGTGGGTATTGTCTTTTTGTGTCCTTTGAGCTCTGCGCAGGCAGCTCACCTCACTGATATCACTGATGCTTGGTATTATTGCTCCTCTGTAAAAGTTAACAAGAACTTGGCACAGGAATTTTGCCTTCTTAAGTTTCCTTAAGAAATACAGCCGTTTCTGAGCTTTCTTTACCAGGGTGGAGACGTGATGTCCATGACAGGTTCACTGTGATGTGATTAAAACTGCTTGGTTGCTCTTTGATGCCGATTCCCAGGAACCTAAAAATGTTCACCTGCTCCACCTCAGCTCCACTGATGTAGACATGAGTGTGTGTCTTTGCCTCCTTTTTCCCAAAATCAGCTCCTTAGTTTTACTGACATTAAGCAGTAGGTTGTTCTCTGTGCACCACCCTGCATGATTGTTGATTTCCTCCCGATATGAATTCTTATCTTTGTTTGTAATCCGGCCGTTGATGGTAGTGTCATCCGCAAACTTCACAACATTCTCTCCATGTCGGAGAGATTGCAGTGGTGGATGTACAGCGTGAACAGGAGGGGGCTGAGCACACAGCCCTGGGAGGCTCCAGTGTTGAGCACTAGAGTGAAGGAGGTGTGACCAAACTGTTTGAGGTCTATTTGTGGGGAAGTCCAAGGTGTGCGAAGACTGAGTGGAGGGCAGTGGAGATGGCATCCTCTGAGGATTTATTGGCTCTGAATGACTCTTGGTCCAGGGTATTGTTTTCCCTGGTGGGGATGTGGACATGCTGGTGGAATTTAGGTAAAACAGTTCTGAGGTCTGTTTGTTCAAAATCTCCAGCTTCAATAAAAATACTATCCAGTTGTTTTGTCAAGTCACTGCTGATGACCTCATACAGTTCCTGCAGTGCAAGACAGGTAAGTTCCAAGTCAAGTCCCAAGTCAAGACCAACAAATCTCACGTCAAATTCCAGTCAAAACAGGTAATTACCAGGTCAAGATCAACAAATCCAAAGTCAAGTATAGGTCCTAAACTTTATGTTTTTAGTCTTTTTTAATTCAAGTCTAAAGTAATCATGAGTCCTAGTCACATGACTCGAGTCTTTACAAAAATCCAGTAGTGTTCTGCAGGTTTCCACTACGAGTGCAAAGTAACCAAAGACATTATTTACAAGAAAGGTCTCTTCCATGTAAGATAGATAAATATACTTAACTAAATAGATTTGAAGCATAAAAATATGCTTCAGATTATGCGTGTGTTGTGTGAGCGAATCGTGAGCCGTTACACAACCTGCATAGACATATCTATTGATTAAAATTGAAACGTTTCTGAGACATACAACTGAAAAACGTGGCTGAAATGCCTTCTGTGTAGGTCTAAGTCTTTAGTTTTGTTTTTGTTCTTTGTCAACCATCTGATGTTGTTCTTTCTCACCTCATCACATGAGTAACAAATTCTACTCAGATGTGATGAAAAGTGTTTTCTAGTCATACTTACCAGTTGATAATCTTGGATGTGCAAGAGATGCACTGCAAAACCAAAAACGTGTAAATGAACAGCTTCCATGTGATTCTGCCCCTCTGCTTCCTCCTCCTGACATTTGATCAGGCACAGAGAATCAATATCCAGGTTGATCAGTGTCTTGTAATTATACTGAGGTAACACTGATAAGGGGCCAGCCTGCTGCTCGCTCGCTATCTGACTGGATGCTAAATAAGACACATACATACAACAATACTGACCATGTTTTTGCATTCACAGTAACCTGCCTTAACCCTTCAGAAAAAGTCAATATCTTCACCACAGCACCCCCAATGGATGGTACAGGGAAACGGCAGATTAAAATCATATTAAAGCAGAGTAGATTGGATTTCAGTGAGAGAAGCTGTGAAGTGGAAGCCTTGAGTGCAGACTTGTAGAATCCAGATGTGAGCTAGTAGACAGAATGAGCATCTAGGACTGTTTTCAGAGAAGAAATCTTTTCACACCTCATTATCTACAGACCGTCACCCAGGGTGTTGCATACATCCAGAACTGTTTTGTACTTTGAGGAGTTTTGGAACTTCTCCATAGTATTTCTTTCTTGAAAAATGTATTTCCCTGCAATCCCATGATCAGGCTTTCTCCAGGCCAATCGCAACTATACTTTCATCCCTACTTGTATCTTTTTCTCTACATAAACTGGAACCCATGTTCACTTCCAATTTGTGAATTATAAGGCTAAATGAAATGCACAGATGACTAAGAAAGATAGTCTGAGAGAAAAGTAAAGGTCGGGGAATAGTTCTGTCAAACACTTAAATCATCACAGTGAAAGCAGCCAGCCTGACTATCAATATCCATTACTGCTGAAATCCTATGGAGCGCATATGGTACCCTGCCAAAAGGACAGCAAACTATCAATTAAAATTGTCTACAACTGCCAAACATTTCACTGTGTTTTATCTGTACTGACAAGATAACCACAAGGTTGTCACCACAAGTTAGCCCAGTGAGGGCAAAAGACAAGACTTCAAGACAAACCAGTTCTGCTGCACAGATTTTTTTTTAATATCACCATAAAAAAAGATGACTAAATGTCTTTGTCTCTTTCTTCCCCTCTCCAACATGCAAATCATTTAATAAGCAATCTGTCTTAAAGTAGACCAACTATTAGAGACATGATCCATTTACTTTTATCTGGCGGTGATGGAGTGGATCATTTGTTCCTTGCCTGGCTCCTTTCATATTGCTTCATTGGTGACACATAAACCTGGCACACTCCTTAATGGGATCTCATCCATAATGTTGAATAAGGGGGGCAATCATTTCATGCGAAGAGATTAAAAATATGATCTCTAACAAGGCCCCCTGCTGTCCAAGTTGACTCCCCGGGGTCTAATAAATTGGAGGGATGAGAAGGGCCTCCAGATGTGGATGTCTCTGTCAGGAATCTGAATGTATGATAGTGTCTCTACTGTCAGCCTGAAAGTCAGCCTAACCACCTAGACCATTACTGATTTTTTTTTTTTAAATGTCCTTCTGATCAGATTTCTTCATGCCAAAATGAAGGCAAGCCTTCTGAAACAACAGTTAAAACCATTACAGGCATGGTTGGATAATGAAATGATAGGTCCCAGGCACACACTTACAGTTTAGGGGTCCCTTGACCCATGTCTTTAATCCATCCATGCACCCATCCAACAGGACATTAAAGCTTTGCTTTTTAAAAATTTTAACGTTTTGATATGCAATTCTAATGTAATATTCAGAGCAACATATTGCTGTGACCATGACAAAATAATTCTCCTCAGTTCCTAATTATAACGAGTTTTTACAGAATCAGGTTCATGCTATTATGACATATTTCACATATTGTTAAAACAAAAAATTCTCATTATAAGATCATCAGGTAAATACTTAGTGGTTCCTACTGGTATTTAAATGTAGGTACAGTAGAAGAAAACAGGACTATGGTAACAAGGGAGTAACAATAGGGCATTTTAAAGGAAAGAACTAATAAATTATACTGTTGTAAGTACTCTGTACCTATAGGGCACAGTACTGGGGAACAAAACTGAAGTTTGAGAAAAATGGTGTTTACAACACTTCAGAACCTAGTAAGTAATTATGGTATAACATATTTCAGAGTTACAATATTTATCAAAACTGCAGGGGTACAGAAAGTAGTAAGGAAAGGGGCTTTTGGAAAATCTCTCGAAACTTGCATGGAGGATTATTGAAGAATCGCTATGCAATTCATAAAACCAAATTACACTGTAAATCTCGGGCTGTTTTCACATTCATCCTTGAAAAATATAACATTGGTTGATCAGACAAAATGCCCTTCTCTCTCTCTTTTTTGTAATTTTAAATCACGTTTTACATTTTAGTTCCAAACCTTCACTGAAAGTATTTGGTTAGAGAAAGACATGTTTGGTATTGAAAATGGGCAGCATTTTCTTTTGTGGCAGGTTTCATTGTAGGTCCTTGTGTTCAAGCTGAACACAAGGGTAATTTTCGCCTCGCTTATTTGACTGGATTGTATGTGCCGTATGTGTTTATTCCCAGCCAATGTAATGACTATACAGATTTTAGCTGTAGCTAGCTAGCTTCATATGCCAAATGTACTGTATGTATTTGTATTACAGTCTAAACCTCCATTTGGACTGGATTTATTTCTCTAGGGGAGGTGGGGTGATATTAACATTACCTGCGCTAGTCAGTGATTTTAATCCAAATATGTGTTTTCACCCTCACCTCAGTAATAATTATTTTTCTGTGAACTGGCTGGTCCTTTTGTAATTTAAATCCTGTTTGGAGTTTTTTGGTGAGAAGTGCTGCTTGTCCTTCTATTTCTCAGCTCAGTGTAAAATTCGACTTTTGTGTGAAAATGGAGGAAGTGTTAACACAAACATATAGGCCTATGATGGAACCAATATGATGACAGAACAAATCAAACCATCAGGAGACCAAGACCCCGTAAAAGCTCATCAAATGTGTTGTTGTACTGTCAGCTGCAGGTAGGTACTGGTATTCTTTGAACCCCGTTTTTTTAGCCTAAATTTGTTTTGGCACCATTGCAACCATCCTGCTTGCAATGTACTACTACATGTAATGACCACTATCACTGGATTACTTAAAACTTCAAAAACAATTAAAAATTTGATGATTCCCATGGCTTTCTGTTTTGGCTTTGTCCTGTGGAATGTCCATGTCTATTACTGACCATATCCTGTAATATCCGGGATGGTTAAAATGCTGTCCGGAACTATTAGTTAAATTAAAGATGAGCTCAGTGAATATTTAATTCCCCACCTCTCCCTGTAATGTTAATCCTGTCAGAATGAGTTCACCAGGAACTGCAGTTCTTCATGTAATTTATGTTTTCTCTTGCAGCCAGCATTATGAAAAACATACTGCCACAACAATAGTAACACTAACACACAAACTAACACATATTCCAGGAGGACACTAGTGGAGCTTTAACTTGTAGAGTCAAAAATGTCAAAGTGGTAAATACCATTGGTAAATGCAGGTTAGTTCAGTAACACAGGTTTACAAGACAGTGACATTCATTTCAACACAAATGACAAACAGTGCAGTAGGCTAATAGTTAATGTCTCCATAAAACAACTTCCATTTCTCTGTCACAATGTGTATAAATGACTGTAACAACCTACATGTAGTGGTGAACTGCATGCCAGGCTGTAAGCGTGAACAGTTTAATTTGATCACAAACACCTGACGTATACAGCTTGGTCATGTGATAATTTTCCAACTGACATACTTTAACCTCATCGAGTTTTGATCAAGACGTCCCTGACATCCATGAATACATCATAAACCACGGGTGGACTTTTTAGACACAAATGGCTTCATCTTCCTGCTCTTGCTCCTCCTCCTCCTACACTGCAGGAAAATCACTGATTGTCCTCCACTGTTCCTGTACAGTCACATAATCACAGCAGCTGCCCTTCAACATGCCCTCAGTTGATGTTACATTTACATTTTACTACTTTAGCTGACTCTCTTATCCACAGTGACCTACTCTGAGTGCAAACGTACACTTTACTGTAATTCCTAGATCAACAATATTTAAATGATCTGTAATAAAGCAGCAGCTTCCTGCACTGACCTCTGCCATCTTATCCCACAACAAAATTGCACCATTAACATGACACATTAATAATAGTAAACATTCCACAAATGATCCACAACATTATGAAAATGATCTACACTGTGATGCAAATTAGAAGATGAATTCTAAATGCAGTGGTACCCAGCACCCAAGAGACCAGATTGTATTGTCAGGTTTACTACAGACTTCAAGGTTCTTTGTTACAGGCTCTGTAATACTCAATGTTTGGAAGAGAGGTCGACCGATGTACATTTTTTAAAGGCTGATATAATAACGATAGTTTGGAGCAGGAAAAAGCCAATAGCTGATTAATTGTCCGATAACCCCGCCCACCCCGTGTATGTAGCTGTTTTATTCACAGTAATGAGTGTAAGACAACTGTGCCTGTCTAGAATGAACTAAAAAAACAAAGATTCTGGTAGAAATTTGATTATTATAGGTCCAAGAGAACAAATCATGAAGATAATCTCATAATTGTGCACTTATATTGCAGACAGTGATTTTATTTTTTCAATTTTTCCTGAATTTAATATGTATGAACTGTCTTTGGTATTCTGAATGGCTAATATATTACATTAAGCAATATATTTTATGCAGAAATCCTAAATAGATTCAGTATAATTACAATCAGAAACACGAGAGAAACACACCTACTGTAATATATGAATATATTTATTAAAGCTGGGGTAGGCAAAATCTGTGTAACCTAGGCAAAACCTTCCGCCTCTCTGCTGCCTCGTATCACTCCGCTAAGCCCCTCCCACCAAACTCACAACTTCGACCGGCCGTTTCCCCTGCAAAACCGTATCCCTCGTAGGGCTCACTCTCCACGGCGTGAGCCTCACAGAGACCGCAGTTTTCTCAAAGTCGCTCCTTCAGCGCTTCGCGGCCACAGAGCACAGCACCCCAGGCTTCAGAGGCAGCTGCAACTCTGTCCAGCAGCGGGAAGAGTGACTTGTACACCACACACACACACAACTGTCCCCCGTCAAAAGTTATTCCCCACAGTTTGTCATCATGCCTCGTCGTTATGAGCGCCATGGCATCGAACGTAATGAGCCTGAAGCTCCGTGTGGAGCCGGGACGTGTTGTTTTGTACTATACACCGCTGTAGGCAAAGGAGGTGTTGGAAATTTATCACAGGTTGCAGGATTTTTGGCCATTCAATCAGGCTTTCACCATCTGAAGGGACGTGCACACACATCTGCTCTTGTAGCTTAGCCAATACCAATGCACTGCCTCTCTGAAATAACCTGTGATTGGCTAAAATCTCCCGTCACAGGCTAGATTTTCTGAAGCCTGAAAACAGGCAAGAGGGGGGGCTGAAGTAGAGGTCTGCTCTCAGACCACTTAAATTACAATATGCTGCATGGTTAATACAGCATTTTTGCCCAATGACACCAAAAGAAAACTGCCTACCCAACCTTTAATGTCATAAATTGTACATAAGGCAAATATATATTTCTCTCTCACACACACAGGTTTTGTTTTGATCATAAGAGGAGAGGTTAGAGAGCCTTGCTAACTGTAAATGAGGAGCTCTTTTTGTTGATAAAGTTTAGTTTTGAAAGATTTACTTTGTGCCCTAACGTTAATGCCTTCAGCAGAACTCCTGACGGACTCGTCGCAGTTGTTTTTCATTCTCATGGCAAAGTAACGTTATGGACATTATTTACAGATGATAATGTGGAGAAATCGCGGGAATTTTGCAAAACTGCAAGCTGGACCTGAACTGCTGAAGTACAAATCTCCAACTGGATTACTTTACCTAATCAAACATGGATTATTTTTTATTTGCTTTACTGAAAGGAAAAGTGTGTAAAGGCCTGAGGTAAGCTGACAAGTGATGGTAATGTATGACTGATTGCAAGATTCAAGGCGGCTAATGTTGGGTTAGCTGTGTAGTGAACATGTAACGTCCTTGAATAACAATATGTTGGCTGATTGTGTGGTAGTGTTCCGTGTTGTCTAACGTTACTGTTGTGTTGATTACCCTGGTGATTTATTAAATGGGATTTAGGAGTGAAGATGAGTTAACGAGTTACCGTGTTGTGTTTACTTTAATGTTGATTGGCATGGAATCAGATGCTAGCGGTCAAATGTTACTGTAATATGACACATACTAAGGAGGATCCTCAAGTGTATGATTTCATTTCATGAATGGATAGTTACGTGGCTGGATTATTTGGAAGAGAGGACGCCAAACTGTAAGTAAAGTAAAAGTTGAATGTTTTTTTCCTCCGTCTGCCTGTCTTTTATTGTGGACAAGGAGCTGATAGTGTTGCGTTAGTGTTCCTATATATTAGAGACATAATGCGTTTAAGGTTTTTTCATGGAGTGGAGAATTGCTTTCTGAAACAAATATCTCTGATGTAGTCTACATTGAAAAATGTAATTTAAAGTCTGTCGCGCAGTTATGGCTGCCCCTCTCCAGTCGAGCGCATTGAGTGCCAGCGCTCATAAAATCAAGGAAGAAAGAGTGCAGTTTCACAGGGTCTTAAACAGTTGTTTAGATTATTAGCAGGAGTTAATCACACACACACAGATATTTTCAGCAAAACTGGCCCTCAAATGATCAGATATGGCCATTGGCCCATAGATGTGCTAGGCTTGCACTTATGGCTAGCCAGTTAGTTAACTGGCAAAACATAGACAGCATACTTTTGGCAGAGAAGCAGTTATCTTCAGGCTAATGCATTAATAATGCGGCATTATGCCATACTATAACCAACAACCTTATCATGCTCATAATTTATGAATAAAGCTGTCTTATATAAAGTTAACTCTCATTAAAATATTAATTATCTCAGGTACACAAAGAGACATTTCCTTGACTTTGCAGCTGTCGGCCACTATCAGAGCCAAGTTCCACCGGTAACGATAGTTTGTAATACGTCTTATTGGCGCAGATTAATCGGCAAAACGATTAATCCGTCGACCTCTAGTTTGGAATATTTACTTAGGACTGAAACAGAATTGGGAGCAAAAGACACAGGATCGAGACAAGATCAGGACAGGATTGGTGATAACAAAAGTCCAACAACTCCTCCAACATAAACGACACAATAGGTTGTTTGTCATTAACGCCAAAAATGACATTTATAGGCTTACTGGACCTTGTTTTTGTGATGGTAACAATAATAAACATGTGGGTAACATTGTTAAATGGTCGCAGTTTAGTTAGGTTTAGTCACCAAACCTACTTGGTTAGGTTTAGGAAAAGATCATGGTTTGGGTTAAAATAAGTACGTTAGTAAGTTAACTTATGCACATAAGTTAAAATAGGTTGACTTTTGGTTAAACACGAGACACAAACAGCGGTCTCCTGGGTGAAAGTCCTGTGTTGTTTGAGCCATCCATCCACCCTGACCTCCTCCCTACGTGGACTGTCACTCTCACCGGACTCACCTGACTTCCTCCTTGCACCCGTCATAATTACTACGGCCACTAGAGGTCGCCGCCTAACAATAAACGTAAATATGGGATAAAAAATACGGATGTATTTTTGGGGAGGACAGTCTCCAAAAGTCACATGATTGGGTGTGAACATAAATTAGGACCAGGCAGAATGGGGGCGGGGTTAATCAAGTCATCCTCTTTTTCAAATCTGCAAAAACATTTTTATCTCACCCGTTCCTCAGAATGACTCAAGAACTGATAGACATCAGTAAAATCCTACCACATATGCATATTGAAACCTGATAAAGATTCCACCCTTCAGTTATTGCCCCATTAATCAATGCAGACATAGAAGTCATCAGTAAAGCGTTATCTGCTAGAATCGAAACTGTTACTTAAACAGGTTTTATCAAAGGCAGAGGCACACAGTAACACAGGAAGGCTATTCATCATAATTCATAGAATAACAAGGAAACAATACTAGCATCATTAGATGCAGAGAAAGCCTTTGATAGAGTCAATTGGATATTTTTATTAGCCACTTTACAAAAAATTGGGTTTGGGGAGTCATTTAGCAACTGGATAAAAACGCTGTACAACTCACCAAGGGCCACAGTCACAATTACTGGGCTAACATCATCAAATTTCACACTGCACAGGGGGACGAGACAAGGATGCCCACTTTCTCCTTCCCTGTTCGCCATCTACATTGAACCCCTTGCTGCAGCTGTCTGCCAGAAAAAGTCACATAAAAGATGTCCAATCCATCAGAGTAAATCATAAAATAAGTTTATATGCAGGTGTGTTTCTCCCAAAATATATTTGCTGTGGCATGTCAGTAGTAAATTAATGTCATTTCTGGGAGACAGGAATAAGTTGGCAGATCCTAACATGCTTTATGAATTCTTTTTGTAATGGTCATACGGCTCACAATGAAAGACAATGACTTACTGATAGGTGGGCCAGATCAGAGAACAATCATACGGGTCGTTGAAGAAGTGAGCCATATCAAATTACATATTCTGTCATTTAGTTATGAGGACTTATTAGATTTAAACTTGTTGGATTAGCTTTCTGCTTGTACTGGAAGGATGCCATGTTCATGTTTCAATAATGCATTTTTTACTGGCTCTAAAAACAAATTCCCTCTCAATCTAAAAGACTGTTTCTACAGTGTGAAATCAAAACGCTCTACAGGACTGCGGGACAATAATGAATCCAAAGACTTTAACCTAGAATGGCTCTGGGTGTTGCTTCACTCCTCTGACAGCTTTGTTTGTGGAATGGTGTCACTTATTCATTTCCACTTTTGTTTGGGGAGTGGTGTTGGTTATCCATTTCCACCTTTGGGTGAGGAATAGTGTCAGTTATCTATTTCCACTGCTGATCCTTTTGCTGTATACCGGCAGCTGAGGGACTAATTCCACAGTATGTGAAACAGCAGAAACAGAAGGCTTTGATTAGAGCCTCCTAATGGCAAAATGATCTGCTTTCCCAAAGATACATTCCACTCAGAAAACATGGCTTTAGTCAGTTAAACAGGTCTAAATAAATGGCCACATCCTTTTCACTTTCTTATCCAAGTAAGTTCTCCCATCACTGGCAGAAAGTCTTGGTTTGACTGCCAAATCGGATGCCTGCAGCATTTAAACAATTGAATCTCAAGTGCTGTTCTAATTTATGCACCTAATGAAAGTGAAAGTGAGATTAAAAAAGTCAGTTCTTTGAAATTTGGTTGTGATAGAAATGAAGATTAGTCACTTAAAAGAAAACTTTTCACTCTTACTCTGTTTTAGAAGCAAGCCTTGACCCTGACTACTGCTCTGAATTGGAGTTTAAAAATACTATTTAAACTGTTCAACAAATTCCAGACAAGATTCACTTTTGAGTGTTTTTGAGACAAAAGGAGCTTTTGACAGGGAAGGGCAATGTGTCAGGGTGTTCTTTCAGATTGTGTTATATTATAAAACAAAGGCCAAATAAAGTCTAAGCAGACAATGCTCATGCACAACTTTCCTGCACCAAATCAACAAGGAAAATGTTTTATAATTCAACAATTTATCCTCTACTCCTTTTACTAATTGTGTTTCCTTTAATGAAAAGTTAAGTTATTTAGCAAAAATAAATGCAAAAACAGAAACAATGGAATAGTAGCAATGCATTTTTTAAATAAACAATAATATGGACTGATGGACAGATAGTTCAGTTTCAAAAGATGGTTTAAAAGTTCTGATGTGGGCAATCTGACATTGATCAGTTGGCAGACGTTGTGCTGAGGAACTCATGAGATCCCTGATGATTGTTGTACACCAGTGATGAAACCTATGATCATTTTCTGAGAACTAAATAACCACCCAAATGTAGATTAAGTGAATCATTCTACTTATTTTAAATATACAAAAATATGTAGACATTTTACAGACAGAAAAGGATTCAAAGGAATGGTCAAAATCAGAGCAGCAGAGATATCCTGACTATTTTAAAAAACGCTTTGTTGAAGGAACCTTTAAAGCAGTGGTTTTTCACCACTGAAGTCCTTGTAATAACATGCCTCAAGGACCTCCTCCCAGAAGGAAACTGCTGGTCAATTGTGACTCCAACTGTACATGTAGAAAGACACATTTAAGTAATTTATCCTGGTAAATACATCTGGAATTTAAACTAAGTACTCATTGTTTTCACCTAATTTATATATTTTTTCACATTAAATGCAAATAAAGCTAATGTCCACTGCTGTCATAACTCTTGGCTTAACATCAGGTAATGTATGTTAAAATCATTTTTATTCAAAGTAATATTAAATTATGCAGTCCTTTTAATCAACCATTTTTCAAGTCATCATAAGCCCATAACATGATATAGCTAAAAGCCTATGCACCTGTTGCATCATTTGTAGTTTTATTATTCATTATTTCAAAATGAAATGTAAACTAGAATGCACTTCAAATGCAATTAACATACAATCCACACTTTTTTTATCATCACCATTCCCTGTGCTTCTACTTGACAAACATCATCAGATTCACAAATAGATTTACAAGCAATAGACAATAGATTATAGCAAACAGACAATCCATCTTGCACGCATGAACACTACAGAGTTTAAATTATCGAGCCACACGTAAATGGGCTACCGATTCCCGTGACGTAAAGGTAGTGCAAACCCAAACTGGTTTGGTAGCAGCAGTGATCTTCGCCAGGAAAAGTCTCTAAAGCTACGTATCTAAAAGTTCAGCATCTTACCAGCTGCCTCTCTGGGTTTTGTATATGTATCAGTCCTCCACAGTCTTACCACAGATCAAAACTGTTAAGAATTTCTTGACAGCGTCTTCTCCTAGCACAGTGTTTGTTAGCACAGTGTTTGTTTACTTCCGGACTTCCGGACCCTACAAAAGACTCTTCAGCTCAGAGTCTTTTGTAGGGGTAGCTGAAAAAGTCGAAGGTTTTGAAATCCCCGCTTTGAGAGTAGGGCTGGGCGATATGGCCAAAAATGTTATCATGAAATATATTTTATATATATATAAAAAATATTCACATCAGTCGATATCGATAATTATCACGATAAATGTCAAATAATTATTTCTTTCAAGTTTAAAGGCTGATTTTTGCTCCTTATTATCAAAACCCTTTGTACAGACGGTTTTGTTGGACTGCAAATAGCCAAAATACCTCTAAACAACTGAAGTTGAGTGGCCTTTCCTGTTAACGATGGCTTCGTCCTGCTTCGAGCTTGTCATTGGAGCCGTGTTTTCTCCGGTGTCGCTCATTTCGCCTACCGCTATTATTTTGATTCAGCTCCATCTACAAGCCTGCAGCCACTGTGTTTGGCTGTTTGTGTTCTTCTGTTTAATGGCAGGTAGCAACTAGCGTTTAAAGAGACAGAGGCTGCAGCTGCGTTAGCCGTGCAAGAGGATATGGCCAGCGGGGACCATCCTGAACCTGAGCTGGTGGTGCCTTTGCTCAAATTGCCCCCAAATGGCAACAGAAACTGAATCAATCTGCTGCAATCAATGTCAGCGTGGGTCGCTTTTGTTGGATGCTGTCGCCGACACCAACCCCGGGAGCCCGTGTGTGAGTTACTATGCATGAAAGTTTTACTCACTTGGACAGAGGTGTGCTGGAGACCTCATGATCCCGAAGATAAACTGGAAAAGACAACCAAGACCAGCAGGGCCGAGAATGCAGATCACAATTGAGTGAGTATTTTTGTCACCTAACTCTATGTTTTGGTCAACAAAGTAACGGCTATAGGCTAGGCTAGGCTAGGCTGGAGCGATGTTGGACTAATGTTGTAATATAGAGGGACAGTCAGGAGAAACTGTGTGAACGTTAAGCCTCTTTTGAAGCCAACTATATAACGAGAGTTTTTTCATGTTGTTTTATACTGCAGCGCTAGTTCAGCTAGCGGTAGCTTTGTTGTTAACACGGAAGCCCGTTTGGCTCCTTGCCGGTATGTGTGTGTGTCTGTTGTATCTAATAGACATGCCCTGACGGTAACGTTATTGCTACGTGTGAAAAAGAAATGGTCAAACTGCAGGTATTCATTGGCTTGGCAACGTTGTGTAACTTTGATTAGCAGCGCCCAGCAGTTAGAAGCTCGCGCGCAATGCATCCCGGTACATGTAGGTACTGCCGGTACGGCTCAGCGAGCAGGACAACTTTTTTTTTCGGTCAACATAGCACTCACTGAGGAATGTAACAACATTTACCATCAACACTGAGTGGACAGCCACGTGACAGGCGGTGAATTTTCCCTTAAAGGTGCATTAGCGCCCCCCTTTCCTGGTGTAAGGGTGATTTAGTTATATCAAACATTTATCGAACATTGTTATATTTCTATCGAGGAAAATTCTATTTAGATAATTATCATTATTGTTTTATTGCCCAGCCCTAATTGGGTGTGACATATTGAACACAGTCTTCCCGACTCTGTAGCCTGGCGTCAATTGGGCGATCATTTGCAAAGTTGGCTGCTATGTGAAGAGTTGTCTAACTTTTAATTATTATTTTTGTCATAAGTTTCTCTATTTATACTTTCCTGTTTCTGTCCTGGTGCTGCTGTAACACCCACATTTCCCCTCTGGGGGATCAGTAAAGGATTATCTTATCTTATCAGCCTCAGCTGTACTTTATGTTTAGTACTAATCAGCAGAGGTTCATTCCTCTTTTTTGTGGACATTGGTAGCCTGCCAAAATCTGCCACTGAGGTAAACGCTACTTGAAGACTACAGTGTACAATGACTGGCAGAGATGTCACAGAACCACCGTGCAACCGGAACACAATGTAGCTGTGTTCAGTGGACAGTGCGTTTTTAGCCTAATGCACATATGACAGAAGAGTTTTTCTTAAGTGTGTCACTTTAAATCCTTTAATTTCAGTGATCAATACTGTTAGTGATCTCATCTTATGTGATACTGTGCAGTATATATTTTTCTGTATTTTATGTTGAAAGCTGGTATACAGCATTTCATCCAACAGAGAGGTTTCCCTAAATTATCCAACCGGTCGAGGCAGATGACCGCCCACCCAGAGCCTGGTTCTGCTCGAGGTTTCTACCTGTTAAAAGGGAGTTTTTCTTTGCCACTGTCGCCTAGTGTTGCTCATGGTGGGAACTGTTGGGTCTCTGTAAATATAAAGAGTCGGTCTAGACTTGCTCTACTCGAAAAAGTGCCCTGAGATAACTTTGTTATGGGTGCCTGGGTGGGTTCTCTCCTGACCTGGACAACAATTAGGCCATTGCTTCAGAGTTACAGCACAACCCATTCTGAGCTTCACTGCAATGTCTAATGTGCTTTTCTTTGCCTGTACATGTGTGTGTGTGTGTGTTTGTGTGCATGGTGCGTGTACGCATGCTTATGATTGCTCTTTTTCATGCCCTCTGCATGTGGATAAAAAGTACAATCAATACACTGAAACTCAACTATCATTGCTGGAGCTTCTAGTCAGCACTTAGTAGAGAGGAGGGCTGGGGGCTATATTGTTTAAGTACCACTAAACCACGGGGGGGGGGGATAAAATCACCTACAGTGGTCAAAAACTGTGTTTGAAATATCCTTAGCATCTTGAAGATTATCCAAGACTGGGCTCAGTCCAGTTCACACTGAATGTTAGCTCAATAGACATTATAACACAAGCCCATTATGAGCACATTAAATGGATAACCTGAATAAATATTAGACCTCAAAAAATTAAAAGTGTCAACAGACTTTGTCTGTAATCTGATGATTAGTTCGGTATTGTAAAATTTGTGTAATGATTTGAGATGGAAAGTTGACAACAGTTGACAAACAGCAGCTGTTCTGGAGCGTTCGATCGTATCACACAACCTTCCTCAGCACTCAGTGGGTGCTTTTCTTTGTGGGCATTACGATGCAATACCCACCCATGGTGCTTTGTTTTGGGTTTTTGGTATCAAGATTCAGTTTGTTAAATAGCCACATAGTCTTAATACTGTTGTGTTATTATAAACAGAGTGGGATTTCTGGGATGTATTGTCATATTGTGGTGTTGACGTATATGTCTGGAGCCAAGTTTAAACTCCGGAACCTCTGAAAAATTTAAATGTGCCCCATGCCATTACTTTTAGCTACAGGGCTGGATAAAAGGTTCGATAAGAGATTCGTTAACATCTGAGCTTAGCAAAACAGGATCCAAAATGGAACTGACTATTGAAACCCAACTCTAAGTGTGACTGTCTTTGGGAAATGGAATGGCAGGCAGTGCGTACAATGGTGGAACTACGGGAAAGTCATCAGGTCACTAAATCATTAGGAATCATCCCAGCAAAATAAAAAAACAAAATGCGTTCTTTGTGACTGCCCTCTTGAATGACACATAAGAGCGCTCTGATCTGACTCCCCCTCAGCAGGACAACATCATTTGTCTGTGCCTTTCAAAACTGTTACAAATCACTGGTGAAAAATAATTCTTTATGATGTTGAAAACATCATGAAACATCATTTGGCTTGGGGAAAGTTCACGGTTTAGGTTAAAATAAGTACTTACTTAAGGTTAGGAGTTTATCATGTATACAATGAGAACCACGTGGTTAAGGTTATGGAACGACCATGGTCATGGTAAAGAGCAACTAACATTAACTAAGTAGGAAACGGGAAACGAACCGCTGTCTAAAGTCTGATGTTGATCCATCCATCTTCCCTATGTGGACTTTGTCATTCTATAATCATGTTACCTGAATTCCTTCTTTGTCTGATGGACAAGAGTCCTTTTGGCTTACTGCACAACAGTGAGAAAGAACTTTATTATTATTTAGCTTAAACAATATACACAACTTTTATACTTATTCAAACATATTAGTTATCACCACACTCTCTTCAAAATTAACATATTTTATACAGTATATCCATCATGTCAACAATATTACCTGAATATAAATGTGAAGCAGGACTCTCCCTGGAGAAATATAGGCTCCAAATTTAGAAATTAAGTGAGAGAAGTCAGCAGAGAGAATATAAATGTTTCCTCCAAAAACACCTGCATCTTGTTTTTGGTCGACATCAAACACACAAGAGTGTCAGCTGCCTTTAAGGAGAGTCAGAGAGCAGCAGCCAGCTGCCAACTGAGCCACCAGCCTTCCCTGTGCAGATAGAAGCAGCTCTCTGCTGCTGCTGCCTGGCCTCCACAGATAACTCTGTTGTCAGCATGCTGTTACACTGTGTGGGTATTCAAATAAGACACTCAGTCACTCACCCCCCCCACCCCAGTCACTGCCGCCTGCCTCTGATATGATGGACATGACAAAGACTGATTGACTCAACATTACCTATAGGACTAATTATTGTTGAATTGATTCTACACAATTGTACTACTTAATTTCATATTATCAATATTCTTGATTTATAATGTTTAATAAGGTTTTGTTCATAAAACAGTTAATAAAATACTCAACTCCTATCCCCACCATTTTACACCTGTCCTACTGTTCAGATGATCTCAGACACTACTATCAATGTACAAAATGCGACGTTATCCCGTAAGGCTACTTATTTTGATAAATTAAATTATTAAATTATAAACTTTGTAACGTGAATGCTGGATTTCTACTGTTTACCTCACAATTGACAAAAAATGAAATGATTGATGCAGTGACAACATTCCAGTTTTTCAGTCCAGAGTTGTAAATTCCTTTCTTATAGTATTATAAACTGCTGCACAGAGATGTGGCATCTCATAACCTTAAAACCCATGGCACTTTTACTTCTTGGACCGTATTTTATGTTTACCTGTAACAACACGTCCTCCCCAATGCAGCATTTTTTTTAAATGTAGGACTGACTTAAGTCAGAACGCCCCGCCTAGGAAAAATTCCACCTATTTTGTCCAGTTTTGACTACTGCAGTTGCACCTGTGACAGACAAGCAGCAATCCTCAATATATGGAGGGCCTCTGGATAGGATGCACTGACTGTCTTAAGTCTCTATTGTTGAGGACCCTACATGGACATAAGGACATAATTCACAGAAACGTGTTTGTATTGTGGGTTTAGCACGAGCTGTTCGGTCATGGGACTTAATGTGATATTATCCTCACGCTGTTCATGGTAAATGTTGACTCGCTCCCTTTAAGAGGACGTAGTGTAACCGTGGTAATGACAGCGCCATTTTTGTGTTAAAGTGGATGTTATGACAGAGTTTGAAAAAAGGTGTTTTTAGTGTGTGGGTGAATAAACGGCCACGTGTGCAGCCAAAAGAGAAGTACTGGTCTTGTTAATCCCAGTGACTCCTACTCCTACTCATATTATTGGACTATTCTTACTGATGCATTAGCATGTGAGCAACATTTTAATGTTGTAGCTAATAGCTAAGAGCTAATATTAAAGAGGTACTGCACACTTATATTTTTATACTGAAAAAAATATCATAAACAGATTGATGAGTAGCTACAACGGAACATGTGTTAATATGATAAGTTAATACTGGTGTAAAGTTGGATAAAATCACAGGATACCATACTGGTAACAGAAAAATCACGAGTTAGAAATACTGAGGAAAAATATTTAGAAAATATTTTACTTATGTTAGAAATGATATAAGAATGTTAAAAGGGTAACTACATATGAATATCATACAGGCTGTGAAGTTCATTTTTATCACATATATTTTTTTTATATTTCAGTACTCAAATGTCAAATTTCAATTAGCCAATTGTTATTTTTATTATTATTATTATTAATTCACTCCACCTTTTCAACTTTGCACATACTGCCATACCACACCACTGTAAACTAGAGGCCAAATAATTAGTCACGCAGGCTTTGGTTAACTTGTGCTCTTATTGCACTTAAATGAACTGTAGATGTGTTCTTAGATATTTTGTGTATGTACATTTTATCCTAAAATAAATAAAAATGTAAACAAAGAAGAAAGCATACATGATTTGTTAGTGAGTATTATTTTAAAAATAATAACGGACCAGATATTGTCAATGTCTCCAGTTAGCAATAGTCTGCTGTAGTGACTTTTTCCTGTTTTCAGATGGTGGAGATTTAGTTTGGTTGGAGTGTATTAAAAACTGACTGTACTCACATCACAGACTTCCTCTGCATTCCCTCTCCAGTGGCTCCTCTCCTCTCCACTCTCCTGGCAGCGGTGGAGTGGAGCTTTGTGTAGCTTTTAGCCCGCAGGTTCAAGGCCAAAACACTCTGCAGAAAGAGGTTCTGATGGAGGATGAAGAGAAAGGAGAGAAGAGAGGCAGAAATACAAATGTGTGGCTGCTTGGCATTGAAAGGGAGGATCTTTTGTCTCGCTATCAGACTACAAAGCTGGTTCTCACCAACTACACCTCACAAGAGAAGGCTCCTCTTCATATTTAATTAAAAGATTGTGGTCATGGTTGTAAGAAAATATTGGCAAATATTATATACATGACATCTGAACAAAAATGATTGATGCTGTCATTTTTTCTTGGGAGGACAGTCTCAAATATCCAAGACGATGTAATTGGTTGATCGGAAGACATCAAAGAAAATAGTGCATTTGTTGGGGGACTATTTTCAGCTGGGGATTAAACTACATTTGGTCCTATAGTGAATATTTCTGGCAGCAGGACGGTGTATGTGAGATTGAGTCAAAACAAACTACAATCTGTGTGTTCATGGCAATGAAGGAACATGTCACCCAGTGCAACAGTGTGGCTCACTGATGTGTTTTCAATAGTTTTGGGACAACAATGGAGCTCTATGACAAAGAGGAAGATGATACTGTATGTCAAGCTTTGATACACACACTATTCTTGTTAGGATACATTTGTTGTTGATTTGAGTCTGCACATGGGATTTGTTGACAAGAAGAAAAATAGAATAGAATATTGTCAGCCTTACTCCTAAAGAAAAAAAATATTTAAATGTAAAAATACAAAAACCATTACAAGGTAAAGTCCTGAATTCAAAAGTGTACTTAAAAGTGTATTAACTACTAGTAGGTTTCTACAACATTTTAAATAAGTTGATTTAAACTAAAAACAGGTTTAAGTATTCTTACTGTGCAAAGGGACAATGTGCACATTACTAATAATTTGGCCTCTAGTTTACAGTGGTGTGGTATTACACATTCTGATGTAGGCATAATATTGTGAATCAATCAATTTGCAATCAATTTTTAAAGGGCAGAATCACCATGCACCATGGTCCCAATACACTTTACAGTCAAAGAGAACACACAGAACAGAACACCCCACAGGCGAACAATAATTAAAATAAAACAACCACATTAAAAACATCAATGTTAAAAGGATGTTTAAATATAACAAAAATCTAAATAAAATAGCCACATTAAAAACGTCATTGTTAAATGAATGGATGAATGACACTAGAAACCAAACTAAAGGTTCTATCACAGACTATAGTGTGACAGCAGTGTGGCAGTTGAAAAAATATCAGTTCCCATTGATTAGCCAAGGACAGCCTTAGTTGTATTTAATGTTCATTCCCTCTTCAACAGTTACAATATAGTGGTCTTGGTGGAGTGGATGGCTACTCAAGGTAAGTAATTGATTGATTGTTCTTTTTATTGTTAATGTTATCAGCTTAATGTAGGTTGTTTTGAATTTTCAATCAGAGCTTAATATGTTTATTGTATGAAGATCTCAAAGTCAACACAGGGACATGACTGACCCCGGCATGATAATCATAAGCAGCTGCTTAAGGCTTCAAGTACTTTTATCATCAGGTTAAGAATTCTTCAACTGCAGGTTAATGATCATTATTTTGGCATAAAACGTATTGCCAACATTACACAAAAACCACTACTCTTGTATCTGTGACCCTGTGTGTAGTGTAAACACTGATTGGTTGAGCAGGGAAGGGTATCTGATTGTGCTGAGTTTGGGCCAAAATACAACACAGAACTCAAACAGGGAAGTTCATGGTGCAAGTTACTTTTTTTCCATCTGTGAAAAAAAAAAAAAGTTGTAATACTCATTTCGGCCACAAGACGCTGAAGTGCACCATCAGCCCATGTTCTAAATGGGACTAAAAGCATTCATGTTTTCTTCCAGGTGAGTTTAAATTTCTCCATTTCCTATTTTTCAACTGACCAAATAGGTTTATTTTTTAATATTTATCTTGGTAGATATGTCCAGTTACAGTAAAAGAACACTTTCAACAATCTTTTTTCCCCCATCTATTTTCAGAGATAAATATATATATATAAAACTTAGAAAAATGATGCTGGCAAAACTTTTTTTCCACCTGCTAAAACATTTTTTACCTGTTTTCACAGATGAAAAAATAAAAATAAGGAACTTATCCCGGCAAAAACTTGTTTTTTCCTGTTCTTGAGTCATACACACGGGAGGAAAAACAATTTAGATCAGACTTAGACAATGGATCACCAGATTTGCTCTCAGGGCTTCCGTACAGATGAATACAGAAATGCAATTAGGACCTCATCTGGTTCAAACATACAGTTATATATTGCCATAGCAATCTATACCACGTGGCATTGGTTTTCATGATTTTATTTGCATCCAATAGAAATGCTCATATAATCCCAGTGTCTGGACTTTCATAAGAGAAAGTCACAATCAACTCAATAAATGTTTTACACACTACATTGCAGGCATTCCTACGTGTCTTTTCCAAATCAAGTTTCTAGTACCTTTCAGTAAATTTTCATCTTGTGTGCGTGTAATGTCCTATATAACAGTACGTAGATAATCTCTATAAACAAGTATTTGAACTAGCTCTCTCTCCGCTTCTATCTCTCGCAGTACAGTTTTACTCCCGTGCTGAAAAGCAATCAGCTGTGATCCACTTGTGCCAACAGAGTGCTGAGAGCTGGACTCCTCCATTACAATCAGCAGTGGCCCCACTCAGCTTTAAAGACAGGGTGAAGCTGTAGGCTAGAATTAGCTTAACACTGATCAGCAATCAGCAGCTTCTCCACTCTACAGTGACTGGCAGAGCAATACACACCCCCACACACACACGTACGTATACTTCAATATACAGTCAGTTCTGCGTATCAGATTGAAACACTTTGTCATTGCAACGTTGTGTATGCAAACCTCTGAATGCAGCACACAATCTACTTAAGTCAGCAGCTGGTATTATATCAAAATATCACTGTTGCTTATATTCAGTTTTATTTATATAGCGCCATATCATAGCAAGGTTATCTCAGGGCACTTTTTCATATAGAGCAGGTCTAGACAGACTCTTTATATTTATTATTTATTTATTTATATGTTAACTATTATTATTTTCATTTATTTAAGCAGGTAAAAGTCTTTCTTTTTAGAGAGACTTTGCCAAGAAGTTATCATAAGATTATAATTGCATCAATGAATACAATACAAACAACATAAACAGTCAACTGCCACACACACGTGATAGCATTACTGAAAATGCCTACCATTTGTTTTAAAATAAGAGTATATAACATTTTTAAGTAAGCCAAATGAGGAGAGAGCATAAAAATCTACAGTTTAATTATTCATTCATACATAAAAACATTATTTACCAATTCCCTTAGAGAAAAAGGGGACCATAAAGAGGAGCTGATCAGACCATCATGGTGAGTAATTTTAGGTATAAGGGACAAAGTAGTACAAATTGTTACATCCCGTTATGTGTCTGTTTACTGTTTTATTTTGAAGGACTTTTCTTTGTTCACGGTTATGATTTACTTCCTGTCTTTGTTCTGTTCCCGCCAATTTTGATTAGGTTCACCTGTTTCTTTACTCACCTGCCTCTGATTCCCTCGTTTAGTTCTTCCCTATTGATACCGGCCCCTTTCCTTTGTTCTGTGTTGGTTCATTCCGTGTCATGTTCCTGGTGTTTCCCTGCGTGTGGTTTCCTGAGTTTTTGTAAGTTTATTTTGTATTTAATAAATCTCAGAACTGCTTCAGCCTCCCCGCCTGTCTGCACTTGGGTCCTCTCCCTGCTGCCTAGGCAACCCGTGACAGAATGATTCGACCCGTAATGGACCCAGCAGATGGTTATCTTCCCAGCCTGCCTTTGCCTTTTTGCTGGGAGGATTTTGGAGTTCCAAGAGAGGTTTTTGTCAAGGACCCACACTTCCTGAGGGCCCTTGCAATCCTCTGGAAGCGGGACCGTGAAGTTGCCTACAGGGTGGCTTTTAGCAGGTGGAGGTTGTGTCTTCTCCTTGTCCTGTTCTTTTGGAGCCAGTCACTCCAGCCTGCTAGCCAATGGTCTGCTAGCCTCTGGCCTGCTAGCAACCAGCCAGCTAGTCTCCAGTGTCCTTCACTTTTTGAGGGCACTCGGCTGGCGATATTCCCGGGAACCTGCGGAGGCTGCGGAAGAGGTGGTCGCCGGGGCTCCCGACGCCGTCTGCGGTCTCTTCTGCCCAGAGCCTCAGCTGCCCAGCGCCACAGAGCCTCAGCTGCCCAGCGCTTCAACCCAGTCTACTTCTGGTCCTGTTTCCCGGTTGGCGGTCCGGCCGACTCCTGTTCCCGGTTTCCAGTCGGTGGCCCAGCCAGCTTCTGATCCTGTTTCTCAGTTGGCGGTCCGGCCGACTCCTGTTCCTGGTTTCCAGTCGGCATCCCGGCCAACTTCTGATCCTGTTCCTGAGTCGGTGGTCCGGCCAACTCCTGCTCCCCGGACCCGGTTGACAAACTGGCCGACATCAGTTTCTGGTTCCGAGTCAGCGGTCCAGCCAAGGCCTGATCCAGTTCCAGAGTCGCTGGTCCAGCCGACTCCTGCTCCACGAACCCGGTTGGTGAATCGGCCAACGTCTGTTCTTGGTTCCGAGTCGGCGGTCCAACCAACGCCAGTGTCCGTCCAGCTGCCGCCTCTGCCTCTAGTGCCTGTTCCTGTCCAGCTGCAGCCTCAAGTGCCTGTTGCTGTTCCCGTCCAGCTGCAGTCCCCAGTTCCTGTTCCTGACCAGCTGCAGCCGCAGTCCCCAGTTCCCGTTCCCGTCGAGCCGCAAGATTAATTAAAATAATACAAAAATAAAATCCCAACACCAATATAAGATAAAAAACAATGCAGTATCATAACATAACAGTATCATCAGCATAAAATGGTACAGTGCATTTAATGAGCTAACACAAAGGTGATTTGCGTATATGAAAAAGACTAATGGTCCAAGTATAGAACTCTGGGGCATAGGTCTTGATACAGGGGATAATAGAAGGGATGAAGACCCAGCTAACTGGACGCATTTAATTGTAGCCAACATGTACAGTAGTTGGCAAACCAGTTTTAATGACTTGCACAGATAAACCAATCAAGGTCCCATGATCAACTGTGATCTGCACAGTATTTTTTTGCAGTCCAGTGCTTCAGTAATGTCATTTACCACTTTAAGAATATCAGATATTGTATAGTGCTGTTAGTTTGAAACTATAATTTTACCATGTGTTTACTATTACATTTTTGTGAAGGAGCTGTGACCTGATGATATGAAAGGCAACTGTTCGGGAGGGTAAATGTAATGGCACAAGACAGTGCTGCTCTGAAGGTGTAGCTTCAAAGTACAATAGTTACATTCAGGCAATGTTTGTGTCTTTGAATGCAGTAATATAGTTTTTCCAGGTAGACAAAAATGCTACCTTCATTGTCTTCTCATAAAGCTTAAACTTGCAAATTTTACTCAGTAGATTTTAAGTGGAATTACAGAGAATAACAACAAAATGGCCATGTAAATTAAGATGAAAGGATTAGTTGATGAATTGTAAGGAAATTTATTGATAACAGTATCATTGATTTCACCTGTAGTATGACGACTCACATGGTAAATTCCGTACAATGTACATTTCCATAGTACTAATCAGTACAACGACAGACATACATACAAAGTCATACTGACTTCTCTGCTGCTTGGAGTTTCTCTTTTTCAAAGAAATACTATTTTTATTCACTAATTATTTCACTCATTTACATCGCTTTTACTTAACCGTTTTTTTCAATACCATAATTTTACTTAAATAATGAATTTCATTTTTTTGTTGCATTTACTGCTTTTTTGGGGTTGCAGTTCCAACAGTAACCCATAATTCCTTCATTTCTGACAGAACTTGAAGGTAGCATAAGGCTTTGGCTATACTTAGAGCAGATCAGGACAATAGACAGGTCCACCACTAAAACCAGATCAGTGAGTCTGTCCTGTTGATGCTGTCACAGGAGTGCTGTAGGTTACTGGGTTTAAGTTGGATTCCTACTGCAGCATTGCTCATGTTATGCTGCATCTTATTTAATGAAGAGTTTACTTCATTGTGGATGCACTGTGCTCTGCAGAGGCTGCCCAGGGTCCCCAGACACGCACATACTCACTGTGTTACTTCTTATTGTGACAGTGTCTCTTTCAAGAGATGCTTTCTCTGCATTCCCTCCCCCCCCCCCCCCTTGCTCTTAATGCAAATGGTAAGTGGAAAAGCAGCAGCTTCCTCCCCATGGCACTCTGCTGGCCTCCTGCAATCATCCTGTTTGCACTGCCACTGAAAACAATAGGAAAAGTTATTTCCCTGTAGTCTTTGTACAAACAGAAAAAACACAAAAACCCAACAAAGCTTCCTTTAGCAGTTTTGTTCCAATCCACAGCGGAACATTTTTCCTCTGCCACATAGCCAGTGGGATACTAATTGAGGTGGGCAACTGATGTTACTGGTAAAACAAAGTATAAAGCCACTTCTTTTAATCTGTTCACAGTAGGAGAGTGAGTGAAAAGATGATTTTCTGACGGCGGCGTGGGGTTCTGACAAACCTGAATCTCACCTACTACGGTTTGGCCTGGCCAGATGGAATGTCCAGGCGTTCTTTATGCCACACCTGCCATCATCACCCTATTAATTCTTTCATTTCACAGGTAATAAAGTGTAGTTAGAGGGCACAGCATGATGTCCCGCCTGCAACAATAAAACCCCACTTTTTGTGTAGGATTTTCTTTTGATTTTCTCACAAGAGATGTGGCACTTGTGTGCTTTTTCAGCTGTGTGTTCATTGACGTTTGAAATAGAACGCTCCAGGGTGATAACTGAAAGTAGTGAGATTATGTTGCTGGGGGGAATGCAAATGTCGGAAGACCATTTACTTGGGAGAAGAGTAGCAAGGCTTTGTGGATTGTGGTGAAAACAAACATTGCCAGGCAGTCAGGAAATGGGCTGGAAGCATTTGTAACCCAGTCCTTTCAAGGAAAATCCACTCCAAGTAAATCGCTGTTCATTTCTTATACCTGCCTTCTATATTAATTACTGTATGTGTTTAATTAAAGCATCTCAACTACAAGAAAGGGTTGACAAAGCATTGATAGATTGACTGAATGAGTGATGAATTGATTGTGACACACACACACACACACACACACTTTCCTGATGTGTAATAGCACCTGAAAACTGGGACAAAAGGCAATGGCCTGGGGAATGTAAATAACACATCATTAATTAGCAAACAGACTAAAACAACAAGGCTAGCCAGATTAGTCAGAGCCAGATTAGCCGCTGTGGCTGCAGCAGCAAACCACCAATGCATCAGAGCAAAAATAGGATTAAAGACAAAGCCAAAAGCAAACATCAAAAGGCCCAGGATTCACTCTCGGTTGTTTTATTATGTGGGTGGAGAAATACAATGTATGCTAACAGAAAAGCTTGAGAGAAGGTCATTTATTCCTTCAGTGAGGAAATGGCAAATATCAAGCAACATGGCCGCTACAGGCATGCCACACCCGATACCTAGGTGGGCCAAGGCCAGTGATGGAGTGGTAATTGGGAGGTTTGGTAAAAACGGGCAAAATATGACCCAAACTTTGTGTTTTTCCTGTTGGCCAGTAAGTAGACAAACATGGCAGCTAATTCAGCCCTAAAACAACCTGTCAGTAGACACTGTGGATGACACACTACATGCAGTGTTTGTACAGAGGTGTAATAGACAGTCCAAAGGGACTTTCCATCACTTGTTGCTATACTTGACGTCACCCCAGTGACATTACAGGAATGGTGTTCCCATTACCCTACATGGCAAACTGTGCAGGGACTCACTCCTCTTAACTGTCAGTCAGTTCAAAACTGGCACCAGGCAGGGTCAAATTAACCTGTTAGGTGGCAGAGATGGGGTTTGGGCCCCACAACTCCACCCGGGTTCCCTAAATTTTAATATTATTAATGATTTAATTAAAGATTATTTTATTTAAGAATATGCACCATGTAATACTATCAACTGAAATATTAGATTTACGAAAATATTATTGATATATGAATCAAAGTTAACTGACTTAATTTATCTGAAAACTGTAAAAACCATAGTTGAAGGTGATGACAAAAAGTGAGTCATCAATCCAGTAGTCATGGATTTATTTGAACATGATGTAATTAGTTAAATGTCAACAATAATACCATTTATTTAGATTATTATTTTATTATGACAGCAAAGAACTTTTCAGTCAATCAAAAAGTGATTCTAGACATCAAACTGATCATCAAGGTTAAGTTTTATAATCTTTTGTATCTTTATTACAACACTTTAATGCAACTCTTTAAATCTTGTGTTTGTCTACAACTCTAATATATCCAAATCTGCAGTATGTGGTGATATGGGATGGGAGCCATGTGAAATAGCATACTGTGACTGTGGAAAATGAAACATTCCTGCCCATACACTTACTAAACAAAACTTTTAGTGTTATTCGTCAGGCTCACAAGATGGAGGACCCACAATGCAGACACAAACACGGAGGAAACGTCCAGATACTTTAATAAACACAGTTCAGTACACTTGTAGTCAGTCCAATCAAGCAGAGGTATCCAAAACACAAGCGAGGGTCTCAAAAACACGGGAAACATACACGAAGAAAACACTGGAACACTCACACAAAGATAAGACAATCTGGCACAGAAGGAAGGGAACACACACCTTAAATACACTGAGAGGGAAGACACAGGTGAAACACATTAGACAATCACACAGGTGGGAAACTTGACAGGACATGGGAAATGACACACAAGACTACCAAAATAAAACAGGAAACCATAAAACACAGACTACTTGACTTGGCGGACCTTGACAGAATTGTTCCAACTATGCATGGGTAAGGGAGCTGGCAGACTTATTTTCAAAATTTGGTTTGCAGTACATATAGAAGTAAGTTGCCTTGTAGTGGTTACTAGAAGACTTTGCTTTTTGAAAATATAAAGACCAATGGTCAGATGAATTATTAAGCAAAACAAAATTGACAACATACTGAGTTATTAACCTTTTAATGGTCTCCTCAACTGTTTGGTAGAGCACATGTTTAGCTGTGAAATCATAATTGTATTTAACTCAACCTGATTAAACCATCTCTAGCCCTCAGTTGAAGTACAAAAAAAAAAAAAAATCCCATGGTGCACTGCAGTTTTCCTAACCAGACCTTTTCAGGTGGCTTTCTTCCAGAAAATTTGCAGCAGGAAAATCACTCTTAGCATGTACAAAGTACAGCTGACGCTGATGGGAATATCATTAGTTTTGCAGGTATTTGTTACTAAATCAAAGTATTTAAGTTTCAATCATTCATCATGAAGGGAACATCAATGTGTGTACCACGTTCCATGGCAATCCATCCAAAAGTTGTTGAGATATTTCACTCAATGTGAATGCTAGGTGGCGCTAGAGGAAAAGTCAGAGGATCACCAAAGTCAGTAGGATTCATCTTCTGATCATAAATGTCTCTGATTTCATAAATGTTTGTATGAAAGAATTACAGTCAGACTTACCTATTGTTTTTTTCAGTGTGAAGAGTTGCTTGTCCTTCTGCTTAATTTATTTTTTAATTAGCTCAGTGTGAAATTTGACTTTTTTGTGAAAATGGTGGAAGTCAAAAATGTTTTCGCTAATTTGATGGAAACATGTTATCACCACTATATAGGCCTATGTGGGAACCAATATGACAGAAAAAAGTAATTGGCACCATTAAAAGTATGCCAAATTAGCTATTAGCAGTTCCTGTTTGGAATGTACCCATGGATGTACAGACAACTATCACTGGATTACTCTGATACTGAAGAAAACTTAAACGTGTTGATTCTCAGGTGAGTTCTGAAGTGTCTTTTATCTATAATTTAAAGAGAATTTATGGACGTTGATTTGCAATCGGAGATACTGATATCCCCTGGAAGTGTAAGTCACACTGAATGATATCAATATGAGTTACATGTCTGTATATTAAGATTTGACTGAGTTATGACTTTGAGAAGAAGTACGATTTTGGACTCAAATTCACCTCACACAGCATCTTTACCTCACGTCTCTCCCTCCATGCCCCTCTTGGGAGGCTTTTGTCTTTCTCTTTTGTCTTTGTCTTGCTTAGTGTCCATGTATGTGTCCATATTACAGACTATATCCCAATTTCTCAATGGTTGAAATGCCATCCAGAACGATGAGTTAAATTACAGAGGAACACTAAATATTTAAATTCCCACCTCCCACCCCAATGGGGCTTTAGACTGAAAATAGCCTAGGATATAAACTGGTAGTGTACTCGCCAACACTAGGCACAATATGCACAAATGGATAACAAGAACATGGATGTCGATATTCAGAATTTGAATATTGCCTGTATATTGAAACACAATTTCTTCAGTCTTTCAATCGTTGGTCCAGGCTGAAATATCTCAACAGTTATTGGATTGGCCTGTACATTTTGTACAGCCATTCATGGTCCCAGAGGATGAATTCTAATGCTTTTATTGATATTTTTATTGGGGGTTTTTGTGTGAAACATCTTGACAACTATGGATGGATTGCCATGAAATTTCGCACCAATATCTATGGCCTGACTTCTCTCCTAGCACCACCATTAGGTTAACATTAATGGATTTGAGTGAAATATCTTGACAACTATTGGATGGATTGACATGATATTTGGTTCAGAGATCCATGTTCCCCACAGGATGAATTGTAATCACATGTGTCCAATACTTTGGTTCATGACCAAATACTGGCAAAACTAAAGACATTCCCATCAGCCTAGTCATTGTGAGCATTTGTGGTTGTTTAAAGTGCGTTTTTTTAAGCCAAATTGACTCATGACTCGCTACAGGCATTTGTGGACCTACTATCAGCCTGGCAGTTGCAGCCAGTCTTTCCTTGATGGATCAATAGTAAAGACATATTGTGAAATAAATGTCCCTGACTGTCCTGTGATCATAACACATCATCCTAAATACAGTATCTGCAGAGCTGAGTATGCAAAACAAGCCTGGAAACTTCATCTTGTCCTCATACTGTTAACATGACAATATCCCAGCCAGAGGTTGTGTGCAGTTAAGCATGAGTGGACATTTTTCTTTGCCTTGCAGTGTTTAGTCCCTGTACCAGGATTGATGGAGGTATTTCCACATATTGATCAGATGTGGGGGAAGATATAGCAACGGTCATGAGCGGTGGTGCCACCAGAGATTTTGGACCCCATGAAAGAATAGAATATTGGGCCCCCATAGATCACTGATGTAGGCTACATTGCTGTAACAAACCACACCTGCACAACCAATTTGATGAACCAAAATATTAATAATAAATTTATCTTTGCAAGCTGGAATCTCTACTGTAGTCCAATGTTAATTACCTCATTAATTAACATCATAATTTCAACTACCAAGATTTTCTGATGACTGACTTAGAACACTGAGCAGGTCTGCACATACTACTTATGCATACTAATACTATAACTTTGTATATGGTATAATATCAGAGGAACTACTTTATGTAATTCGATGCCATTGTCATACTGACTATTAGGTTCAAAGTAGCCTACTGCAATGTATTGACAGGACGGTGATTATCCAGTCAGGGAAAATCTCACTTGGGGTTAAAAATAAAAGTGCTACCTTAAATGCATTTTTATTTGTGAGAATAATTAGTTATTCATTTTTAATGATCTCTGCTCTGGGAGAAGTAGAGGAGGGTTTAACTTTTACCCCAAAGAATGGCATTTTCCATCATCAGCTCCATGAATTGCTCTGGGTAAAACTAGCTAGCTACTACCAATGAAATACTGCTCACCTTCTTCTTCAACTGAGAGTTGGGTAGGACTAGGGAAGGGAGTGCTTAGTGATTACATTTCGGTTATATAAACAAAATGTAATGACTGTAAGACAGTTAGGTGGATAATGTTGATCTACAGAGTGTATTTAAGTGAAATCAAACCACCAGAGTAACATAATTGTACTATAGCTAGCTTGCAACTGGCTTCAACATTAGGCCAGGGGCCAGTTGCATAAAAATAGACCTAGTCTTTGAGTTAAATATAACTTTAAGTCAGACTTGCTATAGACACTTAAATGTACCTGTTCCATAAAGCTTCCCTATGAGTGACTAATGTGAGACTGAAAAAATGGTGGATGCAACAGCGACACTTAGTGGCGGGAGATCGACACATTTTACACCTGCTGAAAACCTGTCTGCTGGAGGAATACAATGCTGAAACCACACAAGAAGCTTTCCCCAGCAATTGTGCCAGTAACGCCTGATGCACCACAGGTAACAGCATTAATTACCTCAGTGAGTCAGTTAATGAAATACCACATAAAATAACACTTATGCTATCATTTATAACATAGCCTAATGACTGTCAGTGTTGTATCTGCAATCAATGGCTGTGTCCGAAATCATTCACTCATTCACTACTCCCTACTCACTATCAGTTTTATGTAGACGACTATAGGGAGCTAATCGGCAAAATGAAAAAAGGTTTTCGCGCTGCTCTCTCTCCTCTCGCCTGTCTGAAATTTTCTTTCAGCGCAATGCCTGATGGTATATAGTGTTTGGTTAGTGACCATCGGTTGTACACTACTTTTCATGATGTGTTGTGGGATACTTTGAGTCCACTATATAGGGCATAATAATTCTCACTATACATTTGGACAGCACTACAAAATGCTACAAAACTCACTATATAGTGGACTATGTAGTGAGTAGTGAATGATTTCGGACACAGCCATTAATATGTGTCTTCTGACGTTCTAACAGATTGTTGCCATAGCAACAAAGCTCTCACCTCATACTTTGCCAGGGGAGAGTTGGCTAACTTTCCTACCTCAAATTAAGTCAGTCTTAATATTTACGCAACAGACAGGCTTAATTAGACTAGTCTAACCTGACAATTTAAGACCAGTCTAAGGCCAAGACTAGACTGGTGTGTGTTAGCCCTGGGAAGGACTGATGACTTGTTGCTCAGTGTGCAGGAATAGCCAGCTCCCTGCAACCCTGAACCAGATAAGTGAGTGTAGAAAATAGATGAATATCTGTGGCATCAGATTTATGTCATAGGTCACGAGCACGATTGAACATGCTCACGAACAAATTAAATTATTTCACATACGCTGATATTAACTGACACTCGCACAATATAACTCCTCGTGCACAAATTCAACAACTGAGAGTTGTACAGGCAGCTGTGAGCGAGAAACAAAACATAGCAGTTAATATCTGCGCGTGAGCATGTTTTATCGCACTCGCGACTTATGACATAAATCTGACACCATAGATGTCAGCCTGTAATGTTGTCTATGTAAAGGAGACTCGTTCTTTAACTTGACCTTTTCAGGCAGGTCAAACTGAAACATAGTGTCACATTAATTGAGAATGAAATGCTCTCCTAGAAGATTTTGTGGGAAACAAGGCTTTTTGAGATTTAGTTAGTTTAAAGTATTGATTATGGAATCAAAGGTTGGTTATCACCAGCAAAAAAATCTGTAAAAATTGCATAACACAAAAATTATTATAGAAATACTAAACAACACAATCTGGGTGTATAAAAATAAAGGTTTATTCAAAGTGACAAGGGATGATAAAGGAAATCCTTCCATGACCTTTTTAGACTGTACACACGATACATTTTTGGCAATAGGATACAACCTAGTTGTATAACTACCTTGTATTTTTGGACAATGCCATAATCACTTTAAGTTGAGGAACGCTGAACAGAAAAACACTGCATGTCACCATAGCATTTTATTCAGCTGCCCAATCAATCGCTGAGACTTAACCAATATAATGGTGGCACATCAGAGGGTGGAAGTGGTGCGGCCATACACGTGAACAGTACAAAAAAATAAAAATCATTACAATTAAGTTAAGGATGGCAACATTATAGGTTATAGTTTGGGTTAGGGTTAGCATACTTTACATAGGTATAAGTGCTGGTCATTTTGATGAATTGTGGGAGTTTTGTGCTCTTTTTGTGATAAGGCTATACAGTATATTGTATATATTTAGGCTATATTGTAAAGTGCCCATTTAAAGACCAAATTCCACACACCTCCATTGTATTGAGGTGAAGCCAGAAATCTTCTTCTTCCTGCTGCAGTCCCACGAAGGAAGTTCCTGACCTGAGCCAGCATCTCCACTAACCTCTCCTCTCCATGACCTTAGGCTGGGAAGCAGCCTTTATATATTATACAGGCATGCAGCACTCATACATAACACAGCATCACCATAAAGAATACAACAACAGAGCCATTCCCATATCATCCATAACATTTTCATAATGTTAACAGCCAGGTTGCTGTGTATCTGCTGTGCTCAGGTTACTTGCGGTGAAAGACATAATGTTTTCCTAGACACAGGAGCAGTGGGATCACACACACATTCACACACGCAGTGGTGTGCACACACTTATATCCACACACTGGCGGATCAGTGGGAGCTACGGGACCTGCTCTGGCATAATGGGCACTAAGTCATGCATGTATTCATGCACCCCAGCAGCACCGAGGACACCTTCATCTCTGTGTCAAAAACTGCTGGCTTTCACATAGGAAGTCAACACTTATATACCACTTCAGCCATGTAGATGCTGTGCTGCCACCATGCTAGTTATGGCTACACCTGTAGCTTATGCTGATGTTTGTACTGTCAGTGCTCTGTGAATTAACTACAGTTGAGAGTTCTCAAATCCAGTCCACTGGGGCCAGGGTGTGAAGTGAAGACTGAACAAAAAAAATTTAAGGGCAATGAAGACATTAGCTAGGGGAGTTGAAAATGCAACAAACCAGTTCTTCTGGTAAGCATACCCACAAAATACACACATACACATGCACATGGCTAAACATGTACCCACACTGAATAGATTATGATTAAAGGCCACAGTATTCGATAGAAATGGTTGTGTAAGGTAAAAGGTATTATAGGAGGTCCAAACAAAGTGTGTGTGTGTGTGACAGAGAGAGGGTGAGAGAAAAAGAGAAAAGGAAATAAAATATTACATACCATTTCCTTTCTATATTCACAGAGCTGCTGATTCCAGAAGTATTTTTGCCCTTCCCATTTGAAAGTTTCCTTTTTATGACTTCCTGAATGTTCCTCAACATAAAAACACAGGAGTCTCATGAGGCTCAACCACTGTAGC
The DNA here is from genome assembly GCA_005408345.1 of Macquaria australasica. Taxonomy (NCBI): domain Eukaryota; kingdom Metazoa; phylum Chordata; class Actinopteri; order Centrarchiformes; family Percichthyidae; genus Macquaria; species Macquaria australasica. Next base: position 373,591 of record SEMN01000390.1, read on the forward strand.
TATAGAGATGAAGCCAGTCAGAGATGTAAATCAGAGCTGTAGCAAATTCCACATGCTTCATCATTGCAAATGGGAACAAAACACTGCACCATAGATAAGGTTCAAAGTTCATTCCATGTCACTGTTGAACCCATAATTAAAATATGAAGCATGATATCATGGGAGAGGGGTATGACATGCAACAAAGGTCCTCAGCCAGACTTGACCCAGGGAATGGTATGCATCTTACTTGGCCACCTCACCAGCTCCAGTGCTCTGTGTGAGTGTCTTTGTGAATGGATCATTTGTAAAGTGTAAAGCCTTTACATCGCTATGCTATGTAAGTGCAGTCCAGCCAGGATGCCAGAACCAGATAGTTGTTCATTTTTTGGTCTAATGATTATACCAGCAGAGTTCCATGTCTAACCAAGACTTGGAAGTGCTTCAAATGTCAGTCACCTAACATTGGCTGTGCAGAAAACAAATCTGACTTTTACATCTGAAGCCCTGGAAAAACAAAATAATACCTTCCACTTCACAGATATTGTAGTGATTACTGCGTTTGCATTATGGGAATAAATGCTGTGAAAGGGATTAAATGTGAAAACTGATTCTTAGCCGTTCTGATGGCCCCGTGCTTAGTTCACAGGTTTGTTCTTCAGGGCTGCAGACCTATTGGGAGGTCAATCAGTGGCATGGGACCAACCTGGGCCTGGTGTGCCCCATGCATATAAGCCAAAGCATCAGCCAGTCCTTGGGAAGATCGCTCCTCCCCACACACTGCAGCATTGTTGCATTTGTTTCCTTTTCTTTGCTTTTACATCCCAACATCTATGCAGCACATTTTCACTCATCCCCTCACTACACTACTGACTTTACAGAATCTTCCCACTTATTTGATTTATTTTGGTGTTTTGTTGTGAAGAAAATGACTTTGTTATTTTGTATTCCTGTGTGTCTCCCAGTCTAAGAGCCAGGCTGAGACACTGTCAAGACATAATGATGAAATCAATTGAAAAACTGTATTCATGAAATTGATGAAAAATTTCAATTGATGAAAAACTCATTGGTGCCAACCTGCCGTCCATCCAGGAATTCTACATTTCCAGATTCAGGAAGCGGGCAGGAAACATCACTGCAGACCCATCACACCCTGGACACAACCTGTTCCAACTTCTCCCCTCTGGTATACATTACAGAACACTGTACAGCACTCTTTGCAATCTGCACCCTTGCACTATTGTGCAATTTACAGAAGTTTGACTTGTATTTACACATTGTATGTTGTTGTTCACTGTTGCTTTTAAATATATATTGTTTTATATATTTATATTTTTTCACCTACTTGCATGTACATTAAAGTTAAATGTTTATTTACCTTTGTTTAGCTTTGTTGTCCTTGTTCTTAGCTGTATGTCTATTTCTCTGTCAAGTACATTGAGAGTCAAATTCCTTGTACGTGTACACATACTTGGCCAATAAAGCTGATTCTGATTCTGAAGACACTGGTCACCCCTGGCCTGTTTTTTTCTGACTGAACACACATAGACATGACCCATTTGAATGTGTATTTTACAGCAATCCAAGCATTGTAACATTAAGACAAAAGATAAAAAGCAGCAGCATGGGCAAATTCACCTATGTGATTACAGAAGTTTAATTTCAATTAAAGTGAAAGTTTTGCTTGATTACATTCCTTTTTATGATGACAATCATAGTGTCTCATCTCATAATGTGTCATCATGTCTCCTTTCATTTGGGTGCTGGGTACCAGAAATTCCTTTGGTGGCCTTTCAGAAGAGGGTCCCTGGCTGGTGCTAGGAAAACAATTAGCCACAAAGCCTGAGTTAAAAGTAGACAGGAACTTGATGACCCTGAAATACTGGCCCTCAGGAAGAACCAAACACACAGACAGAGCTGAACTGAGAGAGAGCTGCTGGAGACGCTCTATAAACTGTAGATCTATGGAGACACATTATTTAAGCTTTAACACAAGCTGGATATAGGTATGCATATTGCTTAGAGAGGCACGGAGAACCCTGTTTCAACCGGATATAGGTATATCAGTGACTATGTACACAAACACACACACACATACACACTGTCACAGGTCCAGGATCATCATTGTTGATGGATTAAAAGTCCAGTTCAAATGAGCTCAGCCAAGAGAGAATAGGCAGTCCACTGGCTCCACTGTCTGTCAGTGTGTGTGTGTGTGTGTGTCTGAAAAGGTGCCAGCAGCCCAGTGCAGTGCACTCAGCAAGATGTTAAAGATAATCAGAGGCAATGGCCCTGCATAAACCCCCGCTAACTGGCAAGCTTGCTACAATATGCTGCTTAGTGAGGTAAGCTGGCACAGGCTCTCTTTCTTCAACACACATACACACACACAAACAGTCACACACTAGACAAAAAGTGTATTTTATCACTAACCAAGTCAAACACCGCAGTACATTTTCTATACTGCGGTACTGAAGTTAAAGGTTACATTGTGGTGTCCATATTAAGATGTTTTCATGACCATGGTGATGCTAGACCCCTCTGGGGACCATGAATGTCTGTACCAAATCCATCCAATAGTTGTTTTGATATTTTATGTAGATATATATGTATATTTATTTTACGAAAAAAGCTTAATTATCATTGCGGGTGTCACCAAAGTAAGTAGGACACATTGTCTGGGCACCCTAGATATCTGTACCAAAGTTTGTGCCAATCTATCCATTAGATGTTGAGAAATTTCACAGGATAAGTAAAACTTGGTGGCACTAGAGGAAATGTCACCAAGGATCACCAAGGTCACTAGAATTCATCCGTCAGTATGCTTGAATATAATTAGCAAATGTGAAGGGATCGCCAAAATGATTACAATTCATTGTGAAGGGAAGATGAATGTGTGTACAAAATTTCATGGCTATTCATCCAATAGTTGTCGAGACCTTTTACGAAACCACAAATATCAACCTCATGGTGGCACTAGAGGAAAATTCAGAGGATCACTAATGTCATTAGGTGAAAAAAGTGTTAGTTTGGAAATTGACTGACATTGCCATCCCTTGAGTCATGCCACTAGCATGGCTAAAATAGAATCACTATGAAGGCCATTCAGGAGGAAGGACCTCCTGTAGCAGCCCTTGTCACAGCAGAGCTGGATCAGTCTGTTACTGAAAGTGCTCCCTGTTTGACCAGGAGGTCATTAAGAGGTTGTAAGATGTTTTCCATGATGCAACAGTTTGTGCAGCATCCTCTTCTCCACCACCTCTGAAGGCTCCAGGGTAGTTCCCAGAACAGATCTGGCCTTTCTGATCAGTTTATTCAGTTTGTTTTGGTCTCCGGCTCTGATGCCACTGCCCCAGCACATTGCAGCAAAGAAAACTGTACTAGCAACAGCAGACTCATGAAAGATCTGCACATTAACCTGAGATTCCATTTCCTGTAAACAACCTTGGTGTTACAGTTACAGTCCAGTCTATTGTCAACTTCAAGGTATTTGTATGTATCCACCTCCTCCACCTCTTCCCCCGGAATGTTAATGGAGTCAACAGCAGTCCATGTTCTCCTGGTTTTGGTCACGTTCAGGAGTAGGTGGTTCCAGGTCCCTGTACTCTGTCTCCTGTCCACCTTTGATACACCCAACTACTGCAGAGTCATCCAAGAATTTCTGCAGATAACAGGACTCTGAGTTGTACTGAAAGTCTGAGGTGTATAAAGTGAACAAAAGAGGTGACAGGAGAGTCCTCTGCAGTGCTCCTATGCTGCGCATCACTGTGTCAGACATGCAGTTCCGCAGCCACACAGACTGCGGTCTGTCTGTCAGGTAGTCAGTAATCCAGGAGATGGTGAAAGTGTCTACCTGCATCCCGTGAAGCTTCTCACTCAGCAGTGGGGGCCGGATTGTGTTGGAGGCCCTTGAGAAGTCAAAAAGGTGGGAGGTTTGGGTGACCTGTCAGTCCTGTTGGGCTCTCCTCCTGGCTCTGTGTTTGTCGCTGGCCCTACATCCCCTTCATCTCAGCCTCAGCTTCACTTGGGATTTCACACCCGGTAGTAGGGTCAAGCTGGAGAGCGCGATCAGCTGGTTGCAGAGGTAAACAAAAACCCTGGTCTTGTCTGCATGATGCCCTGTCAACAAAAGTGAAAAAACACCAGGAGAACCAGTAAAAAAAAATTTAAACAGCACAATATCTATCTCCAGTGACAACTTAACAAAATTAGGTAAAAAATAAAGTAAAATCAAGGCGATTGGATGCACACAACACACAGAAAATTACGCAAGCTGCTGCAACAGGTTGCCACTCGAGTGACGCCATCTTACAATTTACGAATGAATGCTATCCAATAGTTCAATCAGGAGGGAGTTAATTGAAAGAGTTATTAAATAAATTAATTTGACATAGTGTGCACACTAGGAAAAGTTGAAGAAATATGAGAGAACTCTTTGGCAAATAGACCCCATTGTAATGTCATGATTTTAAGGGGGTAGTCATGCCATTAGTCATACAGGAATATCCCCCCGACGGAGTCTAGACACTGGTGGTGGTGGTGGAGTGAGGATAAATAGCTGAAGATCTGTATGGATGTGATGTGGAGTGGGACCTCTGATGAGCTCAGTGGAAGGACACGTGGACCCTGGTTCTGATGAAATCGTAGGTGAATGGGTGGAGGAGGATTGCAACTATCTGACACTGAAAGGACAGCTGACAGCAGCAGAGAAAGGAACAGATTGACAGCAACTAGATGATAGGCTCACAGAGGCAAAATCTGATTGTTTTAACTTAGAGTGAATGCACTCAGTCTGACTGAGTTGAAAGCAGGACAAGCAAGAGAGAGAGAGAGAGAGAGAGAGATAACGTAAACAAATCAAGTAAACATGAAGATAGTCTTCCTGATTGAACTTTTGCTAAGCTTCATTTGTTAAGATATTTCAGTCTGGACAACCCACAGATCCCACTGCCACACGGCCACAAAGCACAGGACTTCACATCTGGGAATGGGTTTCACATCCTGAGCCCTGCACGTGTTTAGGTTTGGTTATGCACTTTCTTGTCCTTGTTTAAACTCCCAGAGCAGCATTTAGAACAAGCTCACAGTTTTGTTGGGAGACCTGAAAGAAGAGTAATGTAGCCTGTTGGTGATAAAAGCATGTATTACATTTTCAGTGTTCGCTGGAGTGAGAAATGGTCTGAACCTTGCCATATTTCTAAGATGAGAGAAAGCAATTTTGGATAGAGTTCTGATGGGGTGTTCAAACTTAAGGTCACAGAGCAGACTAACCACTAATGCTGACCTTACACTGGATGATATCTGAAGCAATTTCACCGCTTCATACAATTTTCCAAGCTGGAGTTAAAATCATTGCTGCATTCTTCCCTCCCACACTTGTAGGGTTTAAGACGCAGTCGAAGCTTTTCTGGTCCAGGGAGGCATATTAAAACTTTTAAAACGTAATTTTCTTGCACAAAAGATGTGTTATGATCACTAACAATGCCATAGTTTCAACAGCCAGTGGGAGTGGTGTCACTGGCTGACATCACAGCACACATGTACTGACTGTAATAAATATGGAAGTGATGATATTACACGGTATCTATGACTGCAGACACTCAAGTTCAAAGACCTTTCAGCTTAAAAGTAACACATTAAACATTAAACATAAACACAAATGTTAACTTTTTGTTTATGTTAACTTGGCTCTTCTCCATAGAGTAAGCAAGTCAAATGAGGGTGCTACTGAGCTAGCCTTGCACAGATCCACACCACCTGACAGCACCCTAAACACTGGGAGTAAAGGATCAATTGTTATAATTTCAAAGTTGCAATTTAAAAGACTGCAATTCTCAAATCACAAGAGTCATGATTTGAACTCCAACTTGCATATTTAATCGTGTGTTCACAAGCTATAGAACTCTAACAATCTGTATTTCAGTTGCAACAATGACTATGGTCGCTGCAAAATTTACACAGCTGTATAGTTAATTAACTTTTATTCAGTATTAAGTAAAAAAAAAAAGAAAACATCTCAAGAAAGTTTTTACGCTTGGCTGAGGTGGTCACAAAATGCGACAAAGTGCAATGGAAATAGACTTAGCAAATAAATCGTGACGTACATAAAGCAAGCTTCCGCTCCACTGAAGGGACAAAAATGGTGGCAGATGAAAATATCATATGTGAAATATCAAATATGATATGTGTGGAGTGATGAGGAGATTGTAATGTTCCTCAAATTAATGGATGAAACAAACATAAATTCCATATTTCATCACTATGTAATTTTGATGTTGAAAAAAAGTAGGGTCCTTTGTCTTGCTGTTCATAAAAGACCAACAGAGTGACTAGTCTTTTTATCTAAATAAACAATCTAGGTGATGACTTCACATAGGTAGCTAGCTGTATGATAGGCATCAGGTGAACATAGTTGTCGGAATCTTTTTATTAAACTTGTAGGCACATCTTATAATAGTTTTATGCTTATCATTGTTAAAGATCTGAATCTGGGGTTTAGGCCTTTGAAGCAGTCTGTCCTGTCAGTGTGTGAAGCAAATGTTAGCTGATTTACCAGCAGTTTGTTATAACTATCATAAACAAACAACTCTGGAGCAATTATAATTAACCACCTTTGAATGACATGATTATATTTTAATATTATTTACTGTTGTCAAGTATACCACTAATGCAATATCCTAAATGTAAGTGAAACTGGTCAATTTTTCTATCGAAAACTAGTTCAGCAATTTTATGAAGAAACTGTCTCTAGAAACAGTGTACATTGGTGGTACAAACTTATCTAGCTTAATACAACACAGACAACAAATACAGCCCTGTAGTTATGCTTATTAAAACATAAATAAATAAACTGTAATCACACTTTGAAAAAAAAAATCACAATTTGATATTTTCAAATTGTGATTTCTGATTACACACATGCACGTTTTTTTCCAACCATGGCTGAAAGAATAGCAAATGCTTCAGACAACACGATCATTTCACTTGCCAAATTCCTACAGTATCCTATTTCTGTGTTCATAGAAATATCAACAATTGTGATAATTATTGAAAAATTCTGATTGATTCTGTCAACCTTCAGATACATGAAATACAAAGCATTAAATTTCTACACTTCTCACATTGATATATTTGGCATTAATACTGAATTAAACTCCCAATTATGTGAAAAGGTAATGATGCTTAGAGTCAACAGGTCAGTCTGTAGCTTTTGACAGCTTTCAAATCCATGTTTTGGTTCACTGAACTTTTGGTTGAACGTCCACCAACTCTTCCATGAAAAACTGTCTTTAAGACACTCCTAGCTCATGATCCGATTGGATGAAATCTGCCCAACACAAAATGGCAAAAAGCTGAATAAAACAGGTAGTAGAAGAAAGCTGAACATCTAGTGGGCAACAGTCCAAGTCCGGTATTCTTCTCAGGAGCTGGTGGACCAAACTGGTGCTAGAACAACAGTAAATATTGGACTACACATGACTTCACTGCGATGCTCATGCTGCATGTCTGCTGAATGTCCATTTAGGCAACTTAAGTGTTAACTGGTAAGCCATTAGACATAACAACTTTATAAGCCATCAGTACATTGAGGCTCATTAGTGTGAGTTTGCTTTCAAAATGTAAAAATTGAAAAAAGAAATGACTTAGCCAAAATTTATTCCAAAAGACATTTTGATCAGAATCCACTGTTGTATGCATGAATATGTTATTATTTGTGTCATTTTTATAAGTGAGCTATTGCTATTTTAAAGACTTTTTTCTTTTTTACCCTGATCAGAGTAAATCCTGGTGGAAAAAGTGAGTACTGGGAGTTTTTGTAACCTTTAGTGCATGGATATGGTAACACTTCAGATAGAGCGTTGACACAGCAGACTCCTGCAACCCTCCACCCTTTTATACACACACACATTCAAACAGTGATCTTACAAAACCAGTGATTTTCTAAAACCAAAGCTTTGCAGGTCGTTACCCTAATTGTCAAAGCTGTAGGCCTGTTCTGTATGTCACTGTAATAACTCCAGTACATTATCATTATCAAGCACCCATAAACACTCTCATCATAATGCATGTAGAACCCCAGTCCAATCCTTACTGAAAATGAACAAGGATCTGATCTGGGATTCGGAGGCCTAATTCATCCCTTTAGTGGCGATGGGTGAGCCTCCACTGGCTAGCTGGGGGAGCATCATTTATGCTAACAGGGCCTGTGGAGATGCAGCCAAAAAAGAGGGGAAAATACCATTAACATAATGCTTCATCTACATACCAAGCCTAGCAGCCACACACACACACACACACACACACACACATGCATATACTTTGTGGTAGTTTAGGAGAGGTGGCATTTAGTCTTACCACACGCACACACATGCACCTGTGCATACATGGATTTATATGGATTTATATATTCTGCAAACTTACGTATGAATACATACATGTACATACACAGGTAGGATGCAGGTTTAGGCTTTCTGTGTGTGTGTGTGTGTGTGTGTGTGTGTGTGTGTGTGTGAGAGAGAGAGAGAGAGAGAGAGAGAGAGTGTGCGCATATAGATAAAAATGCATACACACACACACACACACACATCCAGTCATTGTGAGTCATTGTGAGTAGAGCAGATAGTGGTGGGGGTTGGATTGGGGTTCAGTCCCAGCTCTTTGTTTGATGCCTGTATGGCTGTGGCTCCTTTTAATGAGCTCTAATGGCAGTCCAGAAGGATTCTAATTAATCTGCACACACACAAAAGGCCTATCTCGTCCTCTGTCTCTCTCCCTCTCTCTCTGTTGACCTCTCTCTCTCTCTCTCCTCATCCCCCTCCTACCTCCATGCACTCCATCTCAGCTTTCGAGAATCCTACCTTTCATCCTTCCTTTCTCCCTTCCCTCCCCAATCTGTGGTGGATATTAAAACCAAGGCATGTATGTGACAGGAGGTGAAGGCCATAAGGGGAAAAAATGGATGATTTAATTGCACCAAAGATGGCTATTATTATGAGATTGCAAAAGCTTTTTCCAACAGCAGCAGCAGCAGCCAGGAGTCATCCAAGGCTCCCCGCCACCCACCACCCCCTACTCTTAAGTGCCCAATGTTCAGCTAGCAAAGGTCGTGCCACTGTTGTCACCAGTCCCCAAATGAAGACACTAATGAAAGGTTTGACGTTCGCTCTATGGCCCAGTAGCTCCATAAAGATTCTCCCTTTTACTGGTGAATCAAATTTTTCTTTCATCCTTATTAGCCTAGCTTTGAGCTGAGCTCTTGAATAACCAAGAGGCTGACATTAACAATCAGAAGGATCGTTCTGACTGCAGTGACTCACACAATTCTCTGATTTATCGAAGATTAAAGATGAACTACAATAACAACCCCAGCATAAATCTTAATAACAGTAGATGTATGATATTTTAAACATCATTAACACGTTAAAAAATAATTCTGGTCATAGTAATTGCTAAGATGTGGGAACATGGCTACATCACTAAGAAGAAATCACAGGTTAGCCAACTTGTTTGGATAAAGATTTTAGTGTTCACCTTTGTTTTCGCTTCCAAACTGTCTGTTGTGTACATGCACACAGTTTTCCTCTGCAATAAGGGATTATTAGTGAAACTGGCTTGCTCACTTTCAGTTTCACCTCCAAATAAAACGGATTACATACCTTTTGGCTTGTTGCTGTGTTCCCAAATTTAAGCAACTACTTGCTTAGAAAAATATTATCACAACCTATAGCAAAAATGGCCAAAACTAGGACTAAGAGTCTACAGCCATACAACATGTCTTTGAGGCTGTACTTAGACACAGCTATCCTTTAAGCCAATTGCTTATTTCAGCATGGCAACTTGCTCACAATTACAAAGTCAAAATGCTGATATTTTAGTTGGTATAATGTTAACCATGGTCACCATCGTATGACATCATCCCCTGGGGGGAACACGAGTGGCTGTACAAAATTGCAATCATGGCAAGCCATCCAGTAGTTGTCAATGGGCCGACTGATCATCATATCCATCCCTAAAGCCACGCTGCTAGAATGGCTAAAAACTTCACTAAAAAAAGAAAAAAAAACATTGCCAGTCAAAGCCAGGACAAACCTAATTCTTTATTGTCATTATTACATAGCACATTGCCTTACCCATGATTTTACATACTATACCTGTATATATAATAAAAATGGATTAATATAAAATTTTGCATTTCAATCAAACTATATTATAGTATCAGCCTTCAAAAACATCATTCAAACCCTGGAGGACACTCACACACTCACACACAGACTTCACTGAATTGCCTTCCTGGAATGTCTCCCTCTCTTCCTATGGGACATCGCCCCTCCACAGTTCAGTCTCAGCTGCTGCTGCCATTGAGCCAGGCTGGTTCATGTGGGGTAATACAGGAACCTCATCTTGGGAATGTTAACTGCTCCTGCTCTACTCGAAAAAGTGCCCTGAGATAACTTTGTTATGACATGGCGCTATATAAATAAAACTGAATTGAATTGAATTGAATTGAATTGAATTGAATTAACTGAAGAATGGAGGACTGGAGGGAGACATGGGTTCATATATTCTTACCGTTGATGATAAACAGACCTTTATAGTGGTTTAACAAGGTGGTGGTGGTGGCTGTTCAGGTTTGATGATGCTTGTTTTAATATTTTTCTGGCCCCTAGTGGAAAAAAATCAAATAATACAGCTTTAACATGTTTCATTTCTTTTATCTAATTTGTAACATCACTATAATATTGTAAAATCTTTGTGTAGCCTATTAACTATATTATATATATTTATATATATATGTCACTTAGTATTGTATTTATACCTTGTGAATTTATCAAACTTTATCTCTTTTTTTTAATATATTATATCATATATAAACTGAGTTCATAGTTCAATCAGCATACTATTATGCAGTGGGAGTGTTTTTATTCATATAGCTTTGTATTCTCACATCTTTGATTTCACTCAGCCTGTTTAAATCTCAGTGAATCTTTTGTGTAGAGTTCAACTTTGGTGAACTTTGATATACCGCTGACCAATAGCAAACCATGTTGACAGTGCTGACCACAATACACAAAACTAAAACTACTACCAGTGTTGCACCATCCCACTTTGATACAACCCTTCTCTGCTGCCAGTTAGCATGCCAGCTAGCTTGGAGATCTGTTATGGCAAGCTAGTGCTAGCCTGTTCCCAGGTTCCCAGCAAGATACTGGTCAGCTCACCAGCAACAATAGCTTACTGCAAGTTGGGCTAGTTCTTTAAAAAAAAAAAAGCTCCCAATAAAGGCTGGGTAAAAAACCATCAACTTACTGTTTCCATTCGCTAATTAATTCTAGTTTTCTTCTAATTCTTCATTTCTGCTTTGCTGTTTTTTTTGATTGCTGTTGAACTACCATTAATGAAAATCAACACTTGCTACACATGTTTCACATGACATCTACCACTGGGGGGGGGGGGGTTCAATCCTATACTTCCCTTGCAGGAAATAGTTAAAAAAAAAAAATAAAAAAAACTAAACTAAACAAAAAATTATTATTATTATTATTTTTAAATGACAAAGAAGAATTACTGGAATGACTTAGTGAGTGAAAACAGTATTACTTTTAGGGCAGCAGAGTGGTGAGTATGGCATTACTGTTGTTGTATAATAATGCAGAGGAATGTACAGTACCCTGAATTTAAACAAATCAATGAATCAGCAGCAAACCAGATCAGAATACATTATGAAAGAAATGTAAAACATTATGTCTTTAATAAGCCTGTTTCAAATAAATACTTGGTTCTCTCTGCAGTTGGAACAATAAATATAACAATATAAGAATTTCATTTTGAGACATTTTTTGTGCACCGCCTGTTGCTTGGTGGACAGTCATGATGGTACTACATGGTGGTCAATGGGATATTTACCACAATTGTAAAACCTCAAGAATTGTCCTTCAGATAGACATGATGTCCTAAAAATGTCAGACAAGTATTTTTATTCATTCATGCGCCACAGATGTTGCTTATAACTCTAGCAAGGTCAGTTAAAGACAGATAGAAGATTGACTGTCACATCACCCAGCCCATCACCCCCTCACCCTGCCAGCTTTATGTCTGTGTCTCCTTGGTTCTCTCTGTTTTCAGGTATCACAGGAAGCTGTGGTGAGTGACTGAGTGACTTGGCATTTCAGCAAGTGATGATGTGCTCCCTCTTTCTGCAAGGGCAAAGGACAGGACAACACTGATTATGCATACAGATCTCCCTCAAACACTAAAAGGCATGTGTCTCTGACTACTGGTTCTTACAGCAGACTGACTGGCTGAAAGCAATCACCATTTTTAGGCCAAAAAGAAAAAACAATAATTGTCCAATATAGCACACAGAATACTATTCCTGCCACAATATACTGTTGAAACATTAAAATATACCTATTTTCTTACTGGGTTGTGCGGTTGGAATAAAAAAATGCAAAATATAGCAGTTTCAAGTAGGAAAAACTCCTCCAGCTGTTGAAGTAGTGGTGTTGTGTCAGATGGTGTGTATACTATGCACTGCACAACTATTTTCATGATGAATGGGTCTATCACAGAGCCAAAACCAGAAATCAGCATCAGTGTGAGTTCATGTGCATTGTTGTGTGTTTGTATATGTGCTGTTGGATGGTGTGTGTGTGCGCGTGCATGTGTGTGTGTGTGTGTCCTACAGTGGGCGTAAGACAGTAGTCTTAACAGCAGAAAGATTAGAAAAACGATTTCCTGGAGATGCTGACACATACACAAATACTTTTCTTCTTTTTCCTTCAGTCATTACACATCAGTCTGAGCTTTCTGCTTTTTCGGTGTTATTTGTGCGGCAGCAGAGGCTGGCGGCCTGCACAGAGTCAAGGCTTATTAAGGGGTTCAGCTTCTGGTAAACAATGTAGCCAGAGCTCAGAGGGAAAATGCTGTACCTTTGAACTAAGCCTGGGGAGATGGCAAAGCTGCAAAGTAGAGGAAACACCTCTGTTCTTCTTGTGTGACTGTATGTTATGTGACTGAATACTGAATGCTGCAGGGACAGGAGCACTCTGATGTGAGGTGGTCTAGCTGCTATTACTTGGAGTCTGGGGACTCCTGGGGGCTGTTGAGGAGGGTCAGGGGCTCCCCAACAAAATGGAAAAGAGTTTAATATTAGCCTAATTTAACTGACTAGATTATATTTAAATTTGTGAAGGTTTAAGAATGTTGCATACACTTTGTACACTACGTTTGGTTAGGTTGAACATGACAACACTGTACAAAAATTAAAGATTAATTTATAGTTCATTTATAGTTCCATACAATGGTTATTGTGTAAGTATACTAACATATTGACGATATGTAAAGAAAACTACACATCAAGAACCAGCTAAAGGCTTTATTAAAAGCTCAAAATCTAAAGCCTTGGTAGGTCTTAAAACAGTAGAGATCATGTATTAAGTCATTTTGTAATTCTAATACAAATGTTACAAACTTATTTCATGAGCAAATATAAAAATAGTATGATCAGGATGGTCTGTCATCATTTCTATGATTAGGGTAACACACTCAAAGTTCTTCATTCCATTTATCCATCAATCCAGTGTGGCCGGCAGAGATCATATGAGTGAATCATAACAACAACAGTGGAGATGCGCCTCCAGGGAAACTAAGGAGAAAACATTGAGGAAAACGGAGCAAAGACTGCACTTTTCTCCCTTGTACCATGGGCCTGCTGTAGTTTGCATAGCGGGCAAACAGATCCACGGATGATGAGTCTCCCAGGTTCTGCACACTACTCTCTCTCATCTTGACAGCCAGAAGGGGGGCTATGTGAGACTGCTGTTCATCGATTACCGTTCAGCTTTCAATACCACAGTCCCCATCAGACTTGCTGATAAGCTGATTGAACTGGAACTGAACACCCCCCTGTGTACCTGGATCTTGGACTTCTTGACCGCCAGGCCCCAGGTGGTTAGGGTGGGTAGACACACCTCCAACTCTATTACCCTGAGCACAGGATCCCCGCAGGGTTGTGTCCTTAGTCCCCTACTCCCTGTACACACATGACTGTGTGGCCTGGTTCAGCTCTAATTTCATCATTAAGTTTGCTGGTGGTGGTGGGCCTGACCTCCAACAACGATGGGAAGGCCTACCTGGAGGAAGTGACTGACCTGTCACTCTGGTGCCAGGATAACAGCCTTCTCATGAATGTCACCAAAACCAAGGAGATGATTGTGGACTTTAGGAGAGCACGACAACGGATCCTCCCAGTGAGGATCAATGGGACTACTGTGGAGAGGGTGAGCAACTTCAAATACCTGGGAGTCCACATCACAGAGGATGTGACATGGACAGCACAAACAGACACTCTGGTGAGAAAGACAAGGCAGCACTTTTACCACCTCAGGCAGGTGAGGAAATTCAGTGTCTCTCTGAGGATCCTTCAGTCCTTCTACTCTGGAGCTATAGACAGCATCCTGACAGGAAACATCACTGCCTGGTTTGGCAACAGCTCCGCTCAGGACAGGAGAGCTCTACAGAGAGTGGAACTACACTCCCCTCCCTGCAGGACTTATACACCAAGGTGCAGAACCAGAGCCTGTAGGCTCATGAAGGATCCTCACCACCCCAACAACGGACTGTTCCAGCTGTTCTACATACTCATCATCTCATGCACAAACTTGACTTGAAATATATTTATTTTCTAATTTTTATATTTATATATATTTATATAAACATAAATATAATATTTACAATATTATTAATGCATTTATAAGTTCTTTTGTATTGTTGTGGTTGCTTTTTGTTCTCCGTTCTGCGCTATCTCTGTGTGCATTGTCATTTTTTAATTCAATTTAATTCTTTAATAATTGCCTTTTTATTTTTTTAAATTGTATTTATTTATTTTTTGCCTAATTGTTTGGGTAATTACTTACTGAACAAAATTAATTTCAAGGTCAGTTTCAACTATTATTCCCCCATTTACTGTAAAGGTGTTTACACAATTCAGTACAAATGAACATGACAAAACTTTTTTTTTTTTAAGCTCATAGTGCAACAGGACGGACAGGAGAACATCCAACACAGCAAACTAATAAAACCATCATCTAAAATTATATATTGACAATACACAAAATAACATAAAATATATAGAGAGAGGACCCGATGTGTTGTTCTCTCAACGCAAAAGTGTTTATAGCTGTTCTGAATGGCGACACTCACACACACAGGGCAGGCGGTTTTGTAAAGTTACAAAAATTGTCAGAAGCAGCCTCCCCCTACTTCTAATTTCAGTAAGGGGGTTTCACATGCTGTTAGACAATCTGACAAGCACTTCCTTTGAAGCATATCAAGGCTGGCATTTCATTTGGCACATGCTTTTGTCCAAAATGACTGGAAGTCCGTTCACCCTCCGTGGGAACAAGAGAACATGGTTTTCAGTCTGTGGTGGAAGATGGGCAGTGACTCTGCTGTCCTGACTTCAGTGGACAGTTCATTCCACCACTGCAGGGCCAGAACAGAGAAGAGCCTTGACCAAGATGTACGACCACACCTCAAAGTGATGGGGCTGCCAATCATCCAGAGGCAGAGAGATGCAATGGTGTGTAAGACTTGAGCTTGGCTTGAATATAATAAGAATAAGAATACATAAACACAAAATTCAGCTTAACAAGTGCTTAACAAATAAAAAAAAGGAAAAAAAAGAAAAGAAGGGGCAATTTAAACAACAGTTAAAATTTTAAAATATATTCCAAAACATCAGGAAGGAAGTAAAATAATAAACTGTTAAAAAGTATAAATAAAATCTAAAAAATAATTGAAGTAAAACAGTGGCTGTAATAATGACTGTATTTATAACAGCAACAACAGCAATTATCATTACCATAATTAGTCATCATCATATTAATAATTGTATACCATACCATCTAAGGTATGGGATTGTACATAATCAGGAAGTAGCAATTGAGTAGAAATAACAGATTCTAGACAAAAGCAAGGCTAAAAAAGGCAAGGTTTTAACAGTCTCTTAAAGGCCTTAGCTGATGTCTTCAGATTCAGAGGCAGAAAATTCCACGGTGTGGGTCCAGAGCAACAGAAAAAAAAATTAACTGTATGTCTTTGTCTGCTGCTTCCTATGTAGTAAGGAGCGAGAAAGGAGCAGTCTTCAACTGGATGCGAGCGGCAACAACCCTAGACTTTAGTGGGGCAAAACCAACAAAAAGATCTTCTAATGTCAACCCCTGAAAATTAGGCCCAGTTGGAGAATGTATGAATGAACACTTGTCTGACTAGGTGTCTTGTATGACTCAGTATGTACTGCAGTCTGTAGTTTGTGCACGTGGACTGTTTGTACATGGACTGAAGACACACTGCCTCTGGCTGCTGAGTGACTGGGGTTTATATAATGTAATTGTTTTTGCTGAATGCATACAGCTGTGCTGCGTGTGAATAGGCATAGACAAATACTTAGCATGACAAAGTGATACAGTATGTAGGTGCGTTGGTACATGAATATTTATCTACATCCAGCTACATACTGTTTGCTGTAATCATTTGTCTGGCCTGTGTATGAATTTGTGTGTATCATGCCTCCCATTTATACAGTATGTCTCTCATCAGCTAATGCTAAGACACATATATGGAACAATGTGTGTTCACACCAATAAAGGGCTAGGAGTGGTCAGTGGCTATGTAAACTTGTGACTGCAGTTGTGGGTTTGAATCTCTGGACTGGCAAGAAAAAGAAATGGTCTCTCGCATAAAGGAGCACTCTGAGATTTTGAGAAGTATACTTGTTTTATCTCTGTGTGTCCAGTAAAGTGATACTGTAGGTCTGAGACATGCTTAGCCTAACTAAGCACAGACTGGAAGAAAGGGGAATCATTTAGCCTCTGTCAAACGTAAAAAAACAAAACAAAACAAAATAAAAACCTACACATGACGTTTTTACAAGCTTATGCCTGAGCTATTTCTTGACCAACAACCACTGTGTGCCGTGTGTGCAGGCAGTATCTCTAAACTGTGGTTGGCAGGTTTGCGCTATGATGAACAAACCCAGGTGACTGTTTGAGGAATGGAGTTGTTGAAAGGTGTATTTTTCTTCTGATGAGGCTGTGTTTCAGAGATGATATTAATCATCTCGTCTGGCTGTGCATTTGACAGCAAACAATAATGTTCCTCAAAAAGTTGAGCACTCCTATGCTGTTGAACCCCATGCTAATCATCAGCCAACAGTTTTTAATTCCATTGCTTGGTAACAATATTTAGGAAATCATGAAATTAATTCCAAGCAGTATGTATCAAATGCAATGGTTTTATTTTAGTATATATTATATACCATTAAAAGCCATGGCCATAAATGTAAATTACATTTAGTATATATATATAATACTGATAAATTAGGTATTTAACATCCATCATCCATCCATCCAGCAGGTGCATTCAAACCAATGACTTTCTTGCTGTGAGGCTACAGTGCTGGTCACAGCACAACAAATATCCAAACATGCAGAGTTTCTTCATAAATAATTTAATGAAACAGGTAATATTTACTTTTTCATACCTTCTTTTTTATTCAAAAACTGCTGCTTCCTAAAGACAGATTGATTTTTCTTTACCTCTGAATAATAGAAATCATATCTTTGATGCAAAGATTAAGTAATGTATATGCATATTTTTACACTATACATATGTACATATATGAACATATGAACATATGTATTTGACATGTATGTGATGTTAATATTCATAGTTTATATGTTGAATGTATGGGTTTATATTATACAATTATAATTATACAATATTAAAAACTGTGAAAAACTGATTTTAGATCGAAATGTCTAAACATATATAATGCATTATTTAATATATGTTCATATATGTTTAAATATCAGATTTTCACATGGGGAAACATTCATTTTGACAAAGCAACAAAGACAACAAAAAACAATTGTAAAAATCAACAACAAACCAATCGTACAAAACGTGGAACGATATTAAATCATTTCATAATGTGGCTGCAAAAATGTCACCAATCAGTACCAAACATGACTAGAACTATTAACGCACCTGGAAACATCATCAGCGATGTTTCCTGGGGTCATCAGGGGTTTCTGGTCTTTCAACAATCAGACACCCTTGCTCAGCGGCCCAGCCAGGGTTTATCAAGCCTCGGCTTGTGTCCTGGAGAGAGCCGCACCCACGGCTCTCTCCTAATCCACAGCCACCTTGGTGACAGCCCTTTGCATGCTGGCCCCTGTGATGCCTAGTGAGTTGTAGGCCCTGCACGAGGACTGGCCTGCAAACACTCAACATTCCACCTCAGCTCACACCTCGCTTGCCACCTGTCGCTGGGGTATTGGTTCTCCAGCTCAGCATACTTTCCCTGTCTTGTGCCGTTGCAAGCATGCTGGTAGAGGTGGTGCTGGCAGCTAGTGTTGACTTCTCCCCAGCCCTGACGGAAGCAATGGTCTTTTTTGTTGGCCGGAGGCACTTGCAGTGGCTTATCCCACTGCACATGGTGTCTGCTATCACCTTTGGAACCTGGTGATGGCACCAGTGGTAATGCCCCTCACCCAGGGCTTTCAAACAGCCTGGATCAAGAATCTGAGTTGATGGGGCTCAGCTTTCCACAGATCAGCCCATGAGACCGAGCTTGTGTTCCACTGCTTGCTCCAATCTGGTCCAGGCTCCCTGTTGCCACATTCCAGCCATTCTGCTGGCTCGCTCCTCCTCAACTGATGCACACACATCCTCTTGGATCAGCGCCCTCCTGACCTTTCCCAATGTGTTGTCGTAGTGTGGTGTTGTGTTGCGACCCAGGCCAGCCCTTACACAAGTAGTGAAGTGAAGAAGGTGGAATTTATCAATGGTCTTTCCTTTCTTTAGGACTGGGAATGGTCTTGACTGGCTCAAAGCTCATGCGAGCCTAGGTTATCAGCTCCTCCAGCCCCTTCAGGATCCACCTGCACCCTAAGACAGATGTAGTTGTTATGGTCAGGTCATCCATGAAGGCCCTGATGGGTGGCTGTCGGATACCAGAGTTGGTAAGAGGTCCTCTGCATTCAACCACAACAGACTTCACCAGCATGTTCATGTCTAGAACAAAAAGGATCACTCAGAAAGTACATCCAGTAATGACCCCACCTCCAGATCACCGTTATGATCCTCCAGAGCCTATGGACTAGCCTCAGTTCTTATATACCTTATAGGGTATGCCACTTGGTCCTGGGACTGAGCTTGACCTTGCCTTGCAGATCTTGTTCCCTGGTTGCATCACTGAAGCTGTCTCTGAGGTGATGGTTGATCTCAGCTTCAGAGCAGGTGAGCTGGCCACTACGCTTCATATGCTTCTGATCTAGCAGCTGTTTTGTAAACTCTGAGAGAGCTTCTCTCTCCTCTTAGCTCGCCACCTTGAACCGCCACCTCAAGCTCTTCAGCTCCTGCCTGATCTGGTGGATCTTGTTCGCTCTGTTGTTATTTGTGTAGGGTTTCTTTGCTGATTTCTTATCCTCCAGCCCGAATCTCTCGGCTGCTAGGCTGACAATGATGGTGGTCATTGTTTTGAGGCATCTATCAGTATCACCCTTGGCAGTTGCTTCCAAGATGGAATTGACGTCTTCATCAAAATGGAGCCACTCCTTCTCCTTGCTTGCTTGGGGCCACTAGTCCCAGCAGTGTTCTGATATTCTGTGTGTGACCGAGGCAAGCATCACTTGGAAATTGCAGGCACTGTGGGGTGACTCTGGGCCTGACTCCCCCTGCCTCTCACCAGGAATGGCTCCTGAGCACTGTGACACACATTTCATCTTGGCCTGGTGGAGCCACATGGGTTCATGCAAACTCTGAGCTTCATTCTGAACTCGCTGTTGTATTTCTGGTGCTATATATCGTTGTCCTTGGGTCTTTCCAGATGGGATGCTCATCCTCACACTCTCTGAGGAATTACTG
The DNA here is from genome assembly GCA_005408345.1 of Macquaria australasica. Taxonomy (NCBI): domain Eukaryota; kingdom Metazoa; phylum Chordata; class Actinopteri; order Centrarchiformes; family Percichthyidae; genus Macquaria; species Macquaria australasica. The sequence continues at coordinate 393,499 of SEMN01000390.1, forward strand.
GGGGTACCTATGCAAAGTTTTCTTTTTGCAAAATTGTAGAAACATGTCTTTCTAGAACTCAGATATATTAAGTGAGGGGTCTGGGGGGGTAAGACATTTTGAACATCAAACACTTCATTTCCTGCATTCTGGTGAATTTTTATGCACCAATTTGTGCCTTTTCTGCGTCAATTTGTGGTGGAAATGTCTTTATTTATCTAAAGGAAAACAGAAAATTCAGTGTCTGTTTTCAAAATAAGGTGTTAACACAGAGTATATATGAAATACATATGAATATAAAAGATTAAATGGATTATATTCACAGGATGTATAAAACATGTTACCTGTGTACCTTATAAATTAAAAAAAATCCCACTAAATTGTGAGGGAAATTACTTTATTCTTTGATTTTGGGTTGCTGGAAAAAACAAAACATTCTGATAATGACCCATTAAGGATAACATACAAGCTCAAAATCAAGCATTTTACTTCCATGACCAGTCCATGCATCAGATGCACCCTCAGATTCACCCACTCTCCTGAATGTTTCATGTGTTCATTCCTCTGGCACACCTTTCGACCTCATCCAATCCGGTGACTGGTCCACTTGTTTTGAATCTGCTGCTGTCCTACCCAATCCCTGCCAGTCACACCCATATTTAAAACCCATTTTGTTGCCGAAGGATTGTTTCCATTTCTTTTGATTGCAGAGGGACAGACTATCTTTGTATTTGTGAGTTATCTGTACTTTGTATTTATCCTTTTTGTATTCTCTCTATAGGTCATGGAAGTGAACTTGTTCTTGAGAAGATAGTAGAGAGAATACGACAAAGAGGGTCAGAAACAAAGAGGAACATACACAAAAACATGACATGGAACAACCTGGTGTAAAGTACGGATGAAAGAATTCTCCAATATGACACAGGAAAAATGCTCAAGTATGTGAGAGCATGTAGGGTTATTACTCCAAAATATAACTGTTACTTAGATTAAGAATACTGTATATTCCCCATTGTATTTACAGAAAACATCAATCTTCATTAACAAAGCTATAACAGTATCAGAAATGTGAGATTTTACTTTGTAATTTCTCGAAATTGACACAGTAAAACCCCTTAATTTTGTCTATGCATGTAGACAGAGTATGAAATATATTCTCATTTATCATTCACGACAAGAAATTATGGAGCAATGTGTTTTACAGAATCTCAAGTTTCAGAAAGGAAGTCATTTCAAGGTCCAAAATCTCTAAATTGATTCTGTAAAAATACTTGATTTTTAGTATGTATGTAGTCAGAGGTGTCCTGAACTCAAATATGTCATTCATTGTCGGAAACTATGGAGCAATGTGTTTTTACAGCACCTCAAGTATTTAGAAATGCAGTTATTTCAAGGTCCAGCTGTGGGACTTTCACTTTGGAAAATCTCTAAATTGATACAGAAAATGCTTGATTTTGAGTCTGTATGTAGTTAGATTATTTTTCTGACAGAAAGCCTTCTGGCAGACAGCCCTGAAGGCAAACTTCTCCCATGTGCTGTCAGCTTGCCCTGGGCCATTTCAATGCATTTACCAAAAAGGTCAGAATACAGGTGCACTTCAACTTCAGGGGCAGTTTGACCACAGAGATGCAAGTGACGCCTGGCTTGATCCCAGTTATCAACCGTGCATAGTTGCTTCTTCTTCTTTCCATTTTATGCTAGATTGCAACCATTGTTTTTGAGGTTGCATACTGCCACCACCTACTTTACCAGAGACATTGTTTGTCTGTCTTTTGATCATAAATGCAATGATTGAAAGCCATGGACATGCCCATAGATTTAAATGATACAGTATTGTCATATTGTTGGAGTCTCTACCCATGTTTTACCTCTAGTGCTGAATTGGGTAATAATCCAAGACTTTTATGGAAATTTTAACACAACTGATATACATTTTCTTCCCAACACTGATATAAGCTCTATTTATCACAGCCTGCAGTGGGTTATTACTTTGATGTAATGTTTACTTATTTCAACCTACTATGTAATATCTCCCCACCACACCCTTCATTTAGAGAGAGCCTGAACACAGCACCGCCTTGACATGAAAGATGATGAGTAAGAAATGATCAAATGAGTTTAACAGAGGAGTCTGTCCGATAGGTCGAGCTTCATGGTTCTCTTCAGGCGGCTGCTGCTCCAGTTTGATCACAGTAAGCACAGTCTTAATCAATGCTTGTTACAATGCTGCCATTTTTGTCTAATGATCATCTAGTAATATATATACTGTGGTTGAGGAAGCTGTGGTACATGACAGCTACGAAGCAGTCCGATTAAAAAAACAGGCCTACTCATTTTATAAGCAGTATTGCACCATTTTTAGGGATTTTTAGGAAGAGTTTATAGATTGAGAAACCCACTCTGCTTAAGACTACAGTGAAGCCAGTTTTTTGTGTCTTCCTATACCTTCCTAGACATACTCTTAACTCAGTAAAAGTGCTTTCTACCAGTGTAACACATTTCTAAGAAGTAAGTAGAGCTAAAATAAATGATTAATATTGTTTGACCTATCTTTGTTATGCATCTTTTAAAGTATATATGAATAATGATACACACTGTTTAGAACTTTTATTGAGATAACAGATGTAGTCCTTGATGTAACTTTTATTTTTATTTTACTCAAATTTGATTGCTTTTCATTTTTGTTATTCCAGAACAAACAGAGAAATTGTGTCAATGAAGTATACAGCACATTTATACAACTTAAAATATCTCACTTTTCATAGTGTCTTTGTGATGGATTTTATAAGCAGTCAATTTTTCCCATTTTTCATTAAACTCTGATTTTTGAATTCTCAGAACATGTGTGAGTCGTATATCTCATATATATCTCATGTACATCTCTTCACCAATGTCCAGCCAGTGCCTCAGAGTACAGGGGTCCCGCACCTTTCCTTGTGATTGCCTTCTTGGTCACCACTAGTAGAACTTTCACAAGATATTGGTCCTCATGTTGTATATGTTCCCATGTCAGGTCAAATATACACATCTTGGGTATTTGATAATCTAATATCAATTTCAACTCAAGTTTAAAAAAGAAATAATACAATGGTATCAACAAACATACTGTATATGCAAATCAAATGAATATATAAAAAATAGAATATATTAAATTGATTAAAATAAATAACTGAAAAAAAACCATTTAAAAAACGTGCATACCCTTACATATACAGTAAACAGTACATACATAAATACACATACCTTTGTATCAGCAAATACTGTACATAGTGTGGAGACTTCAAAGTAGACCCAAAAGAGTCAAGCCATACTCTGACAAAAGTTTTCCTCTTACAACTTACTTCGTCATCTTCAAGTATACTATTTACCTCTAATTCCCATCTATGTTTCTACATCTAAAATACTGACTGTTGTCCGTAGAGGTATCCTATTATAAATACATATTATCTTTCATATTTTGCTTTCAACTAACTCTATCCAGTATTGTAACTGATTAGATAGTGATACTTAAATCATGTCCCATTATTTATGTGTTGTCAGATAATGTGAAGATATCAATAAAAATCACTTCAGGCTGTTACCTTCAAACTGCTGATTAACAGTGATCATGTCCTTCTGTGCCTACCTGCGAAAATGTAGTAGGAATAAAATGATCTAGAGATCTTATTTTTGTTGCTCTATTTCTATATCATCCAATCATCCAATACCGATGTTCTTGTGGCGATACGGTTGTAATGCTAATACAGTATATGTGAGGCACATATTGGGGCTGGTGTGGAATCAGTTTTGTTTGCAAGAACAAAAAAAGTGAAAACATGAAAGTGAATTTTTGTTCAAGGTTCATATTTATTTTAAATGTATGGAACAAAAATAACCATGAATGGTTACCACAATTTAAGAGAATGTATTATTTTAGATCTGTTTAGCAGTTATTCGTGTTCACAAATGATGACTTAATGATCCAATGGCCAAAGGCAGTGGTATTTTGAAAATGCCCAACATAGTACGTATTCTGTCTTTAGTATGCATTTGGAATGAGACATGAGAAAGTCTGCAAACTTGGCATTATACTTGAGTGAAGCAGTATCTTCTAAAAAAAAAACATGTTACTGAAGAAAACGTGTTCCCAGAACCTTCTGTTCTATTCAGTTTTCCAGTTGAGCCACTGCTAGCTGGGTGGATGGATGGATGGATTCTACTTTTCTCCTGTGGAGGAAACTTGGCTTAAAGTCTGCCAGTGTGACTAAACACACATGGCCTATACGTCTCAAGAGTCCTCTAATAGACGATAAGAATAGATAGTCATTATATATAATATCTCCTCAACTCCCACATTACATCTTAATAATGCCGCCTTCCTATTACAAATATAATACCAGGGTCCTGATATGAAAGCTAGAGCAACGCCTCACAATAGTCGTGTTGCTCACTGTATCACCTTCCATGGAATTAGGCCTCAGGCAAATGGCTTAACAAGATTAGCTGGCCAACCAATTTAACAAAGGCACAGTAATTGTTTAATGAAGATATTGAATATGCAGGCCATATTGTGTTCCATAAGCTATGACTTAATAACTGTCTGCAGTCCAAATGAGAGCCATCCTTTACAATACTAACTGCTGTTCCAGGAGAAAAAAAGTGCTGCTGCTGATAGTAAAAATAAAGCTTTATTTTAATGTGGTACTGTTAACAACACCACTGTTAACAAAGATGCAAACTGCTGTCCAGTCAAAGGAATGAAACAGGCACATTAACAAAGAATCAGCTGTAATTATGGACTACAGGCTTTTACAGTTACGGCATACATTTTCATTGGAGAATGACTGTGGACACTGAACAAGCAAAGGTTATAGCTAAAGAAGCTGGTGTTGTTACACTGTAGATATTGGTAGATGTCAGTGGCGGCTAGTGACTCAAAGAAATTGGGGAGGAAAACCAACCCACGCCTTCATGTTATTTTATCCAAAATCTTTAAAATAACTTAAAAATCACAATAAATGGAACTAGAAAATAATATTTCATGCCATATACCCTTGAGAGTCTCAGCTGAGACCTTTGACTCGCCTGATCATCCTCCATGCCGTGCAGCCCGTGCAGCAATCCATCGCCAATACCGGGATCCAGTCCTGGGTGAGCGGAGGGCAGCAGCACGTCGGGCCGCCGCACACCACTGCATTCTCGCTGTGGATCCAGCCCAGACAGCTGAGGCAGTGAGGCCCAAGGCTGCGCCAGCAGAGCAGAGCTCTCCATCCAGTGCCTGGCAGCATCCTGCTGCTGCCTCGCCCCCCCCCCCTCCAAATCCATTCTCGCTGTTAGCTTAACAGTCCTTCAGAGCTGCTACAACAAACTGTTGCGTTGGCTAATGCAAGTAGCTAGCTACTGCTATTTGGAAATTATCATTGGACCAATGCGATGTCAATATTGCATTCTTGTTGTTGATTGGTTAGGGAGGACGTCCTCCGTTGGAGCATCATTTTACGTGTTTTGGCCAATAATAGATTACCATAAAAAAAATGAAGTACATTAAATTGATATAGAGATCCTGTCCTCCTCTTTTAAAATCATCAAATGTGGATAGTTTTTACCAGACAACAACAATGTAGGGTATTAATAAAACATAACATATACAAAGTACAAATAAAAAGTACATAAAAAAATACAATGAACAGAAAATAAATTTTAAAAAATGATGGTACAATTGCACTTCATATAGGACAACCCATTAAAGAAACTCAGGCAAATTAAATTTGTGATTTGTAATTGAATTCAACATTATAAAACTTCCCCCGATATTTTTTCATGTATTTGCATGTCTGCTTCTCAACTTTAATGTTATTTGAGCAAATCATTTTTTGTTATTTCTAATAGATAACACTTAAAGTGAGATTCTGTAGGCAATAATGCATAGTCTACATCATTATGCAATGGTGTTTAATGATTAATTTCTTTCTTGGATCAAACCTATAAATATGACCTACCAATTCCGCAAGTTGCTTGGTGAATGGCTGTGACGATGTAGCACATCACTGCTTTTCAGTGTTCAAGATCTCTGTATTTTTATGTGTTGTTCTTTGTCTGCAAATCTTGTTCCACTGCACATTAGTATTTTATACTTCAAGTGCCTTTTTTTGTTCATTTGCTTACCTTCTAATAATCTGTTTAACTGAATCAACTGAGACGCTTGGTGATTTGTTCACCTTCCCCCTACTGAGTTTCTACAGTATGAATAGGAACGTGGGCAGGGCTGTAACCAGGATTTTAGGTACTGAGGTCCTGAGTCCAAGTTCCCCACCCAACTGTTTGTTAATAATTAGTAGGATTTGTCATGCAATTATATTTCTTGTAAATGTTATTTCCCAATATTATGGTCTAAATGCTGTTTCAAAGCATTTTCCACAGTGTCATAAATACAATTCTGGTGGAGAAAAATTTTTCATGTATGTATTTATTTACTTTTGTTGGCCTAAACATAGTAAAATTTACCCTTACAAATTAGCACATGTGAAATTCACATTTTCACATGTCAGATATTACATTTCACAAAACCACATTTACCTGTACGTGATTTTAGCACATATGGTGTTATTATATGTGAAATTGATGTTTTCACATATGATGTCTTCGGTTTGAGATGCTAAATATCTGAAAATCTGTCTACATCATATGAATTCATCATATGTGAAATATCTGTGCAAATGCGTGATTTTTTTCACATGCGAAAGGGTTTCCACATGATATGATAAATTCACATGTGCTCTTTTTGTAAGGCTAAATATACAATATTAAGTCTATAATGTGCTGGAATCAGCCTATAAACTACAAATCATATGTACATTTAAACTGTATAATGTAACTCCTAGGATAAAAATACCAAGGCCATGACCTCAGTGTCCTCAATGGTTGCTACAGAAGTGAATGTGGGAAATGTATTTCAGACACTGGTTACCTGTTCTGAAGTATGGGACTTGACAAAATAGACTTTACAGTATGGTTCATACATTAGAACATACAGTTCATTTGCCAGACAAATGAAAAGAGATATTGTAGATATGGAAAACAACTATATTGTGTTTAATTTCACAATTACAAAATGCAGACAGCACAGGTCTAAAATGAATCCAGCAGGATGAACTAGAACTTGTATAAAAATGCAACTGAATTAATTTGATTTTGGGATCCAGCCCAGAATTATTTGAAAGAATTATTTTAGATTATATATTTAGTACAATCTTAAATATTTGAATCTCTTAACTATGAATATTCTAGCAGATGTAAAAACACAATGGGAAAGGTCTTTGCTCCAAATGATTCATAAAGGTTGGATATGAGTGTCCTTGGGAACAACTTGTAAGTTATGTAAAGTGTTTGCTTCTTTAATACTTCTTTGACTTGGATGTAGTTTTATTGGTTATTTTATGTCCTTAAGCATTCACAGAGGAACAAAGCAAAGGCTGAGTGCAACAACCTGGATGAAACCAGAGGTAAATAAAGTGTGTATAAAACACATAAAAGCAGTGTTTCTCAGCTCTTTCAGTGCACCCAGAGACGACCTTGACTTTGAAAATACAAGGCAGAGGAGTCAAACCTAGAAATACGTATCCCACTACAACACAAACCACTTCATGGTTTTCTGGCAACATGATGAAACTTCCTCGAAATCTCCTGCAATGTTGGAGTGTCACTCATATTAGTGTGTGTACTGGAGGGCACTGAAGTGTATTGCATGTGCATGTGTTTGTCCTGCTCTCCACTGAAACCTACAGTATAACTCCCTGCTGTTAAATTTGGTTAAACTCCATGTTCAACAGGGTCCAAAGCTGCATTCAGGTTACATGTCAAAAATAGTAAATAAAAAGTATTCCACTATTATATCCCCATCGCAGTATGTGTTTAATTATGTCAATACTGGATGAATCCACACCACCCAAAATATTTAAGGGTGTGGAGGTCACAGTGGTGGAAGGGCGTGTAGGAAGACAGAAACAATATAATGATGCATGCTAATTGTGGAGGCAAGCACACCCTCTCAAACTCATTTTCAAACATCCCATGAGTTTGGTGAGACTGTACACCTGTGTGCTGTCTGTACTGAAAACCTCTCTGATATCAGATTTGTGTGAAATAAAAATAAATATTCAAGTAAGGAGAACTGAGGCTGATTGAGTTATTTTCCTTTTCTTCATCAATCTGACTAATCAAAATAAATTCTGTCCTGTCAGTAGGATTATTATGTAAGTGATCAGATTGATTTCCTCACAGTATTTACATATGAGCCATTATTGTGCACATAAAAATACACTAATATGGCTAACTGAATGCAAACTTTTAATCAACAAAAAAAATATATATATATAGTCGCCACACAGTAATAATGGAAACATTTTTAGGTCTATCCTTAACTGTTTGCTTAAATAACTCTAATTGTAACTACATATACGTGATAAGAGTGTCTCTCCTGCAATATAAATAAACACCAAATGCTCTTGAATGCATATTGGCATTGCAGTATAATAACATTTCAGTAGTTCAGTATAACAATCTTCCAGATATTATAATACTGCTGTATATGAATCTCTGCGGTCCTCTATTGTTTTGCCCCACAGAGAAGAATAATTTCCTTCAGAAAGCCAATGTGGACTCCTATCAGCTCAATAAACCATTCAACTGAAAGCTGCTTTTAAAGGGTCAAAGATAAAATACTTTTTATCATTTTAAATAAATGCTTTTATTTGTTTCAAAATAGGGGAAATGGGGTATGACACGGGGGCTGTATTGTCAGATCTTGACCTAGAACTGCAGACCTGCATTTAACATTCACCTGTTTATAAACCTTAAAGGGACAGTCTCCACTGGTTGCCTGGCAACCTCATGGTGATGACAAGACTCTATGAAGTCACTGCACCCGCCCAAGAAACAGTCCGGTATATAACCCCCTGTAAAACCATGTGCCACTTTGGTTTTTGATTAAACAGATTAAACAAACAAATGATATAACATGCTCATTAGTGAGCTTAGCGGTGCTGCCAGGTCGATTTTGTTACCTTAGGAAAGAGCCAGGCTAGCTGTTTCCCCCTGCTTCCAGCCTTTATACTCAGCCAAGCTAGCTGGCTGCTTCACATTATATATATCATAGCGTACAGACATGAGAGTGATATCGATCTACTCATCTAGAGCCTGATTTATACTTCTGCCTTGACTCTACGCCGTAGGTACAGTGTAGCCATGTTCCCTACGCCGTAGCCTATGCCATAGCTTCCCAGAAATGTAATTACACGTCGTGGCGATGCAGACCTCAACAGCAGCATCGCATTTCCGGCTGCTCCTGAATATATGAAATGCATTTCCTCGTCCATGTCTCTCAGTGGCTGGACAAGCACAGCAAATTCACCCTCCTCCTGCCTCGATCAGTTCAGTGTTCATACACACCATTTCCTCACACGCCTTCTCTCTTTTCTGTGTTGCAGTAATTTCAGTAAAAGTAACTGTTAACTCAACATTTATTAGCTCCAGCTCAAACATGACCTGCTCAGTTTCAGTCGCCATTGTTTGATGTACATGAAGAAACTGGAAGAACTGGAACAGTGGCATAGAAACCCCACTGCCAACTAGCATTTTGGCAGTGTAATTGTAGAGCGACGCAGACACACCAGTGCACAAGTATAAATGCTTACAACGGCGTAGGCCACTTGCATAGGCTACAGTGTGGTTTCTGCGTAGATTCAACACAGAAGTATAAATAAGCCTAAACTCTTGGCAAGAAAGCGAATAAGCGTATTTACCGACTATTTTTTTAACCACAATCTTTCCCTAACCCCCCTTAAGTGTTTTAGCTGCCAAATTTTAACCATACCTTAACCATAGTTTATTTAGTATAACCAGGATCTTTCCCTAACCTTAACCATACTGTAGCTGACCTGCACAGATATTATAGAAAGCGAGAATTAAAAAAAAACGTCATTAAAGATAATCCGAGGTTTTGCAGAATCATCCAATGCTGACGTTCTTGTCTGGTGACAGAGATGATTTTAACTTTTTATCTTACTGATCAGCTGCTTGTACAGACGTTTTTCTTTAGTTTCTAACAGTCTTGTTAACAAAGAAACTGAGTGTTCAAGATCTTGTTTCATGTTATTTATTTTATACCTGTAGTTGTAATGTTCACTTCCTGTACAATAAAGAAAAGTCTTGAAACCATCTTGGGTCCAACAATGCTGAGTGTTGTTTTAAATTTGAAAAAGGAGCAGTTAAACTCTACAGAAATGTGTCGATGTGAGCACTGTCACTGTCAAGTCATTGTTTTTTGTTGACAGTGTCCCCTAGGGAATGATTACAGTTTCCTGCTATTATTCAACCGTCACATCATTTCAGCATATATTCCCTGGAGAAACAAATGCAGCATCAGGCAGTCTCTGTGTAATAGGAGTGACAGCTAAGTGTTAACAGGAAGGTCCATGAGCAGCAGCTGTCTTTGTCTTCACAAATTTCTCACGCTCCTAGCTTAGGCACCCATGGGTGCTGGTCCACTCCAACTCCTCACATCTGCACAACATCATACTTTGCAGATAAAAGAAGGAATTACACTAAAGTCAGGTTTTCAAACAATGTGACTCATATGAGGGCTGGTATATAGTAGAGTTGCAAGCAGCCAAGGATAAATAACACATACATTTTGTTTTACTATACCTTAATGACATTCTGTAAGTACAGTACACTTGTGAATACATGCTAATCCTTACCTTAGAAATACACATGCTAATTGTATTCTAGTATCTCTGCACTGAAAGAAAATAAAATAACCTTGACTCAACTTTTAAAAAATGAGTTAATGATTCATTCATTTATTGGGGGAAAAAAATGTACTACTGTAACAGGTCATTTTCTTTTAGTTTTCACCATGTAAAAGATTACTTCATAAAATGTCACATTACCATGCCACTCAAGCCCTGGTCTGCTTACTGAGAACAATTTCGGTTTTAGTTTTTTGATCGAAGACATTTCACATGTGGACAGGAGGACCCACAAACTCATAGTAATGGACAACCTGCTCTTGTACCTGAGCCACATCATTAAATGCACAATCTTTTGGAATGTCACCAATTGTAAGTAACTAACCGCATTCACTCATAATAACTAATTGTATAGCAATATAATATATATTGTATAATAAGTTACCATATACTGTATATTGTTTTTAGTTTTATCTTTGAAATTTTTATTCTCTTTTATTTTAAATATTTGTATACACATTCTGTGTATGTAGCATGAAGGGGGCTACAACTTTCATTTCGTTGTGCAGCCCTGTGTTGTAGAATGACAAATAAATGTACCTTGAACCTTGAACAATGATGGAAATGCACAAAACAGTAGAAACATTGTCGAACACAATGTAAGAGACAATAAGGCCAGTTACAGTGCAGAGACACGTAAAATTAGACTAGGGACAACAGACACTCCCTATTTAGAGTGCACTGCAGTACATTATGCCTCTGCCATTGTTTTTGAGTGTCTCAATTCTGTGTGTGTGTGTACACCATTTTCTGCTAACAATCCCACAATGCAAAGTGTCTGAAATCTCAATGTACTGCTTACTATAGAGTAAACTACTGAGTATCTGTTATACAGGGAGCAGTGAATGAGGACGAGGGAGTGATTTCAGACACAGCCCATGAGTCTGCTCCCTGTGCATGCTGGGAGGTTTCGCTATACGCCTTCCTCATGACACTACAATATAAATTTACACAAACTACTATGAATAGAATTTTTAATATTTGTAATACCATCGACAATTTAATTTAATCCAAATTAGGAATATGTTGGAAAACAGAAGTCCTGATCTGGGCCAGAGTGTGAGTCTGGACCTCTTCGCCAATACTTAGTCTTCAGCTCGATTATTCTGCTGCTGGAGTCTCAAACAGGTTCAAAAGAGTTCACTGGATATGATCAGAGTTCGATGCAATAGAGTTTATTCTTCATCAGAGATAAACCTGAGTTAGCACGGAGCAAAACTGAAAACAGACTAACTGTGCTTGCTCTTATATAGCCCAAGTGTCCCTGCCAAGCCTGTGTTGAGAATAGTGGTTTCTTCACCCTTTTTCTAAAAACAATCTATCATTGCTTTGTAAATAATGGCGTCATATCTTCCAAGATTGAGATAGTCCAGCCCCTGCTGATTACATGCTAGAACAAACACAATTTCTTCATTCATGCAAACCTAATGTTTGATATGGATACAAGTTATATGCCGAGTACATTGATTATCATTTGCAATTTTATAAATACAGAGCACTTTTTATTTGTAAGTTTTATTACAACAAATCACTCTTTGGTCAAACTCTAATTTTAGACTAGACTACAAAAGAAGAATAAACAAATAACTTAGGCTATTGGAATTACAAATAATGTACAACAGCAGCAACAATCAATTAATCTGAGTTTAAATACATCAGTTTGGAGTAAATTATGGGTCAATTTGACTGCTACAACCAAATAACAGAGTGTATCTTTTAGTCTTGAATTTAAAATATTCTTAATCTTGACATAACAACAGCTTTCATTGGAACTATTTTCTACTAAAGAAATAGTCCCAGACTGACACAGAATATACTGTCAAATCTGTTCACAGTCTGTTCTGTGGATTATCCAGTTTGCTTTGTTTTTTAATTTCCAATGTTGAGAGCACCACAAACAAAATTAAATTCATCTCCATTACATTAGGATGGAGGCAGTAATCTCAGACAGATATCTCAAAATCTGGTGAACTTACCCTTTAATCTTAACCCATAGCCCATGAGAACATGTGGTCCTCACAAATATAGTAGCACAAGAACACACAATCACACAGACCAGAGCAGAAAAAAACATATCTGAGATAACCAAATCAAAATGTCACAAAGCAACTTTTAATGAGAGCATAAAGCACAGTTAGAAGATGTATTTTCATGGCAGTTGGCAGGACTCTACGTTCGGCTGCTATATCCCCAGCTCTCCAAAATCAAGTGTTCTCCTTAATTGCAGGTCAGTGTGAATCTGACGCGTCAGCTGCCACAAGCCTTAATTAATTCTGCGCTGAAAAGAAGCCCACAACACCCACCCATCTGTTTGTCTTTAACCTGCAACTGAGAGAAGGAAAGGGATGGGAAGAGATACAGAAATAAAGAATGAAGTGAAGAAAAACAGTCATTTCGGTTCAGTTAGGATGGCCCTTTGCCATGAGCAGCCATGACACACTGAGCTCATCACAGTACAGCCATCATGACCAGCAACCATGGAGGTGGAGGGCGAGCAGAGCTTTAATGATGATCCATGTTGTTTAGCAGACGCTGCAGCCTTTCATACAGTACAAGCTGTTTGTATGGACTTTATCAGTGTAGAGGTGGAAATCATGAATCACTTTGCTGATTTGAATCACTTTGTTCAGTTCAGTTCAAAGATTCATACTGACTGACAATGTAGTTTGTTCACTTTTTCCCTAGGCTAAGCAGTGGCATCACAGTTCAAATGCACTTCAGTATCACTATTTATACAGCTGCGAGGTTCAGTGCAGATGCTGACTGTCTTCAGTTCAGTAGTAGACATTCAGTCTGTTGCTAGTCCAATCTGTCACATTCAGTTCAGTACAAAACTAGCCTATACAAGTGCTGCATGTAAGGATAATTGCTCAGCAGCTTATTATTTATTACAGTTATCAGATTATGATTGTTTCGGTGGGGTTTTCTTTTTTTTTTGGCTGCTTTTATTAGGCTTTTAACAAGGAAGTAAGGTACCGTGTGACACAGTTGAGCTGACAACGGCACTCTCAATCACCAGTAAGGAGTTCCACCGCTAAAAGCTATAAGTGACAATGATGATTCTATATAGGCAGTTCACTGATGAAGAAGATTAATTGATTATTTGTTAATACATTGATTGACGATTTGTTCATACGTGTACTGAACATCTCAGCAACAGTGTTCAACCCAGTTTGCTAAGAACTGCATTCATAAGCAGCTATTGTGAATTAGCAACTTACATTCATCCCAACATTAAGGGCTGGGTTATACTAGAAAAGAAGTGGTTCAAAAGACATGTTGTCCGACCATGTTGGAAATAAAAAAGGTCTCGAATGTCCACGCTCAAAGGTGGGGTGAAAAGCCAGCTGTCAAGTGCCAGGAGGACATCGTGTTTGTTTCCCGTTTCCAACTGACAGTCAACACTTTTTTAACCATGACAATGGAGGTCTCCTAACCATAACAAAGTAGTAATTTTAAGAACATCTTTGACAAACATCGTTTTGGCTGGCTGCTCGTGTGGGTTGTGATTCCAACCCTAAGTAAGTCCCAAACAACCCCCTGCCTGCCGACCTTCACTTTCTTTCCTTTAGTCATTACTGTTTTCTTTCACACACACGTCACCTAACGTCATAATGAGGTCTTTCACTTCTGATTTCTCATTTGTGTTCGTCATTCATAATATGATCTATACATGCAACCCGACTAGCATGGTCTAGGACAGACAACAACTGTCATGCTGCGAAAGTTCTCCAGGTGGAACTCTTTAGAATTTATGTTCTACACATATGAAGACATAGACCTAAACAGGCAGTATTCGGCTAATAATCAATAATTGGAGCGCCTTGCTGGCCTGGGGGTTAAGGTTTTGACCATTCAGTGGGGGACCTTTGTTGCATGTCATTCCCCATCTCTCTCTTCCCTCATCTCTTTACTGTCACTGTCCAATGAAGGCATGAAATGCTTGAAAAAGAAATAAAAATTCATATGGCATACTGAACTAAAGACAGTCATGTATCAAAACAAATGTCAGGTTTAGGATGAATACACATACCGTTACACCCCTATGCAATGGCAATAGCAGGGAGTAGTTACAACCAAGCATCAATGCTGATATTGCTCATGATGAACAGGACTGCTGATATATAGACTGAAAGCAGGATACACCAAGTGGTTCATGTATAAGCCTCACTCAAACTGCAGAGTGTTAGTATTCTGATGGGACTGATAGGGTTAATAAAACCATTAGTTGCAACTTATAAACTTACAAACCCCTTCACAGTAGTTCCTTTGGGAAAATTCACTTTTTTTTTACTCTGTTGTTATTTTCTTTCATTTACACACACAATCACACACACACACACACACACACACACACACACACACACACAGGCCTGAAATACACACACATCCACAAACAGGATCTATACACATGCATTAACTGTGGAGAGATGTCAGCTGTGCCATAAAGCACAGTGCCCAGAGTGGTTACAGGTGTGGTGCCTTGCTCAAGGGCACCTCGGCAGTGCCCAGGAGGTGAGCTGGCACCTTTCCAACTACCAGTCCACACTCCGAACCGACTGATACGTGCTGGACTTGAACCGGCAACCCTCCAGTTCCCACTATTAGGAAGTGGTTCTCATATTCTTCATTTTACTTTAAATGAATGGGTCATTTTCTGCACATATTTTCTCATTGCTGATGGCAGAAGTTGCACATATAGGTTTTACCATCTGACACCATCATCTACCATGTGACAGTTGAGGTGTGAAGCATTTTCTAGTAAATAGCTATCTTATTTTGGACACGAAGCTAACATCAGAAGTCACTTGCTTGTTACATCTGTGAAATCTGTTGACAGTTGTGAGGAAAGTGTAATACAAACTGTGAGGAACAGTAAAGTACGTGGTGATGGCAGATCACTGAGTGGGTTGGGATTCAGCAGCAGCAGCAGCAGCAGCAGCCCAGTGCTCATCCTCCACTTCACCCCCCAATCTAGAAAACAGCCTTCCCTCTGCCCACTCATGACACGAGCCTTTGATTCACAAAATGGATGCCCACACATCACAGGAATACATACAGTGTCTCACAAACAGGAACACATATAAACCTTTTACTAGTTTGTTACTGGTCTGTAGTAAGACATTGATAGTGTGTGTGTGTGTGTGTGTGTGTGTGTGTGTGTGTGTGTTACCCAGGGGTCCCACTCTGAAACAGTATACAGGTATTTACACCACAGAGTTCAGCTGAATGAGCAAGTCACAAGTACTTACTGTCAGAACACACACACACACACACACACACACACAAACACAACCACTGAGAAGGCTGGCCTAGGGTTGTCTCAGTGCTCACAGACTGTGAGTGTGATCATGAGAAAGAAAAGAGAAGAGGAGAGGCAAAAAAGACCACCTCCACTTGATATGGTGACTTTAGGCTGTGCCCTCTGACAGGCAACACCATTCTCCAGTGGTGGAAGAAGTATTCAGATCCTTTACTTAAGTAAAATGACCAATACAACACTGTAAAAATACTCTGTTACATGTAAAAGTCATGCATTCATAATCCCACTTAAGTAAAATTACAGAGGTATTAACTATAAAATGCACTTAAAGTATCAAAAGTAAAAGTACTCATTCTACAGTAAAATGTATCCTGTGACTGATATATTATTCTATCTGACATTATCAGATTGTTAATATTGATGCATCGATGTGTAAGCACCATTTTACAGCAGAGCTAATTTCAATTACTTCAAATACAGTGGTTTAGTCCAGTGGTTCCCAACCTAGGGGTCCAGCCCCTCCAAAGGGTCACAAGATAAAGCTCCAGATAAATAGCTCCACAGGAAGCTTCAACTTCAGCTTCAGCTGTGAAATATCTGAGAGACAAAGCAAGGAGAGCTTTCTATGCAATTAGAAGAAATATTCAATTTGACATTCCAGTTAAAAATTGGTAAAATATTTTCCAATTTATGTTAGAACCGATAATTCTCTATGGCAGTGAAATTTGGGGACCAAAATTAAATCATGATTTTGACGAATGGGACAAAACAATAATCTTTCCACACACAGTTCTGTAAGAACATACATCCAGCAAAAGACACCAAACAATGCCTGTAGAGCAGAACTCGGCCAATAACACCTCATACTGAAAATGCAAAAAAGAGCAATTCAATTTTACAATCACCTAAAAACTAGTGACTCCCAGACATACCATCACACAGCCCTAATCTGCCAAGAGCTGAAGAGTCCCCTCAGCAAGCTGGTCCTGAGTCTCTGTCCAGACAACCTAATATGCCCTGGACATGTAATCTGAGCCTAAAATGAGACCTCACGTTAGCAAATTATCTGACCACAGTAAAACAATTTAAATTAAGAAAAGCCCTGAATATGTACAGACTCATTGAGCACAGCCTAGCTATAGAGAAGGGTCAGCATAGACTGAGCTGGCTGCCAATGCAGGAGACACTTCTTCACCTCATGTCCCAAATACCAGGCTCTGAGAAATCAACATTTTCCCAATATGATAAAAATACACCCAGAAGCAGACAGAGAAACTCCCATATTTACTTGGTGAAATGCCCAAAAGTGAGATGATTGTAGCAAAATGTGCCACCTCATGTCATGACCTGGGGACAACCAGTGGAACCTGAGAAGTACAATTCTATATTGACTTCTGTTGAATTGTTTAATTAAAAAAATAATTTGTATATATTAATCAACAAAACACACACACACCAACATCAACACACACACACAGTCTTTCACAAACACACACATATGTGTATATATGTTATCTGCTATGTTCTTGATTTTATGAATTGTACCTTTTTCTTTTTTAATGTCATTATTACCTGACACTTTGGCAATATTGTCTTGTTACATGCATGCCAATAAAGCATATTGAGTTGAATTGAATTAAATCTGAGGGGTCATGATATGCAGTAATGGGAGAGGAAAGAAGAAAAAGTTCTGATACACAAATCTGTTTTATTTATTTATTTATTTATTTTGTACTTTTCTCTAATATTTACTTTTTTGTAAACATTGGATAATTGTACCTCTTTGGACTAAAAACAATAATTTAAATGAAACCATGTGAGAGGTTTAGAGGGGAAATGTCTCTTTGGTGAAACAGCTAACAACTCATAGACATCTGAAGAGGCCCAAACTGCACACTGAAGAGGTCACAAGCAAAAATAAAAACATTGGGAACCACTGGTTTAATCTTTAACAATGCTTCTCATATGTTTTTAATGTAAAATATTAATCTGAAAAGTAATTAGTAACTACAACTAGTAACTACAACAAATGTAGTGAAGTAAAACGTACAATATCTTCCTCTGAATTTATAAAGTATATAAAATGGTAGGCTACTCAAGTAAAGTACAAATACCTCAAAACTGTACTGTAAAGTACTTCAGTAAATGTACTTAGTTACTTTAGGTTTTATACCTTAAGGTTCCATTCCTAAAGCAGACAAATGTTACTTGTAATTCTCTGCATTTTGGCATCTTACATATTAATCACATAATCGCATTGTAATTGACTATGAATGCCCGATAATTCACTATAGATGTGGTCTTCATAGAAAGTGTTACCACTACTTCTACACAGGTTGCCTAGTGTAACAGCACCTTAGCAGCAGCTTCAGTTCTCCGTCTGTGTCTACACAGGATGCATTCAGGCACAGTATTGAGTTTAGGACACCCCAATACCCAATCACTGTAGTTACACACATAAAAGGTAAGAAAATAGACTTGATTTGTAAAAAACGCCATGTATAGAGCTACACATAGCGTGAGTAAAACACGAGCCGTTATGCTACCTGTGTACCTGTGTAAAATAGAAGCATATCTGTTCTGTCAGATGCATGTGAGATGGATGACTGAAAAACACAGCTGAAATGCCTCCTGTGTAGACATGCTAAAATGAAGGTCTCCCCAGCCACATCCTCCAGCTCCTCCTGGGGGATCCCAAGGCATGCCTAGGCTAGATGTGATATGTAATCCCTCCAGCATGATCTGGGTCTGTTTCAGGGTCTCCCCCCAGTTGGATGTGTCCAACCAATTTTTGTAGCCTGGGGGTCAGCATGCCAAGGGCCCCACCTTAAGTCCAGCCTTGCAAGTGGTGGGTCCACAAGGTGGATGCTCCATGTTATTCCTTTGGGCTGAGCCCTACTATACACCAGGGGCCACTAGGCACTTGTCGGTGAGCTTCCCTCCAGGCCTTGCCCCAGGAAGGTCTCTCTTATTAAGGTGAGATAGCTTGCTTCTGAAGTTGCCACTCCTTAAGGGTTCTGGCCTGGGACCAATTTGCCCTGGGTGACCCTACCAAGAGCTATGGCCCTCAGAAACACAGCACCCAGGGTCATGAGGGTACGCAAATCCCTCCACCACGTTAAGGTGAGGATTCTCAGGGGGAATTGTTGGTGTTAACATCAATTCCATTACCATATCTATTGCCTTACATCCCTATGTGGAACTGTATTGTGCTGCTGTATGTTCTCTTTCCTCCTGCTCTCTCTCTCCCGCTCCCCCCTTTCCCCTTCAACCCAACCGGTCGAGGCAGATGACCGCCCACCTAGAGCCTGGTTCTGCTTGAGGTTTCTACCTGTTAAAAGGGAGTTTTCCTTGCCACTGTCGCATAGTGCTTGCTCATGGTGGGAACTGTTGGGTCTCTGTAAATATAAAGAGTCGGTCTAGACTTGCTCTATTCGAAAAAGTGCCCTGAGATAACTTTGTTATGATATGGCGCTATATAAATAAAACTGAATTGAATTGAATTGAATTGAATGTAAAACAGTTAGGCCAAATACTGGGTAGTCTAAGGATGTTGTAGTCCATGTGGAGAATAGAATCCAGAGTTCTGGAGGTTTGAGAAGGAGACAAGGGAGTGGTGATTGTGACAACACTGGGTTGGGGTGTGTGTGAGTGCGAGGAGCTGGCTTTGGCTGTTGTCAGAGTTCATGTTGTACAGTCTGATGGCGGTGGGCACAGGAGAGCACTGGAAGTGTCTTGCTCTTGAATCGCATTGGACAAGTTGATTAATAATAATTAATTGAGATTCTAATTTCAGTCCATAGAAAATGCTACTCTTATAAATGTATTGAAAATGAATAGTTTTACACATGATGTAGTGAAACACAAAACCAGCAGCAGTACGTCTGTTTTTGCAATGTGTATGCAGTGTATGTACTGTGCATACTAGTAATACTGTAGTCTAATAGCTGGGTATAAGATCATAAGAACGCAAGCATTGAATTTTCATGATGAAGTGGCAACAGATGGTCTCTTAGTGCGTGGGTCACTCATAACTATATGTTTGTGTGTTTGCAGTGGTGGGCGGGGAGTGTGTGTTCTACTTCATACTGTGAAAAAGGTGTAGATGCCCCCCTTTGTTTATAAGAATGCTACATAACGCATGTACATATGTCAGTGCTCAGGATAGCAAACACACACACACACACACGGCAGCTTACACCTCACACCCTCCGTCTAACGTGAGACCAAGTGTCCTTACAGGTTTCATTTAAGATACATATTCCAAAGCCATTTACATAAGAGCAGAACAGTATCTTTCAAGTCTGTATCATCTTATTTATTGAGGAAATGATGATGTATGTTTTTGACGCTGTTAAATGATACAGTACTTTACAGGATGACTATACATCTGACAGGTTCTGACAAGGCACAACTATGGACTTTCAACACATTTTTCCTTCGTTTGGTACAGAATAATGTCCTGTGTAATGATCCCAGGTGGCTGGTACATTCTCTCTATTAATACTGTGATGAGTTTGTTTGCATCAAATATTAAATGTGTAAGTGGAATCAATCTTGAATGAATCAAATTTACAGGAGAGGATCCCCTCCAGTGTTTCCAGACCAAAAGGAAAATATAATCCCTCCAGTGTGTTCTGGGTCTGCCGTGGGGTCTCCTCCCAGTTGGATGTTCTCCACAGGGAAGCATCCAGGAGGGATCCTGAACAGATGCTGAACTACCTCAACTACTACTCTGAGTTCTACCTGTCTGAGCTCCTCACCTGTCCTTGAGGATGGGCCCAGACACCCTGTGAAGGAAACTCATATTGGCTACTGGCATCCATGATCCTGTTCTGTCAGTAACCCAAAGACCAATGGGCCTGAGTGAGAGCTGGAAAATAGATCAACTGACAACCAAATGAGGATGCAATCAATAACTCAGAATCAACACTGTATACAGTATAAGTAGTTAGGAATGCATGATCCTTGATGGTGTGGCCAAATTGCTTAGAGTACATGACACACAGATGCACAGCATCATTTAAAATACATACATGTTATGTTCACATTTAAGCCTACAGATGGGTGACACCATCATTAAGTGTCATTGTTTTGGTTTATGGCCCACAACTTTACTGTTTTGGTTCAGTGTCACAGCAATCATCAACTTCGTTTCCCGCAGCAACAGGCAGCTGTTTTCAGTGAAAAAGCTCTGATAAACCCACTGTACACTACCTGTCCAGCACCAAACAGCAGACAGCCACAATTAGAGACTAGCTGGTCAACATAATGGACCATTTAACAGCTAAAGAGCCAGATATTTTTCACAGGAATTGGTGGAGACCAAAACAGAGCTAAAAGAGGACTTACATTGAACAAGTGGACACAAACACAACTCCAAATGAATGCTAATGTTGCTCTGTGTCTGCTAGATGTGTAAATAGGCAAAAAGATTATTTTTGCCTTTTGGGGGCAGTCTTGTACTTGCTTCTTTGAGCTGAACATTTATTTTCCATTATGAACCTGCCTCCCAACACAAAATAATTCCAGCCTTAGTAAGGTCTTATTCCACCACAAGCCTCCAGAACAGCTTCACTGCTACTTCTCATAGTTTCTCCAAGTCTCTGGAATCTACTGGAGGGATGAACAGCATTCTTCCAAAAGATATCCCCTCAATGTTTTGATGGCGGTGGAGAACATTGTCTAACACGTGCTAACAGGTGCTCAGTTGGATTGAGATCTGGTGACTGGGAAGACCATAGCATATGATTCACATCATCACCCTTTTTCTGGTGCTTTCAATTGCATCTCATGGCCTTCATCAGCAGTTGGAGATGGCTCAGTTGTGATCATATGTATGGAACTTCTGTCATGTGAGAACAGGTGGTTGCATATGGGTGGAGATGGTGACCTCTGTCTCTGTTCAAAGATGTTCTCTGGTGTCAAATGTGAATGTTCTCCTTGATCTTTCTCCGGCCGTCCACTGACTCCTGGTCCATGACCTTTGACCTCTTTCCAGTGGATGCTGTGTTGTCAGTTTCCAGTATTCATTCATACATTTCATTCATTGGTATCACGTGATCGAAGTTCCATTGTTGTTTCACGTGATGTCAACTGAACCAACTCCATGACAACTGAGCAACTCCATTGGCTGATGAAGGCTTTAAGATGTGGTTTAAAATTAAAAGATCAGTTTAGAAGATCAGTTTTGTTCTTCACTTTTCATCTCTTTATATTCTATCAAGAATATTAGAAAGAGCGTTAAACTGTAATCTGTGGGAGTATTTTTTTAAACCTAGGTCTAAGGTTTATAGTTTTGTCCATTATTTCTATCAATTATGATAAGATTTCATGTCATTGCTGAGATTTGAGGACATCTCTGCTTGACTACAACAGTGTGCACAGAGCAACCACAAGAGCCATTAGGCCGTTTTCACACAGAATCAGGCGATTCAGGGTTGTGCGGCAGTGTGGGAGTGTCTCATAATCCCAGCTTGAAGACCGATACAAGCCAAGCCACTGCACGGCAATTAATGTCTTTGTACTCCCTCATGGCAGGGTTGAACAGCTGATATACAGTCATCACGGAGCTGATCGATCAGTCTCTATTCCATCTTCACAGTTGCTCGGTAAACAGTGGAATATTAAGGTAAACAGCTAATGCTACAATGCTACAGGTAAACAAAGTTCCTCTTCACCTGGGCGTCTGCCGGTCTGATCTCCAGCGTGATTGGCTACCGCAGCGTGACGTCGGGTTGCGTATCTCAAAAAGTTGATTCTGTTTTAACTTTTCGCTGCAGGCCGCTGCGTTTTTTTGCGGCACCCCCTGCAGCCCCCACCGCCACAGCCTGAACGCAGTACCCTGGTTTAAATGAATGGGAAAATCTGTGTTTTCGCCTGATTCTATGTGAATACGGCCTTAGACAGCCTGAAACCAACCCACAAAACCATCATGTCTAAAACACTTATTCACTGCATTCAAAGATGAATGTTACAGTTTTTACCAGAACTCAGAGGCACTTGATTCAACTTTGACCCACTGGATTTGCTGTAAAACTGGGCAATTATAACAGACATTTATTTTGTATTCAAATACAGTTTCACTTCCACAGAACTGGGTTATAGGGCTGTAATGGTTCATTCACTGCATCCATGCACCAATGATTAATTATGCTGATTCAAATGCATCAATCTTTTAAAAGAAATAATTGGACTGATATTGGCTTTGATGTTGTGATTCAAACTCACCACCATTACTTTAAACAAAGATGTAATATTTTCCTGAAAAGCTAGTAACTCTATCATTGGGGCTTTTTCTTTCTTTTCTTTTTTTTTGTGGGGGGGGGGTGTTAGCGCAATGTAAATCAATTTCACAAAGGAACAAGCAAAAGAAGAAAAATACCAGGAGATTTTCAGTTTTCTTCTGACCTTAAGTCCCCATTTCCACCTAATATTTGCATGTGATCTGTATCTGGATATCTCATCTGGATCAGGAAAAATACATGCAGGTGAGATTTTGGACAGAACACATTGCAATCAGAATGTGATCAGATCAATGAGACCACATCTGGATAAGTTGTGATCAGATCTTAAAAGACATCTGTACATGACACATTCTTAAGAAACAAAGCCACACAACAAGCTGAAAGGTCACCTGATGGCCTTTTCCTGCTGTCTCATACAGCCTGTCACAAAGCTACAGAGGAGCCTCTTCTGCAAAGGAAAAATAAGTAGAGCCCATACAGCAGCATCATTGCGGAAGACTGTCAAGGGTCCGCTACAATGTGCAAGACCAAAACACCCTAAACAATGGGGGTTAGCCGAGCTAGTGCTAGTCCTAAGCTTCTCCGCTGGCTCTGATTACCTTCTTAAAATGTAAGGAACATTAGCCTAATTAGCGTGGCTATAGAAAAGTTTGGCTGTCTCCATGTGTCACATGACTTTCGGCTGGCACGTCCACCAGTTTTGTTTTGTTTTGTTTTTTTGGCATATTGCGTGTTGAGATCTGATTGTAATGAATGGAGATAAGGAGAACACTCATTAACACCAGGTGTAAATGCAAGGGCCCATCATCAGATGCCATTCTCCAGATAACGTATCCAGATATCGTATGATATTACCAGGTGAAAATGGTGTCTTAAGTCCCATTTGGACAGGATTAACATAACAAGTGGAGGTGGGGAATGAAATATTCATTGTGCTTTTTTAAATTAAAGCACTTTTTGTAAATCAAATTTTTTTTGGCCAACTATAATAAATTGGGTTGGGACTGTATCAAGCACTGCGCTATAGTGTCAAAATCCTGTGATGCTGTCAGTGACCCAGGAAAGTTGGAAGAGATAACATCGATGTGGTAGGGAGTAATGTCAGACATTAATTTATCTCTATAAACATGATAAATATGGTGTTTGTGTAGGTTCTGCATAGTGTAGATAAATATGTAGCATTAAAGCATTTTCTCCAAAGGTTCTGCTCGCATTAATTAGTCATGATAACCAA
Organism: Macquaria australasica; assembly: GCA_005408345.1. Lineage (NCBI taxonomy): Eukaryota > Metazoa > Chordata > Actinopteri > Centrarchiformes > Percichthyidae > Macquaria > Macquaria australasica. Next base: position 418,009 of record SEMN01000390.1, read on the forward strand.
TTGCAATTAAATGAATCATGCACAAAATGTAAGGGGAAACAAATCTGTCTAATATCTGCTGCAGTGTAGGCTGTAAGCTAATGCTATTTCGAAAATAAAATCAGTGTTAACTGTTAGATCTGAAAACTTTCCATTTAGTTTAGCTGAAGACTGGGGCAGATATGAAGTCAAGGAGCACTTGGTTTCCATAATAGCCAGCATGCCAGAGTCCGCTAGCTGACACTCCTGTCAATGCCATGGTTTAGAATATTTTCCAAACATCAGACTGTTTGTTAGTTGTAGAAGTGTAAAAGGACAAGAACCTCTTTACGTGGGAAAAAAAAGCTCCACCTTAAAATACAGGATTTGAAATTACCATAATTACTGATTTGAAATTACCAGCCAGATCACAGAAAAACTGTAGGTAATTGTGGCTGTAATTATTCCTGGGGTGGGGGTGAAAAATGAAAAATCACCCACCTCCTCTAGAGACATTAATCCATTCTGAATGGAGCTTTAGACTACAGTATGATCACATTTTGGCTTTCCAAAGAAAACGTGATCACACTGGTGCAGAGACTGTGAGCCATAGGAAACATTACAAACCTGCAGGAACCCCACCAAACTATTCAACCACCTGCTGAGGCAGCAAGTAAGCTACATATGCTAACCCTTCTAGTGTTGGTGCTGTTAACCAGTAAGGTGGAGACAACACCTCACAGATTAAAACATCACAGTGTGTATTGCAATATTTATTTCCATAGATTTATGCATTTGTGGTATTCTAAGAAATATAGAAAAATTTGGTTTCTATAGCCACAAAATATTCACTGAAAGGCTAGCATTAATTCCAATGTCCAAAGATGTTGAACTTCAATTTGTGAAGGTCAGTGGATAGCTGTCACAAACACTATTGGGAGTAAAAAAATGTGTGTACTTAGTGTTACATTTTAATTCCTAACTCAATATTTATTCAGATATGTTGATTATATTTTTTTGTCTCTGTGTAAGAATAACCAATTAATATTTTTCACTGTGTAGATACTCCAACACTGCCACAAGTTTATGTAATTCTACACAAATATTTACAGAACTTTCTCTTGAAGTAACTCAACAAACGACTCAAATAATGTACTGATTCATACCCCTAGTGGTTTAGATGAAGGGTTCGCCTGGATATTTGTTTAAGGCCCATCCACTTCTGTATTTATACCAGAAGTGGATGAGCCTATATCAGAAGTTGCTGGAAATTTTTCTCTGTTAAATTGCTCTCTATTGCCATTTATACTTGTCATATGAGTTTAGCTGCTCACAAAACCACTTAATATTTTAATTATGTACCTAAATTAATCATATAATCAAACACAAACTGTATTGGAACCCCACCACCAAAAACATAAATAATACAAAAGGAAACTGAGTCGTTTTGGGAGCAAATCTGCATCATAAGTGATTCGGCTTTGGCTACTAGCTGTACAGATAACAACCACCTCTCATACTGAAGAAAAAGTCTGTACCTGATGATTATGAGACAAGATCTGAAATTAGAAGTAGCACCTTTTTTATATGATTTCTAAATGGATTTATCAACATTCATGCTGATTCTAGCTGTGTGTATATGATGTCTGGGTGCTAACATCTGACTGCATTGTAACTCTGAGGAAAAGTAGTGCAAGTTTTGAGGTCAACTAAACAAATATTACTGCAAAGATCTGGAGACTGTTCACATCCGTCTAAAGCACATTATCTGTTCATATATGAATAATGTATTTGTTTTCTGTTACATCCCTAGCTTTAATGGCTTTTACTGTTAAGCTTTCCCATATTTCAGTAATGAAGTTGGTGAATAAAATTTTTTGATAAATAAAAATCATGGCTACAATTACTACAAAAAGACCCAGGTTGTCAAACATTGATATTTAACCATAAAAAAACAGCTTTCAGACAAAGAACGTGGTTTCAGTTTTGATTTTCATACAGAGTCATGTATTTCTTACAATCCAAATAAATGATGTTGACTGTAAAATCCAAAGCTTATTGGTTGTTGAAACATTTTACAGCGGCAGTGTCGTCTATGAAACATGAGCAGAGAAGGTTTATGAGGAGTTATCATCTGTGCTCAATCGTTTTGGGTTATTTGTTTTAACTGGGTGCATTATGAGGAGAGGACGCTCGTCATATTCCTGTTTTTTCCCTTTTCCGTGTAAGCAGCCCAGAGCAGAGGAGTTGGAGAGGAGCTGTGAGATAAAAGAGGAGTGGAGGGTGGGATTGAGAGTGCCGTCCGCTGAGGATCGGACTCCCCCATTCAATCTGTGCAATCTCCACGACGGCGAGAAATAGATTGCTTTTTAAATAGATTGCTTAGCTCCCTATCTTGGAGCCACTGATGTGGATACATTTCATAGCGGCCCTTGTTTAAATGAGTGACGGCGTATTTGATAGCAGAGCCACTTACCCTGCTGTTATTAAGGCTACAATACTGTTAGTATAGCCCTCATCTCCTATTTGGACTCTAAAAACAAATGGGAAAAGAGAGTGAAAGAGAAACATTATACACATTAGGGGAGGTGGGGAGGGCATCCTTCAATGTGTAAGAGAGATATAGTGTATAGTTATTAATGGCAAGATATTTTGTATATATAAGCTCCACCGAGTCCTTCATTAGAGTCAATATTATGCTAGAGGTAGAAAGAAGGGATGAGAGAAGGAAAAAAAAAAGCGAAACAGAGGGAGACGTCTGTGTGCTTTTGTCTCAGGAAGAGAGGAAATGCAGCACATTTCCAATTGATTAATACTGCAGACAGGGCTTGTTGGTGGAAACCACATTATGCTGCTGGTTGGTGGGTGGGTTGGGCAGGGGGAGGAGGAGGCGGGAGAGGAGGAGGAGGAGGAGGAGGAAGAGAGCCAGAATTGTTATCACAATTCAGTGAGGGGAAGAGAGCGGCTCAGGAGACACTTTTAAGCTTCCTCTCTCTCAGTGTTCCAGTTCTGATGCTGCTGACTGTCCTGAGCCTGGTCGTCACTGAGCATGCTGGGCTTTCTTTACAGCACAGGGCAAATGGGTGGTGACAAGTAACGCAAAAGGGGAAAAAACTGCATTTTATAAATGTGAAGATTTGAATGATTGCTTCACCACAATCTGTTTATTTAGCAATGAAAAAAACAGTGGATTTTAAGAAAGCCAACATCGGAAGGGTCTAAATGAACTTTGAACATGTATTGAAGGGACATATTTTTTTATGAAACATTTGTATAGTAACGTTGAGATAAATCAGTTCAAACTGAAAACAGTCAGTGAAGTCACAGGAGTTAAATGATAAGGTGGGTGTTCTATGTTTTTTTGTATTGACAATAAAACCCATAAAAAAGTTAACAACCAGCAATGTCTGTGTCTATACTTTCTGACTCCTCTATCCTGGCTGTGCATCCCTGTCCCCTAGAAATTACATTTACATACTACTAAATTAATTTGACAATCACCTTTTAAAGTAAATATAATTGCTGCCTGGATTATGTTAGCAATAACGCATTTGCAGCCCTGGAAGCGCTACAGAACTCATGGGGGGTGATCAGGGTGGATGGTGGGCTTAAAAGCGCAGGAATCAAACATTGGAAACGGGCGTTTGAGTTGCCTAAACACAACCATAAACACTTAGGAAAACACTTATAAGTGAATGTTTTGCAGATACGTTCAGTATGAACCTTTTTATAAAAATTGTAATCCAGACAGCGTTGCCTCAGAACGTACTTGCTGTTGCAAATTAGTACTATATAAATATAATTTCTAGGAGACAGGATTTGTCTGTGGCTCCCAGCCCCAGACATACTGGTTCCTTTAAAAACGACTCACAATTATAGAGTTTTGTTTTTAATAAAAGGTAAAAAAATAAAAAAAAAATAAAAAAAAAGGTTTAGGTAATTTCCTAAAACAGATGGCTACTTAGTAGTTTTTAGCAAATGTTAATTAAACGGGAGGAAAGAGTATATGTGTTGGGGACTACTTCCAGTGGCGGATTAATCCGCTTGGTCTTCTAGTGAGTATTTCTGGCAGCAGGACGGTGTATGTGGGATTGAGTCAAAATACATTACAGTGTGTGTGTTCATGGTAATGAAGGAACAGTGTTTTAATAGTTTTTTTTAAATAGTTTTTGGGTAACAATGGAGCTCTGAGGCAAGGAATAAGTTATAGGCTATCAGGCTTGTTAGTAGGATACATTCAGTGTTGCTTTGACTCTGCATGGGAATTGTTGACAAGAAGGAAAATATAGAATATCACCAGACTTCTCCTTTAATACAATTGCTCTATTGCATTCTGTGCAAAACCCTGAAAAAGCCAGCAGATTCTGAAGAAAAGAAGGCCTGTAAGGCAACAACTGAATAGAGTAAATTAACCCAAAAAAAACCCTAAACATAGACTTTTGGTCTAAACTTTATATAGTTTGAATAAAAAAATCAAATAATTCAATAAAAATTAAAATAGCTGATCAGGTATGGTTTAAGATTGTAAAATACAGCATGAGCCTTTTGTTTAGAGCATTCCCTCCATTTAAATCCAAATGTATTTAGTTTTAATGTACCTCTTTACTCTGATATTAATCTTGTTTCTTTATATTTGTCAGTTATGAGGATTTTTTCCTTTTTACCCACTCAAGCGCGTTGTGCAACATTACACCCAGTTCAGTCTACAGAGAGAGCAAAGTAAAGATGATGCATAATTAATTGGTACAAAAGCTGAATATTTCCTGTGGCGTTTCTGCCAAATGAGCCTGGGTCCTATCCTTCCCATCATTACCGTCAATTTTCCTTAATAGTGTGCTTAATAAGTAATGAGTGCCCTGAAAACAGAGCAAACCAATAGGTGCAGAGCCTTCATCAGGATTTAAACTTCTCCCTCATGCCAGTAAAACACTGCAACATTAAAAAAGAAATATATTTGATATTTTGGCAAAAATCCAATGAATTATTTGAAACTTTCCAATACAGTGTTCACAAAAAAAAAAAAAATCTCATGTCAACTGGAATTTTACACCAAATGTAATATTGCTGGCTCATGGATAAATTAGGACTTAAGCCTCCAGAACAAATATAAAACAAAAAAAGAAGATATTGTTAAATTGCATCTGTGGATGCACTGGTTTGTAATGAAAAACAGTGCTGTGTTTTCGGTCCAGCAGGGTTGGTTTTGGGATTCTAATTACTGCGGTTTTAACAGGATTACAAGAGATAAAACGTACTAAGACGCTCGGGGTGTTTGCTGGCTAAATTAAATAGGATGTAATATGGTAGTCTGCTGCGTGGCGATAAGAGTAATGTAAATAGCCACCGACAGTAGATCAGTTATCTGGTGTGAATAACAATGGTGTGAAGCTTAGGGTGCCCTCTTGATTTTTGTGGTAGTTGTGGGTTGGAGAGGTCCCATCTATTCTAGTATCTCATAGAGTCGGAAATATAAAGGTGATTTACACCATCATGTGTGGCAGAATCATCCTGTACTCATTTACTTTAATGGAAATGTAAGCTCCCATATTTGGTACAAGTGAAATTTACTCACTTGTATTTCACCACCACTCCTGAACCAATGGATGAACTGGCAGATATTTAACATAAAACAAAACCATCAAACTATTAATTGAGGGAAATATTTTAAACTATACTTCACTAGCCTCTTATCACCCTTTAAAATAGATATCAAGGCAGTTAGCATGGTCAAGCAACACTCTTTTTCAATTATCCATTATAAATTCATTCACAGATTTTTCCCTGTGGCTATTGTTTAAAATAAAAATACTCCAGACCCTTTATTTCTCATGTTTTTCTTATATCATATTATATTATATTAGACACATATGGCAGGGGAATGTCCAAAGGTGATGGCCTTCTGAATATCCTTTCTACAATCATAAGTTAATTCACAAGTGCTGTTACTTGTTCCCTGTCATAAAAGCTAATGTCTGGCAGTTATAAAATTGATGTGTGAGTGTGTAGATGGACACCAGCACACACATTGTCCAAGCATGAATGTCTGTTTTCATTTTTGGATATAATATCTCTTGAAGGCTCAGCAGCAAAAATACATTGGTGGTGAATGGGACAGTGGCTGATGGAGAGATTAATTTCTTTCAACAATTTTTTTTATTATACTTTTTTAAAATTATGTATTCATTTATGATCTAACAACTCCCCTTCACAAGGTTTGAAAAAACCATTAGATATGTGCACAATATGTGTTGTAGAGGATCCATCATTGGCATGACTATGATCAAATTGATAGAACATCATATGTAACATTTTGAAAGTTCAATTCAGATTCCAAAATGACACAAAATTAAAATTAAAAAAATGACACTGACAGAGGCTCAGTCTGTCTAATGTTAAAGTGTTGAGAAGAAGTGAAGCAGAAGTTAAAAGCCCAGACTCGCTATTTCTTTCTCTTCCGACTGTGCTGCTGTAACTCCCAGTGAGACGGCAGCAGAGGAGGAAATGGGTTTTAGTTTTTAATCTTAGGGTTTGTCTGTGGGATCGCTGGAAAAGGCCTCTGGAGTGAGATCCAGGAGGTTTTTAAAGTGCGAAGACAGAAAAATGTTTAGGCTGCAGTCCATAGCCGATCCTCCGGCTGAGGAGGACGTGTTCAGGGTTCCAACTTTTATGTCCACAGGCTTGTCTCTGTATTTGCACGAAGAAGACAAAAAATACTGTAATCCACTGTCGAATCCAGGTATTCATCAAAAATATAATTAAGAATCTCATCTCGTGTTTCTTCTTGAAGTTACGAATAGCTAAAACAGGCCTCAAGTGCTAAAATGAAGGCCTCTTTCGACATATATCTTATCTTATGTTAATTGAAGCTTCATTTCACATTTCAATTTCAAAAGAGGGATTTATTTATATTTACAGCCACATTTTATTGACAGAAATAAGGCACACTTACAGGGGAAAATGACATTCTCATCAATGCTGTTGTTGAAATGATTGAAATGCATGCAGCATTCGTCCCTAGTTAGCTTTAAAACAATCATCATCATCCATATCATCATCAGCAGCAGCAGCATGCCATTAGTACAGAGCAGCAGACATTAGTGCACAACCACAACAGCTCTTTGTAGAACGACGTGGAGAAATGGCATTCATATAAGATAACCAGCAGTTTAGACATCCCAGTGCCACCATCAGCAGCTATTACAATACTCGGTGAGAGGACACAATGCTTAATTCATTAAATCATCAAAGACATTGTCCATTGCATTTGATATTATGTGTCATCAATGTGTTTTACAGCATGGCAGCTCTTTACAACAGTTTGGAAACAAGCAGAGATGATCCAAATGCAGGCTGGCACACACATAGAATGACACTAAGACAGCACTTTATACCACATCATTGTCACTGACAAGCCTTTTTGTAAGTGTGTGGTTATTATTGCATCAATGAAGTATTCAAAAATGGATGTGTTTTAAGTCAATAATTGTGACAAGAATGTAGTTTTGAACGCATCTTCAATTATTAATGTGTTAAATTTCATGTATTTATATAGAAGTTAAATGTGGAATTTAGAATGAATAAATCATTGAAGGCTTACAGTGGATCAGTGGAGGTGAGTATAAAGTATTCACATGATGCAAAATGACTGGATCACATGGCAGCAGTGATGTCAGCCAGCCGAGGCCCTGCAGCAGCAACAACAAGCAACCCAGAGACACATGGACGCACAGGAAACAAACAGCGAGAGGACGTCCAAGCCACACCATCTCTAACAATCAACACGCAAATGCAGGGGAGTAAACGCGTGTGTGATTTTAATTTATTTGCGATTGCGCCACAAATGTTCTATTTTACATCCTCCTACACACATTTTAGCATGTCGCTTTGTTTGTGTTTCCATAAGAAAAGGAACAGTAATTATCAGCTAAGCCAAGTGTTAAACATATAATTGTATTATCTGAATAATATGCAATGGTAATGACCAGGATGATTTGTATAATTACAATCATGTGCATGTCTGAGCTAACTTTAAAATTAACTCCTGCCTGGGAATATTCCACATGACAATAAAACAGGCATAGAAATGGACTCATTTGATATTCCATACTAGCTATAGGAAGGCGTGTAAAAAGTGATTTACACTAGCCTTGCGGTATGAGGAAATCTCCAGTGTATGATCATGGAAGGTGACATGTGTGAGAACATGGCTGTATGAGTCAAGTTGATCCTATTAGGTGTTTAAATGGATTTTACATGGGTGTTAAGGTTCAGAATGTGCCATCAGACATGGAGAGGGAATCCATATTCATGGTGCATCGCCCGGCCAGCAAAACGGAAAAAGCTGGTTATAGACCATTTGAGCCAGAGGTAATTGTTTATCTAGACGCCTCTTTCCTCAGTGCATAAGTTAAGCTGTCGACCGCTCATGGTGGACATTTTGTTTTCTCAGCCATATGTGTGTGTGTGTTCGGCTCAGTGGCAGCAGCAGTATTACATGTGGTATAAACCTCACTGCGATAAATGTCATTTGAGCATCCATTTGCATAAAAAAGGGGCCCAAAGGGGGGAAGGTATGAGGCGGCTCAGCTCGGCTCAGCCCCATAATAAATGCACTACATGGAGTTGAATAAGAGGAGGTTCCACTCTCTAACCACAACCAAAGGAAATATAGCACAATACTGTCTGTTGATACTTCATCAAATATTACAAGCCTACTCATACTGGTCAAGGCAACACTGATATTTTTGGACTTAAGGAGCTGCATGCTAATATTTTGTTAAATCTTATGTCAGAGATTGAGCAAAATTTGAAAACAAAATGTCACTGTCAGTGTTAGGGTTAGGGTTCCTGCAGAAATGTTCATCATCATGAGGTCTGACACAGCTTTTAGACCATCAGCAGGTCTCAAACTATCCCAGTGAAATCAAACTGAATGGCACTTATCAGATTTTCAATTTAGCCCCCTTTTTTCCGCACAGGCCCGAAAATGACACACCCACAAAAAAACAAAACAAACAAACAAACAAACAAAAAAGGTTACTGTTCGAGAACCTTTTGATTACAGTCATGATTGGAACTGAAACAATTAATCGATTTATTGATTCAAAGAAAATTAATAACACTGATTAATCCAGCAAAAATACCAAACATTCAGTGGTTCCAGTTTGTGAGGATTTACTGCAAAACAAGACATTTGAAGACATCGTATTGGACTGTGGTAACTGTTCACTGTTATGTAATATTTCCTGCACCAATCGACTAATTGATTAATCAAAAAAATAATCACCAGATTATTCGATAATAAAAAGAATATTTTATATGAACGTAAACTGGGTTTTAGGCTGTTGCTCAGACAAAATGAGCAATTTCAAGGTGTTACCAAAGGCTCTGGGAAATTGTGACAGAGATTTTTACTATCTTCTGATGTATTATAGAATAAATGATTCATTGAAGAATAATAAAAATAATTGAGAGATTAATCAAAATTAAAAACTGATAATTAGTTGCAGCTAATCATAATCCTGCTCTATTCTGAGAGATAACTCTTCTGAGTGTATTATCAAGAAGTCTGAATTAGTCTAAGTCATTCTGAGCCAAATTTACAGAGGAACAACCCTGGTAAAAATGTATTTCTTTTTTCTTTAATGAAAATGTTTGCCTGTAGCTGTACCTGGTCAGCAAGGCTGGGTTACCAACCATAAAGAGGCACCTGCCCTGAGGCCGCAGAGCTGCTGGGTCCCCAAAAGCTCTAGGCTTACTGTGTGTGAACTGGTTTGTACAAATTTAATTGAAAATTTGTTTTCGAACATGCACGATCAAAGTACAATATCAACTGACATGATAATTGCCTTAAAGTGGGCCCTGCTTTATTTCCTAATCCAGAGGCCCTGTCTTGAAGAGGGTCCCTGTCAAGATCTAGTTAATCTCAAGGCTATGCACTGCTGTATGGTTTATAAAGATAAAACTGTCATTTTCAAACGATGTTATAGTTTGTTATAGTTTGACTCCTAGCACATTTTCAGGTCACTGCTTGTTAAAGGGTTAAAGCCAGTGCTGACCCCATATATCTGCAAACCAATAAAGGCCTGACCCTCTTATTGTAAATATGCATGTTTGTGTTAGTGTGCAGGCTGTCATGCCGGCCTTGCATTATGGGAACAGACACTGTTCATGCAGATAGAGTTATATGATCAGAAGTTGTTGTCCGACAAGACAAAGAGCCACTTTTTCTCTGTTAGACCACACAATCTCGAAGCAACATGTCCGACAGACACACACACAGAAACAAAACACACACACTATGCTGTCCATCGCCATGGAGACAGAGACAGACTGACAGATGCACAGTGGGACAGACGTGAGGACACTCTCGACCTCGAACCATGGCTCAGCAGACAGGAAGTGGGCAGGAAAAAGAACATTGCAATGCAGTACAGATCAAAGAAGAAGTGGGATATTCTTTTTGGAAGGGTGGAGAGTGGGGGTGTGGCTTCACCCATCCTGACAGTCCTCCGTGGGTGGGTGGTTAGTCGGGGTGAGGTGAGGTGGGTGGGTGGGTGTCGGGGAATGGGGGTGTTGCTGGTGTTGGGCGAAGAGAGGACTCTCCTCGACTACGCGTATTCTTAAGCAATAACAACGTGATCCGTATTATCCACCCAAGAATACCCGTCACCGAAGAGAGTCTTTCAGTAAACACGGGGAGCTAAGCCAGAAACCACGTGAGCAGCACCACTGCCATTGCATCATCATCACCACCACCATCACCACCATGGCCATTGCCGACGCCATCAGCAGCCCCCCTTCAGGCTCCAGTGGCAAACAGACACATACACATATAGAGAAAGTGGGGCAGTCGCATTGATTGAAGACGCCTCGCTGCAGCATGAGGCAAGGCTCCATCAATGGCTCCTCTGCAAAGGAGAAAATTGACAACGGGGGCATTTTCAATCCAAGCCAGCAGCGTGTGTGGAAGGGAGAAACAAAAAAAAAAAAGAGAAGGGTGTGTAAAAGCTGAGGTTAGCTTGATTCACTCTCTCATGGTTCTGTACACAAAACTCTGGAGGTGACAAGGGAGAAGGCAGTGTGGTGCAGCACAACGCCCCACTGCAAGCCTCTTACCTGGGCTGTGGTCTGGCAACGCTGCCCCTGCCTTATGGAAGTCCTCATCCAGCGGTGACATTTGGTTTCCCTGCTGCTCGGCCCTACCCGGGCGTAATGAGATCTGGGAGGGGGGAGGGGGAGAAGGGGCGGAGGGGGTTGGGTGTAGGGGGATGCACACACAGGGGAGATGCGGGGTTAGGGAGGTCAGGCCGGGAGCTGCCGCGGTGTGACAATAGCCCCGTACACTCCATTACCACCACAACCCCCCCACCCTCCCCACCCCCGCAACACAAGGAGAGAAATCAACACATGGATTATACCACAGGAGGGAGGGTGCAGCGCATGCAGAGAACTAATTTGTTTGATTATGTAAAAATAGTGCTGCTTTTTGCAGCAGCACACCAGTCCGCACTCAGGCTTCCTTCAGGCTGATTACTGTTGTGTGGTATATATTGGAAAATATACATTCAGTAAAATTTTTAATTCATGGCAACATGTTGCAGCCTATGAACTTTATTACACTTAAAATTTCAAATGTTAAAATGCCTTTTGAATTAATTTCTAAATGTTAATTTAGCAATCATTATTATGATTCCCCCTCTTCTTTATTTTCAAATTAAAGCGAGTTTAAATGCTGGAGCGAGGGCCATGAATAATGTATGAAAAGTTCAAGCAAATTTATTCCATTCTACACTAATTGAACTAGCCGGCTGAATACAAAGAGCAAGCTCCAGCTAAGCCGATCCAAAATCATTCCATTGATTTGTTGTCTTTAATCAATATTTACAATTACTCTGTGGATGGTTTGGTAAAAGGAATAGACTCGCCGGTGTGTGCATCCTCTACACCTAGGGCTGACACAAGATTGACGGTTTCTAAATTAGAATTGCATCACACACGTTCATCAAAACTGAGGAATTATAAAGTAATTTGCTGCAGTCAGAGACTGACAGGGAGAAAATGCATTTTAAATGTTTAACATTTATAAAGTGCTGAGTGGATTTGCAGTAACATCAGTACAGACAATGCAGACTGTCATTCTTCTGGATGGCAAATTCAAACTCTGCAGAGGGGATGAAGCAGGATGGACAAATTGATAGATGGAATCAACAGCCCTGAGCAGGGTGGAGGGGTGGACAGAGGAGGGAAAGCAAGGGAAGAGAGAGGAGGGGGTTAGAATAGAGAAGTAAAGGAGATGGAGAGTAAAACAAAGAATGAACCAATGAAGCAGGAAGAAAAGAAGAAAGCAGATGAGATGCTAAACCACAAGTGTTTTTAGTTTTTCCTTTTTTTCTTCTCTGTTTCCCCTCTCATCCTCCACTCAGCCAGCCAGCCTGGACTACTAAACCCGGGGGGCACACACACACTAACACAAACACACACATACCCTCACCCAAAACCAGGAAGACCCCGACCCATCTACCCGTCCATCCACCACTGAGCTGCAGAGAGCTGGGATTTACCACCCGCAGCCAAACACACACACAAACACACACAGATCCTCAACTAGCCTAGCCCAACCCAGGCCATCTGTAGAGAGAAAAGAGAACCTGAGGGCTTCAGCTAGAGATCATCTCTCTCTCTCTCTCTCTCTCTCACACACACACACACACACACAGAGAGAGAGAGAGAGAGTGGACGACTAGCCCAAGTATCATTGATTGTTTAGTGGAAGCACCCCGGAGACTCATCAGATTACTCTGAGAGCAGGAGCAACAGCTAAAGTCAAACACCAGGAATCTTGTCTTCCCTTTGCTTTCATTCAAACTTCCTCACACTCACTTACATTTTCAGCACACAGCAAACACAGAGTACCACAGGTTGTCAGGAAAAGGAGGTAGTAAAGATGATGAGGAGCATAAGAGTGAAATGCCCTCTCTGATGTCATTTTTCCCCCTTTTTTTTTTTTAATTTCTCAGTTCATTTTTGTTCACGCTAAAGAATTGCAATTCCTCCTTCCCTTCTCTTCTTAACTTACGGGACCGTACACACAGACACCCACCTCCTCACTTTTCTGATTTACTTGCCCAAAGTCCAGTGAATAAGATAATAGTGGACAGGGCATATGGGGAGGAAAAAGGGATGGAATACACTTGCGACAATGTACAAGCACTAGACAAGACAAATATTGCACGCTAGGGGAGGAAAAAATTGGTCCTCTAGTCAGAGAGAGAAGGAAAAAATGTCAAAAAATATTTTCAGAAATTTTCCACCAGAGGAGAAAGGAGTGGAAAAATAAAAATAAAGGTTGAAACTGAGACAACAGGTCCTCTCTGTGTGCCATGGTGGCCTCTTACCCTCTTTACTTCTTCTCTTCTCTGCTCTCCTGTAAACCAGGGTGTTGCCTCTCCTCTGCTCTCCTGATGGCCTCTCCTAAAATTTTCTCCCCTTCCTTCCATCCTGCTTTCCTCCTGATGCCTTGCAGAGGGTCCGCGCAAGCTGGGAGGTGGTGATCTCCCTCCCCCTCCCAGTTCCAGGAAGAGCTCCCTGAGGAGAAGGAGGAGGCAGATCCCGGCAGGAGACGGAGGATCCAGCAGCAGGAGTGGCGGTGGAGGCAGCGGTGCTGATGATGCTGCTGCCAGAGAGGAATGAGGGGAGGGATGGATGCTTAACAAAAGATCTCCTCCTTCTCCTCCTTTTCTCCTCTTCTTCTCCTTCTTGTCCTCCTCCACTTTTTCTTCTTCCACTCTTCCCACCGCTCTCCCCTTTCCTGAAAGAAGCCAGTTGTTGCTCTGCCGCGGCAAATGAACTGACAGCCGGCGACGAGCCGGTGGAGCGAATGAGAGAGCAGAGAGCAGACGGATGGGAGAGAGCGAGAAAGGAAGAGAGAGAGAAAGGGAGAGCGTGTGGTGTGATGTGGCATCTGCGAGAGAGTGATAGAGAGGAGAGAGAGGGATACGGAGGTAGAGATGGACGGGGGGGCGGGAGGATGGATGGAGGAGGAGAAAGACGGAGAGAGAAAGGTGGGGTGAGGCAGGATGCAGGGAAGGATGGGAGAGAGAGAGCAGACAGAAGGAAATAAAGAGAGAGAGATGTAAAGAAACAGAGAGAGAGAGAGAGATTGCAGCAATGAAAACCTTCAGCCACCAGCAGTCTGTCTAACGGACTCTGTCCCTGCTATGAGGAAAGCCAGAGAATAATTAGATTTAAGCTTCACACACACACTCACACACACACCCTGGCACCTAGTAATGGTGCATTAATTGATGTGCTGTGCGCTTCAAGGCCCTCGGTCAACACCTCCACCAGCACCCACTAAAACGTGCTTTCTGGAAAAAAAAATCATCAGAAATAAAGCAAGGGATGATGTTGATGATGATGGGAAGATTAGAAGGAGTAGGAAGAGAGGAAAATGAGTTGCCCCTAAGGACTGATGAAAACACACAATGAGGATGGGGGCCAGAAAGAGAGAGACACTGGAAATCATATGCATTGACACACTGCACACACTACATCATCAACTGTGAGCAGCACTCACAGCCAACAAAAGCCTCCGTACACACACACACACACACACACACGCACACACACACACACGCACAGGCACACCCACACACACACACACACCAGCGTCCGCGTGAGGACGATAACACACAGAAACAGTGCGTGTGTGGAGGGGGGTTCAAGTGTGACAACATTTCATTTTTTCCCTCTTTGTTGTAAAAGAAAGGAGACAAGGAAAGGTAATAAGGTGTTATAAGTCATAAAAATGCCTCTGAGGGAGGGTTGGACTGATATTGGTTTTCGAAAAGCCAATACTGGAAGGACTGAATTTTCAATTTGACCATTTTTGTATCTACAAATTTAAAAAAAAATTAAAAAGGCAAGAAAAAATTTGAGCTGATTTAGACCATCACATGAAGCCAAAAACACAGCCAATGGTAATATTCCTATAATTAGACAGTTTTCATCCTCCCAAATTTCATATTTGTTATTGTGACCCCCAGAATTGTATTTTTCTACAGTGCTGACAGGCCTTTGAAACAACAGAACTCCATAAGACACTGAAACTACCAACCAAGAGCCAGTAGCTCCTTAATTTAGGATTAATCATGTCACTGCAGAGAACTGATATCCTCCGGTATGAAAATGAATATTTAGAAGCCGTTGTCAAATAGAATCATCACATCACAGGCGGACTACACAATGATCGCACCAGATCACATTTTTAATGAAAAGCCAGAATCAGCAAGTCAAGCCAATATATTGGTCTGAACCTCGGAGGGAGGACGCTGCCGCCTGTAGAATTTCCCTGAAACAAAAATGCAAAAACATAGGGAGGGGAAGGGAAAAAGTAAAAGAATGAAAGCAACAGGAAAAATGAAACCAATTTCCTCAGGGCTGATTTAAGGTCTTCTTAATGCCAACTGGTCTCTTAACTCGCCGCAACAGGCCTTGACTTTTCAAGCTGACATTTTCAATTAGTAAGGCTTAAAATTATTTGAGCAGAAAGAATGAGAGACCCTGTTTTTAACCGCAGATAATGGTCAGATAGTATAAGATTTTGTGTAGGTGTCCAGATCACACACACACACACACACACACGGAGAAATGCAGGAACAGATCAGTGATACTGTGCCATTCTTTTTCAAAGCAGCAAGGGACATGAAATGCACACAAACATCAAACAAGCTTTCATGTTCTTTTTTTCTTTACATTAGCTCCACTGAAAGGCCAAAAGCCTGAAAAGCCACGCTGCACACAGGAAATCTCTATCAGTGATGATTGAAAAATTAGGGGATGCAATCGATATGACCGGTTTGTGTGTGATAATGATTCTATTTGAGTCTATTTTGTCCCCGCTTGATTCCTCCTTCCCTTTTCATAATTTAGGAAAGACGACCACAAGCAGACAAAAACGAACCACGCAAACGCTTCATTTCAGCAGCGTCTTCATTTCAATGGAGCAACAGAGCAATTACATTTATATTTCTGCTACTGCCTTTGACACGCGTGAATCTCCAGAGTCAAAGGAAATTAAAATCTCTCAAGGATTCCACAGCAATCGTCGCTGTCTTTGAGGGCGACTAGGGGGGTAAAATAATCATACACGGTTTTATCTTGGATGGAGATGGTTCCTTAATGTACAATAGACAAAGGAGCCGAGCCGGGGGACCAGCTCTGTTTCATGGCAGTGTAGTGCCCCCTAGTGGCCGCCGGTGGTATGTCAGCTGCTGCTGCTGGCTCATTGTTCAGCCACAGTGGGTGCTTTTAGAAGTAAAACAGCAAGAGGAATACAAAAAGATGGAGGGGAGACAAAGGCACTATGTTCAACTACACATCATTGATCAGCGTGAGTGTGTGTGGGGAATAAGAGAAGATGGAACAAAGTCATCATCCACCTCCAATATAATGGAGGTTCCTTCCTGACCACAGCTATATGAACAGATTCATGGAATCCTGGCATGTTTTTATTATTTAGCCTGAAATGTTTTTGCTTTTAAAATACACAAAATATGAGAAACTATATATATATATATATATACACACACACACACACACACATATATATATATATATATATATATATATATATATAAATAAAAGAGACTGCTTTATGGAGCTGTTATCCCTAAATGAATGGGTCTTTTTGTGTCTCATGATTGGTTTTTAGAGGCTTTTCTAATATAAAACTATGAGGGCAAAACCTGTATCCTTTCTTCTTAGGGGGAATAAATTGGTAAGCATTAAAAATACAGAACACTGGCACAAAGTATTCACTATCAACTTCAATATGAAAATATCAGTCACACACACAGATTTTCGACTTGTCTGTATTGAGATGTTTTGGCAACAGTATTCATCCAACATTCATGCTTAAAAATCAGCTTGGACTGAGAATCCAATTGCATTGATAGATACAGAGGGAACTGCAGGAAGAAAGAGACAGAGAGAGAGAGAGAGAGAGAGAGAGAGAGAGAGAGAGAGAGAGAGAGAGGTACACAGTCACTGCGGTGCGATGAGGCCGTGGGCAGCTTTTCTTCTGCAGGAAGGTCTCGTCTTTTCAAAGCAGTCAGCCTTAGAAAAGGCAGTGAATTGGGTTTGAAGCGCCACAAGGCCAAATGTCTGCACAACATGTACAGCACAACTGTAACAGAGAGAGAGACAGTAACAGGAAAAAGAGAAATCCATAAGCTATTAGCATCCAAATAATCCCATGAAGCAGTTAACAATGGCAGGATGGAAGAAGGTTGAAAGCTGTGTTGGTGTCAACAAACCAAGCCTGTGCTGCTGAAAGTGCCTTCCAGAAAAACAGAACACGTCTCCTTCATTAGGGAAAATGTACTTATATTACAGTAAAAGAATATTCTGTGTCATGGATGTAGCCAAAATTGCTATGGATTAGCATTATTTTATAGGTAAACCTAGGAGCACAATTAAACATCAAGAGCTATTGCTCCAAGAATCCAACTGTCTGTTCTGTTGCAGTGCTAGTTTACTCCTGGCTAGCTCATGATGTCTGCCTACCTCTAATGGCCCAGATTTGACCTGATTTTATTTAGCGTTGAACCTCATCTGCATATCTCTTTATACATAAATCTTTAAGTAAATTCAAGCTGTCCTTGGCTCATATCATGTGTCACCCAGATTGGCACTTTGTGTTCTGTGAATGATTTGTAGTTGATTTATATCCTTTTAAAACAAATGCACTGTATTTTTAAATATTTACCCTTTTATTTATCATCCCTCAAGCTCAAATAGTATGTGGTATGTGGCCCCCTCCTCCCCTACCACAATGACAACTCTCTCCATGCTGGAGAGGGATGTTAACAGGCTTTTCAAGAGGCAGGACTCCCGCAAAGCAGCCGGGCTAGACTCTGTCTTTGTTTCTCAGCTGTCTCCGGTGTTCACAGACATCTTTAACACTTCACTGAAGACATGCCATGTGCCAATCTGTAAGACCTCCACCATCATCCCTGTCCCCAAAAATCCAAGGACCACTGGACTTAATGATTACAGACTTGTCGCCCTGACCTCTATGATAATGAAGTCTTTTGAGCACCTTGTGCTGTCCCACCTTAAAGCCATCACTGACCCGCTCCTGGACCCCCTGCAGTTTGCCTACAGAGCCAACAGGTCTGTAGACGATACAATAAATATGGATCTCCACTTCATCCTCCAGCACCTAGACTCCTCAGGAACCCATGCCAGGATCCTGTTTGTGGACTTTAGTTCAACCTTCAATACAGTCATATCAGAAAAGAAAAAGAACCCAGCCCCACCTGTCCCAATCACCCTGTGTGACTCGTCAGTCAGCACTGTGGAGTCCTTCTGCTTCCTGGGCACCATCATCACCCAGGACCTCAAGTGAGAGCTGAACATCAGCTGCATCACCAAGAAGACACAGCAGCGGATGTACTTCCTGCGGCAGCTGAAAAGGTTTAACCTGCCAAGGACAATGATGGTGCACTGCCATCATTGAGTCCATCCTCACCTCCTCCATCACCATCGCCATGTACCAATCGCTCCACAGAGAAGGTGACTGGCTGCAATCTGCCTCCCACCAGGACTTGTACTCCTCCAGGACACTGAGGTGAGCAGGAAAGAATGTGGCTGGCCCCTCCTAACCCGGACACAAACTTTTTGAGACCCTCCAGCAGGGGGCTGCAGTCCATCTGGACCAAAACCTCATTCCACAAGAACCGTTTCTTCCCATCTGCAGCTGGCCTCATCAACAAGGCCCGGGATCCCCACTGACACAGATTCTTATACCCCTCACCCCCACACCACCCCACTACACGTTATATTAACATAAAGTCTACACACCTGACTCAGTATGCTACATTAATGCACATCTTTTGGATTACTACATTGCAAATATTCTTTATACTTCATACTGTGAACTTTTGCACATCCCCTGGTCAATATTGTACAGCTCAGTCATATTGTAGATATTTTTTCTATATTTTTTCCACATTTTATTGTCAATTTTATATTTTATATTTATGCTTCTTGACTTGCAGTATTTGCTTTATCTTTCTTTATATTTTCTACTTACTACTTTATTGTTATGCACCAATATACCAAGGCAAATTCCTTGTATTGGAAAACCTACTTGGCAGTAAACCTGATTCTGATTCTATTAAAGCTGAAGTGAGTTCTTGAATGCCTCAAGGAGGTAAGGATGGTGAATGGTGATTCCCCCTGCCTAAATGCTGCCTTTGAGATTTTCTGGGAAACAGCAAAGGCTTTTAAACCACAGCACCTTTACAGATCACACCCAATAATTAATGCATTGTTACCACTCAAGCATATCAGCTGTCACCATATCTTGTATTACTGTCATCAATTAGCATGTTTACATCTTACATCTAATACAATACAAATTTGTCTTTGACTAGACCTTCACAAAATTAGAACATATAACTTATGAAACAACAAGTAGAAGTATTACTGATATGTAAACTATGATGTGTGCTCCACCAATATCATTTGATACTAGTGGGAAATTATGAAATTAAATGAAATTATAATTTCATGTTTAAAATTTCATTTGGAATGAAATAATTTTTCTTAATATGCCTTCCTGCCAGAGTCATGTTAAAACACCTTACAGTGGGCAGCAGTTCAAACTGATCATAGAGCTATAGGGGTGTGTGGTGCCCAATGTATTTTAAAATATACTGGGCTTTCTGTTCCGTTCTGACGGTGTGCAAATCTATGACAACTCTATGATTCTTGTTTTTTCTATCTAACTGGTCTCTGGGAAATTTAGCGCTTATCACTGTCTACTTCATAGCTAAATTCTGGCCTTTCAGTTAGAGTTACCCTATATCTACAGTATGTACCAATTGTATTGTTTTTGTATTAATTCCTGTACAGGACCATTTTTCCCCTGTGTTGTGAATGGTTACAACATCATCATTTGAGCTTATTTTACTCTGACCAATCACCGGCTGGCTGGAAACTGAACAAAGGACATCCATCTGAAACATATAAAAATGCATTGATATTACTACCACCTCTTAATGTGAAAGAAATACACCAACCATCATTTTAAATGGTAATAGTTACATGAGCGGGCAGCAGGGGGATTTGCAGGGATGCCATTTTAATGAGCTGGTGATGGTGGAACTTTTTAAATGGACATACAGGTTGGGACCCAAACAGTGAAAAATTAAATAAAATGAAAAAAAACTAAAAAAAAACTGGGTACAGTCATCAAGATTCAAGATTCAAGAATTTACATCAGCAATCATTGGCAATGCAATTCTTAAATCCCAGGCTCCCCAAACAATGCTAAAAAAAAGAAAGAGATACTCAATAAGAACAAAAAGATTAAGAAATAAAAATATAAAATTTAAGATAAATAATAAACAATAGTAATATAAAATAAATAAAACCTTAAAATATAAGTTATACAAACAAAATATAAACTGTAAATATAAACTAAGTATTATACAACTAACAGATATATAAAATAAAATATATACAATAGAAAGATATATACCATATCATATATTGATATATATCAACAACAGACTTTACTGCTCTAATCTCTACACACTTATTCATCACAAATAATGTGTGCCCTACTGTGAACCAGAAGAGCATAGTTGTAAATAATGTGAAAAAGACCACACACCCAATCAAACAGTAAAGCTTGACACACCTTTAGAATAAAACTAATTATAATAAAACAATCTAATGAAAATAATCCTGTATTGTAGTCCTTCAAAAGTGCATTCTTCATATTGATAAACACACACAAACACACATTCTTGCTGCGGACACCAGAATTAGTCATTTAATGTTCTACTATACTAGACATTTATGTAATTTTCAAACGACAGTACACACCTATTTACACACAGACTGTAAGGATCCGAAGGACGCTCATTTGGACTTGTGTGTGTTTTGCGTGCTTCCTGTTTTATTTTGAAGTTCATTTAGTCTTGTCTCTTGTGTATTGTTTGCTTCCTGTCTTTGTTCTCTTTCCCGCCCTTTTTTATTGTTCACACCTGTGTCTAGTTCCCCACCTGTGTCGACTTCCCTCATTATCTCTGTCTTATATATACTGTTGGGTCTCTGTAAATATAAAGAGTCGGTCTAGACTTGCGCTCTTCGAAAAAGTGCCCTGAGATAACTTTGTTATGATATGGCGCTATATAAATAAAACTGACTTGAATATATACCGGTCCCTTTCCCTTTGTTCCTTGTCGGGTCATTGATTCGAGTTAGCCTGTCTTGTGTTTCATGCCTTCAGTTCTTTGTCATGCCATGTTCCAGTAATTCCCTGAGTGTGTGCTCCTACTTTTTGTCAAGTGGATATTTGTGAGTTTTTGTTTGAGAATAAACCTTTAGACATCATCAACGTTCCAGCCAGTCTGCATTTGGGTCCTCTCTCTGCTGTCGGTATGGCAGCCCATAACACAGACAAACTCACTAAGGCAAACAGAGAGATGGTAGGTGTGTATACAGCAGCTGTATACACCATCTAATCTGTATACATAATGAGGTTTTACTAAACAGCTTGTAAAATATAATATAAGCCTCACTATAACTGAAGTAGCTGCAAACTAGCCCTTAAACGTGTTCCCTCTCCTCACCAGAGTGCTTAAAACCAATTATGTTTATACTTTCCTGACAAGCAACCCAGTCCATACTTTTTTTAAGTGAATATTTTAATGAATACATAATGAAATAATGACTATAATAATGTATATAATTTAAGAATATGTTCACATTATGACATACAATGTAAAATTTCATATGGGCCCTACATTTGTCTATTTGTTGCTGGAGGCTTAATGGGACACATCTAACAAGTGCGTTAGCATTTGCATTACCTTGTGTGTAATTCAGCATCAGTGCTACACTGGAGCCTCTGCAGACGTCCTGTTAATGAGTAACAGCGGTCCATCCTGTAATACTAAGGAGCTCGAATGTTACACTAACAAGCAGCAGCCTTCAAGTCGAGGCAGAGCTGCTCCGCTGTGGGTTGTCAGTTGGTGACCTCTGGCCTTGATTCACAGAGCTTTGCATAACTAGAACCTCCACCTGGGCTTCTGATGCTACTTGTGGTTCAAGAGGTCAATGTAGGAAGAGTAGCAATCAGGAAAGAAATAAAACACGAATGCAGCAAAAGGAAGATGAGAGAGCACTATTTTTAATTATTTATTAAGACCCTTGAGTGAACAGAGCGTCGGAGAGTCCAAAATGGAGGAATCTATCGTAGCTTATTAGATGTGTATCATTAGCTTTTATTTATGTTGGAGTAGAAAGTGCTCCAGAAAAGAAGATTTTGCAAACAGTTTTGAGACTGGAATCAATGGCACAAATACATCTTTTGAATAAACTGTGATCTCATTGTAGATAGATTATCTGTAGATTTCACAAGTGGATGTATTTAGAAATTTCACCAGAAGTTTTTGAAATGCGATGCAGTAGCTGCAGTTTTAAGGTGCTAAAGGTAAAAAAAAGAAGAGAGAAAGAAACAACAAACTTGTTTTCTATCACTTTCAAGAAGCTCACAAGCCCCCCCCCCCCCCCCCATGCAACCATAGGTATTTACGGCCTGAAGGTAGATGAGCTTCAGAGAGTGGGCGGACAGTCGGGATTGTTCTGTGCTTATTTGTGTCCAAACTGTCCATATATTGACCAGAAAAATTGACCTCTACCAGCTGCCGTAGGTCCTGCCTTCCTGGGCACGTCTCTCTCTCTCATCCCTCAAATACCATCAGCTCTAGGACTGTTCTGTGGGTCAGGGTCAATCATTAGTAGAGAGGCCAGTGTGTGTGTGTGGGTGTGCTGGTGTGTAATGGTGTAATGTGTAAAGCAAAAAGCAAATGAAGGGCTGTGACCGGGGGCGATCCTTGGGAGAGGCAGCCAGGCCTGCAGCAAGCAGCAGGCACTTTTTAGACTGAATCAGAGCGGCCTAATTATCAATCCAGCCTGCCTTCACTGCATGACGTTATGCAAGACTTCCACAGTATACAACAACATGAAAGATGACACTTTCATGATTCACGTGAGGAGGTCAGATTGTTGCAGCAAAATAGTAACAGCTAAGAAAAATGGGCTGTATCTAAGTACAAGCAGGGCACATGGGAGGCGTTAAAGTTGAGATTATATGAAAAATGCCTTTTTAACCCTTTTAGATCACATCCTCGGTCATATTGTGCACCTATTCTATTTGCACTAATACATATTTGCACTGATACTTTGCATGATCCAAACTCACAGATTTACATCTGTCATGGTCCTTATGCCAAGTTTTATGTTTTTAAATTGGGTGATTTATGCTGTGCCTTGTTTGCTCTTAGTTGGTTATATTATGTTCTCTTAGCTTGTTGTTTGCACCAAGGGTTTGAGAGTAACGCAATTTCAATCCTCTGTATGTCTTGTACATGCTGTAGAATTGACAATAAAGCAGACTGACTTTATTTTTACTTTGAGTATTTAACAGTATGTGCACCCCAAAAATACAAAAAATCTATTTATGTATGTATTATTTTATCAAAATCCAACAAAGTATGAAATGTGAGAGGCGTCACTTGTAGTGATGAATCTACAGAGAATTATCACCTGAATCTGCAACGTTTCAGCTCATTGTTTAGCTGTCTGTTTCGTAACGTCATTGTCGGAGCTCTAACAACCCACTGTTCACTACCTGCTCAGCATCAAACAGCAGACAGGCACAGTTAGAGATTAGCTGGTGAACATAATGGAGCATTTAGCAGCTAAAGAGCCAGATATTTTTCTCAGGAGTTGGTGGAGACCAAAAACGGAACTAAAAGTGAATGTTGGACTTATATTCATCAGGTAGACAAAAACAGGACTCCAAATGAATGCTGATGTTGCTCTATAACTGGTATATGTGTAAATTGGCAACAAGTTCACCATATCAACTTAAAAGATGAACTTGTTTCCACTGCCTCCAAGGTTTAAGGGAAGTCAAAGGTTAAGGGTAAAGTATAAACCTTTACATTACTACACTGTTTTAATTGACATTAATTCATGTATTTAGTTATATTTTTGACTTGATTTGACAATCTTTGAATGTCTTTCATCGGTTTTGTTGCTCCATATCATATCAGTAATATTTTGTTCTATTTTTGTAAATCTGCCCAGAAATCAAGAGTGTGCTCGCTCTTTAAAAGTTAGTTTGCAATGCTGTGAGCATCACAAACAAAATCCCATTCACCTCCATTGTACTGGGGTGGAGGCAGAAACCTCAGAGACCGATATCTCAAAACCTGGACGAATAAAACCAAAACTACCTGCATGGTCAGATAACACAAGGTAAATGCTTTGTTTTTTCTTCATATGGACACATATTAACAAACCATTACACTGATGTAACCCTCATGTGTGTACAGACGGTGGTTACAAACCTCAAGCTATTTGTGTGAAAGCGTGACTCCAAGCAACAGGAGAGAAATTTCCGTCAAGGTGAATAACCAGAGAAAGTAGAATGGTTTTGCAATGGACACAGCTGAGCAGAGAGGAGCTGAGAGGCCTTCAGCCTTCAGCAGATTGTTTGTCGAATGAATTCGATGACACATCCCCAAGGACCAAATAACAGAGAGGCGCTCAGAAACACTCATTGCTGCTCTGATTGCCATATTCTCCAGATAATTAACTGTCAAGGTTCTTGTCACCCCCCCCCCCCCCCCCAACTCCTTCTACTCTTCTCTTTTCTCTATCACCTTCTCTGTCTCTCTCTGCTACTTCTTGCTGGTGTGGCAGCACTCGATCAGCCCCTCCTTACTTACTGGCACATATTAGCATTGTTTATCCATGAGTGATCGGCTATCGCACATAGCAGGGGAAGGAGGCGGGCATGGGGTAGGTTGGTGGGAGGAAGAGGAGGAGGGTGAGTGAATTGAGGTGGAACTAATTTTTTGACAGGTCCTTGATATGGGTTGGGGGGTGTAACAAAACAGGGACTCTGAAATCCCCTGGGTTGGGGGGATGGAGGGGCATTTTGTTATTCATCCGAGTGACGCTGTTGTCTTGTGGCATCCAGACTCTAGAAATATTTTAAACAGAGGACTGGAGCAGAAGATTGGTCAGCTCAGGTTCTTGAGGTCAAAGAGAAAATCCTGGTACTTTTGAAAGGTTCAAGTTAAGATTGGAGATCCATCTCCCACTAAAATATATTACAGGCTACTATCTGAATGTACAGAACAGGTCTAAAAGCTAATTTCTGAGGGTTTTTTTTCTGATTCACACTGACATGATGCAGACAAGTTCATTGTAAAGAGAACATGTTGTGTGGCCTAGTGTTTGGGGCACATACTACTTAAGTGGTATGTGCCCCAAACACTAGGGCACATACCACTTAACACTACAGTTCAAATTCTGCCGAGGACCTTTGTTGCATGTCGAGCCCACCTCTCCACATTTCCTGTGAGCTATGTATTAAAGGAGTGGCGTCAAAACCAAAAGTACTTCCTATGCAACTTTCATACCATCTAAATCAGATACAACTCCTGTCATGGTGAGCCATATAGGCAGCAGGGAGAGGACCCAAACGCAGACAGGCGAGGAGACTGAAGCAATTCAAAGGTTTATTAACTCCAAAATAAACTCGAAGCTCAGGAAACCCACACTCGAGGCTGGACAGGACCTCTCGGGCGGATGGCCTGGAGGCAGGGCAGAGGCCGGACAGGACCCCTCGGGCGGACGGCCTGGAGGCAGGGCAGAGGCCGGACAGGACCCCCCGGGCGGACGGCCTGGAGGCAGGGCAGAAGCCGGACAGGACCCCTCGGGCGGACGGCTTGAAGGGCAACCAGACACGGGAAACTGCTCGGGAGACCGGCGACGAGGAAGGAGCCGCTCTGGAGGCCGGACAGGGGCAGGAACTGGCACCGGTGGCTGCAGCTCGACGGGGACTGGCGGCGGAGGCTGACAGCTAGGCTGCTGGGGCGGCGGAGGCTGACAGCTAGGCTGCTGGGGCGGCCGGACGGGCGCAGGAACAGGAGGCAGCGGTGGCAGCAGCCGGACGGGCACTGGAGGCTGCGGCTGCCGCTGCCGGACGGGCACTGGAGGCCAACTCGCGTAGGCATTGGCTGGACCGCTGACTCGAGACCAGGAGCAGAAGCTGGCCGGGCTGCCGACTGGAGAACGGGAACAGGAGTTGACCGGACCGCCAACCGGGAATCAGGAACAGAAGTAGGCCGGGCCGCCGACTGGATTCAAGGAACAGGAGTCGGCCGGACCGCCAACCGGCGATCAGGAGCAGAAGCAGGGCGGTTTGTAGTGCTGGGCAGCGGAGACGAAGCAGACTGGGCCGGGGTGTCGAAGAAAGCGGTGATCCACTCGGGAATTAACTTTTTCAATTCAGGCTGGATGGCCAGTTTTTTGCGTCCCACAGACATAACTGCCTCTGTAAGGAAGGTCCGGTGTCCTCCTCCAAAAGATTTGGAGGCTCAGGAGGTCTTCAATCAGGTCCCCCAACTCATTGGACCAACTGTCTGCTGGGTCCATGCTGGGTCGTGTCATTCTGTCATGGTGAGCCATGTAGGCAGCAGGGAGAGGTCCCAAATGCAGACAGGCGAGGAGACTGAAGCAATTCAAAGGTTTATTAACTCCAAAATAAACTCACGAAGCTCAGGAACTGATTCGCAGGGAAACACCAGGAACATGACACGGAGAGAATCAGAAAACCACGAACCACAAGGAACCACAGGAACATCTGCAACATCAATGACACGACAGAGAGCAAAGGGAAAGGACCGGTATATGTAGGGAAGGAGTTAATGAGGGAAACAGAAACAGGTGAGAACAAGACACAGGTGAACCTAATCAAACTGAAAAAATACAGAGTCCCAACAAGAGTCCTTCGTGGACCATGACAACTCCTGCTTTCCTAGGCTTTGTTTGTTTGTTTGTTTTTTCAAACTGGCGTGTCATTCATTAACAAGTTGACATTTAACAGACTGGAGATTTTTCACATGAGGGAGCTGTTTGGTCACTGTCAGACCTGGGGTTATATTCACAAAACATCCTCAGGCTAAAAGTAGCTCCTAACCCGCTGAATTAGGAGAAACACTTGAAATAAGGGGTGGTCCTAATTTAGGAAGAGTAATACACCAAGTATTTTAGCACTAAAACAAGCTCTCTAACAAAGAGTTAGAGGCAGTCCAGAGGACCTCTCCAAAATTGGGTTATCAGCATTTAGAGAGCCATATTGGCTGAACCCTCATGGTCACAATGATTGATCCCTTTTTTCAGCCCTAATTAAACATTTAGAGCCACAAGCTCCCTTGTTGTTGAATGCAATTTTCTCTAAATTTAAAAGTGACTCAGGCCAAGAAATCGTTATTATTTGCACCAGAGACTTGGGCCATAACAAGGACTAGAAGGGGATGAGGGCAATTTAACCAAATACAGCCTGGCCTGGCCTTAATCAGACTGAGGAGAGTGAGGAGAGGAGGAGGGAGACAGAGGTTATAGAGGAAGAAACAGAAGAAAAAGGAGAGAGAAAGTCCAGGTTTCAGCCTCAATGACCTTGCATTCATGCACATAGGGTGTGGATATTGTGCAGGACCAGTAGAAGTCCTCAGAACCACATAGTTGAATGTGGTGAGTACACTAGAGCGCATCTGGCAGTAGCAATACTTTTGCCCTTTCCTGGCTGCTTCCAAGAGTTTTTTGTTTGCAAGGGATTTCTGGTACATGTCTGTGCACTCAAATTTGCAGCTCTGCCTTGGCACTGACCACATCCAGACAATTTCTCTCATTTCTCCATGCTGAGGTCATAATTGAAAAGACAGGTTCTGTATGTGCATTGCTACATGGGATGGAGAAGATGTAGGCGCTGACCTTCTTCAGATTCACAAGTGGGACATGTACTTTGGAAAACAGTTTCAGAAACCGCTCCTCAATGTGGCAACCTTCCATTTCTGAAAAGCTGAGAATAGCTTCCACCAAGCCATATTCCTCGTAGAGTCCATCCATATCAATATCTTTCAGGCTGCTGCAGGCCTGGACTGCATTACTGTATTCTTCATAAGACACAGCAGTTGTGAGGCCAAGCTTTGACACTTTGCTATGAAAGCTGTTATCAGAGAAGTCATACCTTTCACTCACGTATTTCTTGGCTCTTTCATAGAAAGCAATAAAATCAGAATCACATTTCTTAGCCAGACCAGGGATTAGCTGCTTGAGTTTGTTGTTCACAGCAAAGCCAAAAAAAATTGTCCTTTAGCCTTTTCTCAAGTTTCCCTTTCAGTTCAGTCATTACCTTAAATACAGCGGTGATGCTAAATGATTTAGCCTCAAGTGCTTCAATGCAGTCCGAGAACACCTTTAGAATGTGACTGAGGAAGAGAAAATACATCTCAGATACTTCAGTGCCATCCTCTCCAAAGCATTTCCACAAAATCTTGGTGCATTCCTCCTCACCCAGACTCTGAAAGTAGCTGGTCAGGGGTTTCCAATACTTCAGGATTCTGTCAAGAGATGGCAGCAGAGACAACCACCTCGTGACAATGTGCCACAGCAGATAGCATTCCTCCACTTCCACAAACTCGCAGAATTCCTTCAACTGTGCTGTTCTGCTAGCTGAGATGCTAAAACGGCTATAAACCTTAAGCACAGCATTTTCATTGCCAACATCCAAGCTGCCTGTTGCATATCTTGCATATGGGCTAAACAGTTTGCAGCAAGGACGTCCTTTTGAGCCAGTTTCAGCTTCTGATAAACATTGTTGTGTTTTCCATAGTTTGTCTGCTGCATATGCTGACATTTTATTCCACAGTCTAGACTCCTGTATGACTGGTGATTCTTGACTGCATGATAAACTTTACAAAGTTCTGCAGCAGAGATTTTGTCATCTTGAGACGATGAAGCTTCATGAAAAAATGATAAAAGTGAAGAGTCACCGCCTTGATTGTTGCTTTTGTGCTTGTCTGTGCTAGCATGTCTGTCGATGGTGCCTTTCCCTTTGCTGCTTACGTCCACATCACAACGACACAACGTGCAAAAAGCATGGAAGTCGTCCTTTCTGCTTTTTGTGATGAATCCATGCTCTTTCGACCATTCAGGATTAAACAAAGTCTTTCGTTTCGGAATTTCTGCGGTTTAACTGCTACACATAGATTGGGTCCAACTCCGTGCCTGCCATGACATGACGTCAAGAAGCTGCATGGCTAATTTGGTTACGTTTATTTAAGCAATGAAATTCCAGATATTTATTTGACACCGCTTTCAGCCAATAATTTGTTAGACCACAAGTCTTAAGGAAATGTATACTTACACATAGCCTATTTTTTATTTTATTTTATATTAATTATATACCATTAGATAAAGTATAAAATAGGGATGATCTCAAAGGAGGACAAATGAGCGTCCGGCTCGAGGCTGCATCCGTAGACAGACATGGTATTTCAAAACCGGAATGTCCAACCTAAAACCGGACGGACAAAGAAGAGGGCTCTTTAGCTAGCTAGCTAGTCTAGCACAGCAGGTTTTCTGAGATGTTTTTTTCACAAGGCACACCATTTATGAAAACAAGTATTTCAAAGGCACACCTTATATGATTATAGCTACAGTATGTAATTCTAATTCTAAAGCACACCTGGCCAGCTCCCAAGGCACACACCAGTGTGTGACAGCATACAGTTTAAGAACCACTGGTCTAGCTAGCCTGCACTCACTGTGACTGTTATTGTGGAATATGGGCTAAGCATAGAAAGAAAGTGTGATGGCCTTACTTTGCCTTTAGAATCCAATTGATAAGTATTCAAGTCCTAATTAATCTCCCCTGAAGCACATGTATGAAGCATATGCATCTCTACAACTGATATGAAAAGCATCCAGAGGCTGTCTGACCTAAACCTAGTCCACACCTGCAAGGCCATTCCTGAAGCCTGTGATTTTTTCATTTGTCAGTGTGTCTGTAGTCAACCACGATCAGTTTGCTGCCGTTCAGAAAGATCTCCACATGCAGCAGGGAGAGCATGTACAAATATCAAACACCTTATGGTCATGTCAATTGCTGCACTCCTGAAGAATTTTCCTGCTGTCATGAAATCCCTTCAGAT
This sequence comes from Macquaria australasica, assembly GCA_005408345.1. NCBI lineage: Eukaryota > Metazoa > Chordata > Actinopteri > Centrarchiformes > Percichthyidae > Macquaria > Macquaria australasica. The sequence continues at coordinate 448,062 of SEMN01000390.1, forward strand.
GATCAAAACACAAACCACACTAGGTCTGCATTCAAAATTATCCAAATTCCCTGTGGTCTACCTCTTCTGCCCTCACCACACGTTTACGTGCATGGCTATGCAGCGAGTTAAACACTCTCCCAAAAAAAGTGGCCAAGACAGATGCCACACCCTGATGCTTCCTTCCCAGAAAAAAATATAATTTTTATTTTTTATTTGCACACAACAGTACAGAAGGCCAGGAGAGGAGAGTAAATAGAAGAATAAAGATTTTGGGGATGGAAAGACATGACATGAAAGGGCAGAGACACCAACAGATAACAAAGGAGTGGTATGGAGTGGAAAGCTACAGAGAAGACATAGACCAACAATGTTGGATACAATATGAGAGAGAGAGGGAGAGAACTTGAAAGAGCAACAAGAGCACAACAGAGGTAGAGATGAGGCCGTGAAGATATATGTTATGAGATTGGGAGATCACAGAATCCACTGATTACACTGCATTAAGTAATAAATAGTAATAGAATGCTGATTGATGTACATCTGTTGCTGCATTGAATATTGGCCTGTAGCTGACATCCAATAGTGTTGCTGGGTTGTGTGACTGTCAGCCCATATGGAATAATGACCATTGATGACTATTTAGCCCCTATGGGATGAAATAGTGCATTAATGGTTTGCTTTTGTATAATCTGGTATGGGTTGGTGTGTTCAAATAATTGGTTAAACCTATGTATAAAATGAATTGATAAATAACATGTGTTTATGATCTAATCAAAGCATCAAAAAATTGAAATTAGGGTAGATTATGGCTGGCATATGCTGATTGCATCCTTTTTATGACTAGGACAGGAGAGAGCAGAAGAGATGAAGAGTGCAACAGACTGATGAGACACCAAAAGAGCTACTGGACAGGTGAAGAAGAAGAGAGTATCAGTTAACACAGTTGTCACAGTTCAAATTTGTCACAGTTCAAAAGGAGCCCTTGTCACACAATAGAGCAGAAGCTATGAGACTAGTGTTGGTCAAAATTAAACAAAACTTTGGCAACAATTGGCAACATACAATCTAACATGACTGCTTCATCAACATCAAGGCTCTTATTTTTTCTTAGGGGTTTTTTCCTGCTGCTGAAAATAAAAATTATAATGAAGTTGAATGAGAACTCAGATTGCAATCATTTTTTTTATTTTGAGTTCATGTTGTGAAAGCCAGCCTACACACCTGACCAGAAAATTTTGGTAGAGCACAGTGTCTCACAGTTTTATTCATTTTACACTGAAATATCTTGAAAATTGTGCAATTGTGTTTATGTGAAAATCTAAAGATTTCTGGGTTGGGCTAAGCCCCCAGTGTTTCAAGATCCTAACAATGCCTCTGGCCCTGATGATCAGGTTTTGGTACTGTTGCCTATTGTTAGAGTGGAGTCGTTATTTCAGGTTTTTGATCATTGTACTTTTTGTTATAAGTTTCAGAACTCAGCTATCTGGTTGAGATGTCCAATAAAAGGAAGTTGACCAAAATCTGTCATGCTATGTCATGCTTAGGTCTTGGTTTCCAATGAGTCTGTTGTGTGTGGTAATCCCAATCTTCTTGCCAGTGTTGTTGACTCCAGTGCAATCTCGCCTGAAAATCTCATAAATCTTGAGCAGTTTGTATGCATTGTTGGGACATTTGAATGCTTCTGAGTGTAAGCAATTGGTTTAACATCATTCAGTGTTTCCCTGCTGTCCTATACACAATCCTGTACTCACATAACTGAGCATGATGCACATAATGTCATGGGCAGTAATAACATTGCTGCTGCTATGGCTCATTGCCCACTGTGTTTGCACTTCGTGCTATCTATATTTAACTGATTGCATTTAACTCTGACCATATTCAACTGTACTTATTGTCTTTGTTTACACTATGCATATTACATACCTGCATGCTGTTTATATTTTATATAACATAACCAAACTCATTTTACTGTATATACCAGGACTTCTCAAAGTCCGGACAGCAAATCAATCCAGACTCAGCCCAGACCTCGTGTTATGAATACAATACGTTATGAAGTGTAACGTTTTCTATTTTGAAATACATATACAATATTGAAAAATAAATTGTTAGTGACGTTGAATATACATCATTCACAGAGAGATTCACAGTGATCATCCTGATGAATGTGGTTTTAATGTGGCTTAAATCTCTCTATCGTTGACATCGTTTTTTCTTCCTCGGTTTCCTTCTGGCCGAATCAAAAGAGATGTGACGTTAATTGCAACAACGAGTAGCCTACCTGTAAACAGTGTGTGTGTGGGGGGAGTCATTGTAGAACATTCCATTGCCAATGATGTGAATGTCATTGTCAAAATTTACCAAGAAAATTGAGTATTCAGAGAATAGTGGACAGACAAATATGCGTTCATTTTGCTCCAATCCAGCACAATGCCCATGTGCTTGATTTGCACAGAAACAGACAGGATTGTGAAGAGTGGTAATTATGGTGGTAATGTAAAACGTCTATGACACTAAGCACAGATATTTCAAATGGCTGTCTCCACAGAACAGCAACTGACTGCAGGGAAACAATGCCATTTCTCCCACTAGGCTCAAATGTATTTTGACTATCTTGACTGTCTTGAACTTGAATGTATGTTGCTTAAAAGTTATAAGTGAATTCATGTTAAATGTTATTTTGTTATTGCCAATCGTTCCGGACCTCTGACCTTAAATAAAAAGCAGATGCGGACCTTTGAGTAATAAGTTTGAGAACCCCTGGTATATACCATTGGTTTCTAGCCATAATACGAATATCATAGTTACACTACTGACATGACATAACTGCATTCATTTGTACTGTACATTATTAATATTGTTTTTGTTTATTTTGCTTATATCAGTTACATCCGTTCTTGCTATCATACCCCCAGTTTGTTGTTCATTCTGTATATTTGTTTATCTTTATATACATCTATATGTACTTTGCTACTGTTTGGACTCTTATTAGGTCCTAAACTGTATTCTGTTATACTGGTACCTACTATGTGCAATGACAATGAAGTTGAATCTATTCTAATAACATTGTTGCTGATGCCATATTTTGTGCACCATCGCCTTAAACCCTCCTTTCTGACAACCATTTCTTAAAGTGTCCTTTTCTGACCTACATACGTTTTCTTACATTGCTCCTTAGGCACTGAGGATGGTGAGTCTTGGGAGGCCATGAAGTAAGGGGTTTAAAGAGAAGATTGCAGGCATATTGGTTGTGATTGTTTATTTAGGTATGTCAGTTCAGTGCTGAGTCTGTAGATTGTGCTGATATTCCAGTTTGTAGAGGTTAAGGTTTGAGGACAGATAGATATTGGTAAATGAAATGTTTTGTAAATATTGATATGTATTGATTATGGTATATCTGTGTTGAAATGTCTTACAGATTGCATGGACATCTAGTGTGTACATGCTGGAACCCTACTCTTAAAGGGGGGTGTGACAGCCCCTCTAGTCATCCTCTGTGGGCTATCCTTTTTCAATTCAATTCAGTTTTATTTATATAGCGCCATATCATAACAAAGTTATCTCAGGGCACTTTTTCGAATAGAGCAGGTCTAGACCGACTCTTTATATTTACAGAGACCCTCTGTCTCCCTCTGGGAGAGACTCTCAACAGACTGCTACGACCTGCAACGCAAGGGTCACGTAACTGTCAGGGGTAGCTGAGCTAGCACTACTGCTAGTGAGCTCATGTTTCCTGTCAGCTGACCGCTCTCAGGTGTGTGAGCTATTACAGTGACAATGGTGTTTTGTGATTTATTTTATTACAATGGACACATTTCAGTGGGAACTGATTATTGAAAATTGCATTTGTTTCCTTTATATTATGATAGCAGAGAGCTGTGACCTCTTCATTATCTGATATTTCCCCAGCTAGACACTCTGAACAGAGCTGGTGGAAGTCTTTAGCTGAAACACATTAAAGAATTATTCTGTGATAATGCAATTGTAAAAAGGAAATGTCACTTTTATTGAATGGATCCTTAAATATGGTTTTCAAAATCTTGTTAAAGATGACATATTATGCATAGGTTCATACTTTTATTTTGGGGATCTACTAGAAACTACTCTTTGACCCGGAGAAAAAGTGGGTGCAGGTCGGTGACGACGATCGGCCGCACTTTTCATACGGGCCTGTCCCCTCAGAAGCATCTGCCTTGCAGCCGCCCAGATCTTTCGGCATCTCCTCACCAAGGCATGGGCTGACGGTACCGTCACCTCCTCCTCATTCACAGGGAAGAGGGGAGGCTGGTACCCGTAGACAACCTGAAAGGGTGAGAGTCAGACATCTCAACCCGGTTTCCAGTTCTTGATTGAGCCGCTCTGTCTGGCCGTTGGATTCGGGGTGGTATCCCGATGACAGGCTAACGGTGGCACCTAAGAGACGACAAAACTCTTTCCAGAACATGGAGTTAAACTGTGGACCCCTATCAGACACAATGTCCGTAGGCAGACCATGAATGGCGGTCTCTTTTGCTGTGGGTAATTTAGTCAGTGGAATGAAATGGGTCATTTTAGAAAACCTGTCTACCACCGTCAGCCCTGTCGTGTACCCCTTACCCCTGCAGAAGCCCGGTCCGGACCTGCCTCAACGCCTTGCTCCTGGCGCAGACAGAGCAGGCCGCTACGTAGTCAGCCACATCCTTGGTGAGGGACGGCCACCAGAACCTTTGCTGTACCACAAAAACAGTCCTTCTAACTCCAGGATGGCATGTGAGCAGTGATGTATGCGCCCAGTGGATTACCTGTGATCGCCACCCTTCCGGTACAAACAACCGGTTGCGTGGACAACCCTCTGGAGTAATCATACCACTGTTAGCTCGCTGCACATCTTTTTCTATCTGCCAGGTTACCGATCCTACCACACGGTCAGGTGGTAGGATGGGTTCAGGCTCCTTGGCAGTTGGTTCCGGATCATACAGGCGGGACAGAACATCCGGTTTAGTGTTCTGCGATCCCGGCCTGTAGGAGGGGGTGAACCTGAACCGACTATAAAAAATAAAATAAAAAGTGCCCACCTTGCTTGACGTGAGTTTAGCCGTTTCGCCGATTACAGGTACTCAAGGTTCTTATGATCTGTCCAGACAATGAACGGCTGCTCCGCCCCCTCCAACCAGTGACGCCATTCCTCCAACGCCACCTTGACGGCCAACAACTCCTGGTTCCCGATGTCGTAATACCGCTTGGCTGATGACAGTTTGCGAGAGAGGAAGGCACATGGATGAATGCGGTTGTCCAAAAGGGAGCGCTGTGACAGGACCGCCCCGATGCCTTCGTTCGAGGCGTCTACTTCCACGATGAATTGTCGCTTCGTATCTGGCATGGTCAAAACAGGAGCCGTGGTGAAGAGTCTTTTCAACCATTGAAATGCCTCCTCAGCCTGAGGACCCACTGAAATTGCACCTTTGGAGAGGTTAGTGCATGAAGTGGCGCCACCACGGTGCTAAAGTTCCTTATGAATTTCCTATAGAAGTTAGCGAACCCTAGGAATTGCTGGACTTTCTTACGTGATGTCAGAGGACCCCAGTTGGCGACTGCACTAACCTTCTCCGGGTCCATCTTGACCTGGTTCGCAGCAACGAGAAATCCCAGAAAGGAGACTGAGGAGGCATGAAACTCACATTTCTCCGCCTTCACATACAGATGGTTCTCCAGCAAGCGAACCAGGACCTGACGGACATGATGCTGGTGGGTCACAAGTCATTAAGGTATTCGCGAAGAATCTCATTCACAAATGATTGAAAAACTGCAGGGGCATTGGTGAGACCAAAAGGCATCACTAAATATTCATAATGTCCTGTGGGAGTATTAAACCCCGTCTTCCACTCATCCCCCTCCCTAATCCTCACCAGGTGATAAGCGTTCCGCACGTCCAGCTTAGTGAAGATTCGAGCTTGCTGGAGCAGCTCAAAGGCGGAGGATATGAGTGGGAGTGGGTACCTGTTCTTGACCGTGATATCATTGAGGGCGCTGTAGTCAATGCACGGCCGGAGCGATCCATCCTTTTTCCCCACGAAGAAGAACCCTGCTCCGGCCGGCGATGAAGATGGCCGGATGATGCTGGACCTCAGTGACGCCTCTATATACTCCTCCATGGCCCTCCTCTCTGGTCCGGAGATGGCGTAGAGCCGAGCCTTAGGAATGGACGCCCCTGGAAGGAGGTCTATGGGACAGTCCCAATGGCGATGAGGGGGCAGAGAGGTGGCCTTTGCTTTGTTAAATACCTCACGTAAGTCATGGTAGCAAGGTGGGACTTTGGATAAGTCCGGATAGTTGCTGTGATCCGGTTCCAGCGGCGTGGTCTTCACGGCCTCTGGTGACCTGAAAACAGAGGGAAACACAGCAGGACAAGAAACATGGCAGGCAGGATCCCATTCCTTTATTTTCCCCGAAGCCCAAATTATATAAGGGTTATGTAGTTTTAACCAGGGGTATCCCAAAATCAGAGGGTGTTGAGCACAATCAAAGAGATGAAACTGAATAGTTTCACTATGACCGGGGTCTATGGTTAACGTAACAGGTTGAGTCTGATGGGTTACCCTGCTAAGCAGTCTCCCATCTACAGACCTAGCACTAACTGGGTGACTGAGAATTTGTGTCCCCAGACCCAGGCTTTTGGCTAACTTATTGTCCATGAGGCTTTCATCCGCCCCAGAGTCCATTAGTGCCTGTAATGGTGTGGTATTTCCATCGATAGTCAGAGTTACTGCAGTGAGAGTTCGGTGAGGAGAGACTCTAGATTCAGTTTGACTCACCAGCGCTCCCCTCATTCCTGGTGAGCCTCCTCTTTTACCGGGCATGCGTCTACCAGATGTCTGGACTGCCCGCAATAAAAGCAGGCCCTTTCCTTTAGCCGACGCTCCTCCGGTGCCAGCTTGGTGCGTCCCAACTGCATGGGCTCCTCCCGCACAGCAGTTGGTGCTCGATCCTCTGCGTTAGCAGGGGTTGATCTTGCTGAAAGGTGGTACTCCCTGAAACCCCATGGCGCCCCCTGGACCATGGAGGACCTCCGGCCGGACCGATGTCGCTCCGCCTCCCTCTCCTGGAGACGGTTGTCGATGCGGACCGCCAAGTCCACCAGATCCTCGAAGTCATCAGGGATCTCATGGGAAGCCAACTGGTCTTTAATGTCGTCGTTGAGTCCGTTCACGAAGGCATCTTTGATGGCAGGTGGGTTCCAACCACTGTCTGCTGCGAGAGTGCGAAAATCTATAGCATAGTCTACAACCCGCCTGGATCTCTGCCTCAGCTTCAGCAGGACTCGAGAAGCCTCTCGAGCCGGCGAAGAGTGGTCAAACAGCTTGGATAATGTCTGTGAAAATAGCTTAACATCTCGACAGATGGCAGACCCTTGAGACCACTCAGTCGTGGCCCACGCCGCCGCCCGTCCGGTTAGATGGGAGACCATAAACGCTACCCGAGACTGGTCAGAACTGAAAGCCACAGGATCATTCTTGAAATGTAGATCACATTGAACCAAAAAAGATCGACACTCACCCGAATCCCCAGAATATCTTTCAGGGGAGGCTAATCGGACGGGGCGTGAAACGACCGCTGGTGGTGGCGTTGGCGTGGGAAGCTGAGCTGGCGCTGCTGGTGTGGGCTTGGATGAGGCAAGATCCTCCAGGCGGGCTATGACGAGCTGCAGCTGAGCCGCCAGGCGGCTTACTTGACTGGCGATGGAAGATTGTAACTCCGTTTGCCGCTCAGTTAGATCCGTCACTCCGCAACTGATGGCATTCAGCTGAGTCTCATGCTGATGAATAATCATTCCCTGGGCCGAGAGAGCCGACCTGACCGTGTTCCCGTCCGCTGGGTCCATGTCTGGCCAGATCGTACTGTTACGCTGGCAACAAGGCAGGTAGACCCAAATGCAGACACGGAGATCAGGCTGGCTTTTCAATTCAATTCAATTCAATTCAGTTTTATTTATATAGCGCCATATCATAACAAAGTTATCTCAGGGCACTTTTTCGAATAGAGCAGGTCTAGACCGACTCTTTATATTTACAGAGACCCAACAGTTCCCACCATGAGCAAGCACTATGCGACAGTGGCAAGGAAAAACTCCCTTTTAACAGGTAGAAACCTCGAGCAGAACCAGGCTCAAGGTGGGCGGTCATCTGCCTCGACCGGTTGGGTTGAAGGGGAAGGGGGGGAGCGGGAGAGAGAGAGAGCAGGAGGAAAGAGAACATACAGCAGCTCAATACAGCACAGATATGGTAATGGCATTGATGTTAACACCAACAGAAACAACACTAAGAGCAACATTATAATAGCAATACTAATAACAGCAACAACAGCAATAGCATCAGCGGGTGCAGAGCAGGAGCACGGGGGCAGCAGGCGGCAGCAACCACAGACCCAGACCTCCACAGCTCCGGAGGCAGAAACACCTGCAGAAAGCAACAGAAGGGGAGGGAGAGAGAGAGAGGAGAGAAAGCACACAACTACGGGAAGAAGTTGAAGTAATAACAAGCATTGATGGGATATGAGGGCGTACAGATGGAGAGGAAGAGGAGGAGAGAGGAGCTCAGTGCATCATAGGAAGTCCCCCGGCAGTCTAGGCCTATAGCAGCATAACTAAGGGGTGGCTCAGGGGTCACCTGAGTCAGCCCTACTATAAGCTTTATCAAAGAGGAAAGTCTTAAGCCTACTCTTAAATGTGAGGAGGTTGTCCGCCTCCCTTAAAACCTTTTTTCAAAGGTTTTAATAAAAGTAAAGAGTTCTTACAGTCAGGATTTTCAATGGATCAAGGAGCATGACATGAAGCCGTTGAGTGTTGACAACAATCTGGCAACGAGACATGGGAAACGCCGACAATATATACACAGGAGGTAATGGGGAACAGGTGGAAACAATTAGGGTGGGGCAGACAATCACACCGGTGGGAAAACACACAAAGGCAGGAAGTAAAGGGACCTGAAACGAGAGGGAAGGTTAGGATTTCAAAATAAAACAGACACGCCAGAACAGGAAACAGAAACATGACAGACATGGAACTTAACATAACCGACGAGACATGATAATGTGCTTTAATGTTCAAAAAACACATTATTTTTCTCATACTGTCCATTGCTGCAGCACCTCTTTTCACCCTCTGTCTGAAACACTCGTTTCACACGTTTTAGCACCTGTCTCTTTAAGCCCCCCCTCTCGAAAAGCCCAGTCTACTCTGATTGGTCAGCTCCCACAGGCCAGACGGCCATCTGCTGCACTGGTAGGGCCGGGATGATATGCGATATATATTTTGATTCTTAAGTATTGCGATTCAATATTATGATTAATTGTAATTAATTGACTAAGACTATGAGTCATATTTCCAAAAACAATGCACATCACATGTCAGTAAGTCTTATTTTCAGCAGCATAATTGCTATACTGTATATAAAAGTGGTAAATAAAATATTGTTAACATATATTATTAAGATATTTTATTAATATATGTAGCCTGGCGAAATTAAACTGGCACAGGACACAGAAATATCTTTTTGGGGTATTTTATTCTGAACAGAAAAATTTGGTGTTCAGTAGAGAGAAATAATAAAAGTTTTAAAACAAAACATGCCAAGGGTTCCCTGCTGCATATGCAGTTCTCATAGAAAAACAAAATCAGTATTAGCTGAGGAGTCTCCTCTATACACTGTAACACTTAGCCCTATCTAGCCTGTTTAAGGTATAACTCCTAGGCTCTTCACTTTATTCTGTACAGTAGCAGTATCCATAACCTTGAACTACTGGTTCTAAAACACCCACTATAAGAGACTGCAAAAATAAGTATGCTAGTCTGTGCTAGACTTCAACCGGCAACCCGGTTCCCAAGCCAAGTTCCCACAGACTGAGCTACTGCCGCCCCCAAGGATCACTCCTATTGTTGATGTAGCCTGATAAAAGTGTTGTGACATTTGGAAAGGTTGTTTTTTTGTTTGTTTTTTGTTTTGTTTTTTTGTATGTTTATTTTAATATTTATGTAGAACCATAGGATTACACTGTGGAAGGCCTCAGTGGTGATGGCTCAGGTTCTCCACATCACTGAAAACTGTCCAAGAGACAAGGACTTCCACTGAGCAAGAATAACATTACAGAAAAGGTTCACACACTGAATTAGACTGCATTAGTTTCAGCTAATAAACTGTCAATAAACAGAGAGGATCACGTAGCAGAAGGAGCTTTTGTGTAGCAAGCTGAGCTTACATTGCACTATAATGTTCCACAAAAAGCAACATGACCCACATCCAATCAACTAGTCTCGTTATTTAATTGGCTTCAAATGTGGCTTAACATTCACACACATTCTCCTGACTGTCCCTAAATATTACATTCCCCAACATTGCTCCAGTGTGCTAACACTAAGTTCAACAGGCTAACCTGCAAAGTAAACAGTAAAACAACATAACTATGGCAAAACTTACAGCTTCCAAGTTTGAAGTTGGGTCACAGACAGCCAGTTCAGTTTTGAAGCAAATCCTGCTTTCTCTGGGAACCAGATGAATCTGTGAGCTCATGTTTTATTTGCTCTGGCAGATGCGTCTGGTCCCCCATCCGTTCAGACAGATTTGCAGTCGACCTGGCTGGCTCACACCAATCACAACCGTTTATCTAATATGGGGGTTTGATACAATGAGGAGTGCGGTTGAGGCATTTTTGTAAATAATAAGACAGTTGGCATTCAAGCCTGTGTTATTGTCAAAGTCTAAATATGTAACATTTAAGAAGCAGGAGTTTAACCACTTAACACCACTTTACAACAAGCTTATCTCTGTAATACTTTGCCGTGAGGACATGGATATTCTGGTTCAACTTGGAGTTGGCAGACTGGGACACAACTCTTTCAGAGCCCTTGGCGTCTTTGAATGAGTAGGCTCCTGATTCCTTTTATCTGCTGCTGTTGATGCAGACGCTTATTCATTCGAATCGGCTTGTTCTTCCTCTTCCCATCTTCCCATCAAAAACTGGTAAATCCCGTTCAATTCTTGAAAGTAGGTTGGTACACTACACGTCTGTTTACATTTTTCCATCGCTCAGTGTTAATCTATAAGAGCTTTCCCGGACAGTGCCAAAACGACTGCAAGCGCTTGCTTGTCTTTGTCGAGCTCCGTAACTCTGGTCCAAATGGCAACTTCATTCTTCCAGCTTTCATACGGCTTTCCTTCGTCAAAGCCTGGGGGCACTCTGTAGTTGCTAACCATCCTCTGCTACCAATGTTAATCTATAAGAAACTTTTACTGTAGTTCAACAACTCCTTTATTAGCGAACATACGCCGGTCACACAACCTGTGCCGCTCTTTTTTTAACATCCGGTTCCTCCACAATAAAATGTTCCCACTTCCTCCCAATACATAATAAAAGGTATCTTTTCTATACAGGCTGGTATCTGGCTAACTGAATATATTAGAACAGTACAACAGTGTATTGTAAGTTAACAAACTCACTCTCTTAAAAAAAAATTGAACAATTAAAGCATTTTACTCCCAATACTCAACTGGAGCCATGTTACCTTTACTCCCAATACTCAACTGGAGCCATGTTACCTTATTCTTAAACATACATACACATTCTTGTTTAACACAAATACATCATAAAAATGATGACATAAATCCCAACATACCACTCAAAACTATGTGACCATATATGTTTGTTTGTATGTTTAACCAAGTTTCCATTGTCCATCATTAAGTGCCTTAAGTAGCTGTAGAGCTGAAGCCCCCTTCTTGGTGAGGCAGTCCGCAAGTTGTTCTTTTGTGCTGTACCAAAGGACTCGCTCAACCTTTTGGGTTTGAATAAGTTCTTTGATGCTGCTTATCTCCAGACGCAGTCTTTTTTCAATGACTGACTTTATAGACTGCAGTGCGTCTACCAATGAATGATTGTCTGTGACACAGATTATTGTTGTGGGATGTTCAACACTACCAACAGTCAATTCAGAGAAGAGCGTGGACAGAAAGATGGCATTGTCAATCCCATCCGACATTGCCAATGTTTCACCTGCTAGTGTACTGCGAACAACCCTCTTGACTCTCTTTGACTGCCAAGCAAGAGGTGAGAACTTTCCATTTTCCCCCATTAGGATAATAAGGTGTCCTCCCTGAGTGCTTCCATCTGAGAGATTTCCAAATGAGGCATCACTGAACACGATCATCCTTAGGGCATTATCACTACCCAAGTGTTGGAAGTTCAGAACTACCTTCTTGGACTTTAATTTACACACTATTCTGTTTGCTTCATGAATAGTCTGTACAGTAGCCTTGTTTAGTCCTGACGCCAAGTTGCTAGCATCAAACATTACATCTGGCCTGCTCTGTCTTGCAACCCAAAGAATTTGGCCAATCTTGGATCTGAGCTGATCCTTTTCTTTCTCACTTAGGGCTGAGTCTTGTTCCACAGCTCGTGAATGATCCATATGTATGGTCTGCAAATGCTGAATGTAGTTGTCCTGGTGTATTTGCACTCCTTTGTTAACAGTCCCAAATACCATCCCCACATAACAGAAGTTCCCATGCTCCTCACGTCCCACTTGGAACGCAGATTTGAGCTGAGGTATCACTGTTGAGGAGAAACTTTGTGTGCCTCCCCATATGAAGTCATCCACATGGCAGGCCAGAACCCCAGTAACAGTACAGTCCTGATCTAGCCAATAAAAGACAGCTGGATCACCTTGAGAGACTTTTCCTCCTGCCGTGAGAACTATTTATTTTACCCTGTTGTACCAGTATAGGGAGGCATCAGCCAGACCATACACACACTTGTTGAGTTTCCATAATGTCCCTTTGCTCTCAGCTTTAGGTGGTGGCCTGATATAAATGTCACATGATAGCTGCATTCCCTGTAGAAATGCTGACTTTATGTCCATAGAATTAAGTGTCCACTGTCTTTGACAGATCACTGCCACAAGCAGCCGAAGAGACTCAGTGGCACATGTGGGAGAGTCCTTTTGTAGCTCTGACACTTCTAACTCCTCAAAACCCCGAGCCACAAGTCATGCTTTGGGTACTGGCCCAGTGGGTGACTCTTTGAGGGTACACACCCATCTGGTGGAAATACACTTCTGTCCCTCATCTCTAACTTCCTCAAACACATTGTTATCGCACCAGTTTTTTATCTCCTTGCATTTTGCGGAGTCAAATGATACATCTTTAATTACAAGTATGTCCTCACATACCTCTGGGATAGTGGTCTCAGTAACATGGGTTTCTACCTGAAGATCCTCTACTCTCGACATATCAGCTGACTCGGTAGTCCCTGCAACATCAGTAGGTTCAATACACTTTAAGTTGTACCAGTGTTTGTATTTACCTGTAGCTTTTCCTGCACGCCCTAGAACTTTAGCGGTGTGTAAAATACCACCGTCTTTGTATTTCACAATTTGTCCTGCCTTGAGACTTAAATCTGTCCCTTGCTCTATGTCATTTGTGAGACTTTTTGCTTCATTCTGCTCCCTTGTAGTCATTTCCGTGGGGTCTATTTGCATGAACCTTTGCTGCACCTGAGAAACAGTATGTTCTGTGTTATTATCAGCAATTTCCTGTCCTTGTTCAAAGTCTGTGTCATTTTTTGCATCATCCTCTGTGAAATGTTGCTCCACGTTTGCTGCATCCACTTTTCTCAGCCTGAGATGATGTACCCGAATACAGGTTCCTCCATGTCTGATGAAGACGACCACCATCCTGACCGATAACAACTCCTGGCCCTTTCCACTCAGGGCAGTCCACTCGCTTATAGTACACCTTGTCTCCAGCTTCATATTTCTCATCTGTATGACGTGTTTGTTTCCTAAGTGCTCTACGTATTCTTTCTGAACATTCTGCTTCTGTGAAAGCCTTTCTTGACGCATGTAAGGCAGAGATGTGTTTTGCTACCCATTCACTTTTTGTTGTGCCCTCTAAAGCTGGGGGTTTATCAGTGAGCACAGAGGGCAGGTTGGGATTTTGTCCAAAACCAACTGATGAGGACTGTAGCCATGGACATTTTGCATGGTGTTCTTTGCCATGAGGGCCCAGTCCATAGCAGTGCTCCAGTCACAACCATTACTTGCCTTCACTTTCATTATGGTCTCAGTAAGCGTTTGATTGTGTCGCTCCAGAAGTCCATTACTCCATGGGCTGTAGGCAGCTGTTGTCTTAACCTCTATGTTAAAGTTCTCTGCCATATCTCTCACTTCATCATTGTTAAACTCTACTCCGTTGTCACTAAACAGTTTCTGAGTTGGGCCATGCACACTTATCCAGTCATGGACAAAGTGTTTCACTATTTCGGAAGACTTCTTTGTGGTCAGAATGCTGCCTGCACTAAAACGTGTGAACTGATCAATAATGTGGAGATACCACACACCTGGTACAAGTTCATGGAGATCTACAGCCACGGTCTCATTATACTGAGATGCCAGTGGTAGGCCGACAGCAGGCTTAGGTGCAGTCTTACTGTATCTTTGACATACTTCACATTCACTTACAATTTTTTGCAGGATCTTGTGGCAGTCTGTATCGTTGTTTCCTGAGCTTTTTAACAGCCGCTGTAACCTGTCAGCAGAAGCATGACCAAACTGTTTGTGCAGTTTCAGCAAGATTCTTTGTTTTGTCGCTGAGCTCATTTGCTCTGAGATTGTCAGGATTTCATCCTCACAACTCCTTTTTTCATTCTCATCTTTCTTTTCTGATGAAGTGTCATTTTCTGCAGTTGTCAACACCTGTTCATCACATTGAATTATCTTGTTTTTATTGTTCATAATGTTCACACAGTAATGACCAGAGCTTGTAAAGTCAAGTTTTACAGGTTTGTTGAACAAAACTGCTCTGTCATTTTTCATATCTAGTACTGTCCCTGCTCTTTTCATTGAGGCTTTACTTAAAAGCAATGGAATGTCAGCTGGGACGACATCAGTTTCAATGTGACATTCAGTCTCTCCAATTGTTGCAGGAATTTTCTACTTTTTTGTGGAATGTATCACTTTTCCATCTCCAAACCTGAAGGGTCTGTGACTGTGTGTTTCTGTTTTCTTTACCTCATTTAACTCTCTCTCACTTAGCTCAGTGATGTAGCTATCCAGCCACTGTTGTCCACACACTGTCCGTGTGCATGCAGTGTCGATAACAGCTGAACCAAAACACTCTGTCACAAAGATTTCTGCTATAGTGGGTGACTATTTTGTGTACAGAGTGATATTGCACTCCTCAACTTGATCATTTACACGGTCTTCAGTCAACTTGACTTGCTCACTTTTGTGTGGACAGTCCTTGGCCCAGTGAAATGTGGACTGACACACGGCACACTTTGATCTCCGGCCATACCTGTCCAGTGGGTTTGTGCCAGGCACTGGCGTTCTCTGTTGATCCTTTTGTGGCCATGACTTCAGTGCCGACTTCATTGATGCAAAAGTAAGATCTGTGCATGCTGTGAGAGCTAACTGTCGGTCTTTCGTGTCCAAACATGCAGTATCCAACAGTTTAAAAGCCAAAACAGCATCAGGAAGTTCCATCTTGTACTTGCGCAAAGTACGTTGTTCAAAGTCTATGATGTAGTCCGCCATAGATATACTGCCGTCTCTCGTTACCCAGTCGAAGCTTGAATAAGCATCATATGCTCGGTCTTTTTCTTCTTTAAGAAACAAATTGTCAAGTTTGGCTAGTAAAGTGTCCATACCGGTATCTTTATTCAAGTCATCTGCTTGTATTTCCATCCCCATTTCTCTCGCTTTCCCGGACAGTGCCAAAACGACTGCAAGCGCTTGCTTGTCTTTGTCGAGCTCCGTAACTCTGGTCCAAATGGCAACTTCATTCTTCCAGCTTTCATACGGCTTTCCTTCGTCAAAGCCTGGGGGCACTCTGTAGTTGCTAACCATCCTCTGCTACCAATGTTAATCTATAAGAAACTTTTACTGTAGTTCAACAACTCCTTTATTAGCGAACATACGCCGGTCACACAACCTGTGCCGCTCTTTTTTTTAACATCCGGTTCCTCCACAATAAAATGTTCCCACTTCCTCCCAATACACAATAAAAGGTATCTTTTCTATACAGGCTGGTATCTGGCTAACTGAATATATTAGAACAGTACAACAGTATATTGTAAGTTAACACTCAGCACTACCTCACAAGTTTGGTTGCTCTGATTGTTTGTAGGTCTATCCAATTGTGTCCAGAGGTTTTGGTCTGCGCCCGTTCATATCGCCCCTTGGAAACTGAGAATGAACTAAGAGGTTCCAGACTAATTAGTATTTGCAAATTGGTCTACCGATGTCAGGCTAGCTTTGTACTGGTCCTCACTGAGAAAGCAGTCGGAAGGAAAATGGTTTGCGCACACATATAAGAGTTTTGTAATGGTTGTGGGCAAGTTAATCCACTGGGTCTTCACATCCTCAGATGGTGGGAGTAGATGAAGACTTTTGTAGCCAACAACAGAACAATTTGCACGCTTTGCTCGTACACTAGGTATTCTGTGGGCTTGGATGGTCACCTAGGTGTGGGTGGTGCTGTGTGAAACAAAGCCCCATAGGACGTCAGATTGGGAGGCAAATCTGACTGGCTTTTAGGAACACACATTTTCTCAAAGGTGGAGCAAGAAAACAGAGAAAGGATGGTCTTCTCTTGTGTTTTGTGGGTTGTTGAAAAGCCATGAAAAAGGGCATTTTGCACAACATGTGACCTTTAAGTTATGTTTGCATGAGTATTCATAATGGATATAATGTCTTATTTTAGAGGGAGGTTGGGTTGCTGAAAGTCTTCAGGGTGTTTCTCTCAGAATGGTTTTACGTTTTTAAAATTTTTCATTCCTTGATTCCCAATTTGCCAAAACTAAACAGAGGTGAAAGAATAAACAACTGTGGCAGGTTGATTGATAGGCTTTACTGTGTTTTTGCCTATGCTGTATGGAGTTTTACTAATATTCCAATGAAAGCTGTGTTATGTGCCTCTTCACTGATTTCCCTCTGCCAGTGCAAGGCTGTCAAAAAGTAGTCAACTGACGCAATTTGGCTCTCCATCTGTCACATGACCCCCACTTTGCAGGTTGTAGGAGCCGGTCAAGAGTCTCCTTTTTCTTTTTAGGAGTGAGGCAGAACCTGTTCTGGCTGCTTTTCAGCTATCTAAACTGGTGGACTCTCCTCTACCTGGGCATTTAGTTTGTCATTTGGTTGGATTTTATTTAGTGTTGTGTTTATTTCCATTGTACATTACATAACACTTCCCACTAATCCATGCAGTCCACACACCACTGATATTACTGATTTACATACTTTACATTGTCTTTGGTTATTTTATATATGTTTTAAATATTTAGTTAAAAGTCATGTATGGTCCTCTCTTCTTTGTCCTTTTTGAGGTGGTAAAGGCTTTGATAAACATCTGAACACAGATGTGTTTCCATGGCATAACAACATCAGAAATCCAATATTTAAAGAAAAATGTACATGCACCAAACTTTTGACAGTACTTTCATGTAAGAATAGCCTTCCAATAGCATAATGGGATTTGTTTTACATGTGTTTTTCCAAACATAGTCTGTCAGCAGTGATGGTGATGGTATTTCTCTCTGCTAGACACAAACCTAAGATTTGTAAACCTGTAAACCATTTTAAAAGTTGGAGGGGGAAAAAAAAACAATCAATGATGATTTAAGTTTTATTTAATTTGTTGGAAAGGGGTGGTGTGTGTGTGTGCCATATCTCATAGTCTGGGAAATTTCTTCTAGTTAAACTGGCTGACTTTACATTAACAAGACAAATCCTCGGATGGAACGGGGTGGATGGGAAATGGCCACCTGATTGGTTATACTGCCTCCTTAACAACATTATAGCAGTGTGAGTGGAACAGAGCAATTAATCAACCCATGGCATGATGCTACTGTGCCTGGAGATTTCTACAAGAACCAGACTGGAAATTGCAAGGGACGAGAAAAAAGATCATTCACACGCTAAAGGGCTGACATATTTACCATATATATATATTTGAATATATATTAATCAGAACAGACACAAAACATTGGGTCTTATGCAAGAACCTCTCCTATGAACGGATTCATTCTTAAGTGGCACGTAGTGTTATTTAAGAGAAGTTACCGCAATTACCAATTTAGCATTTAGAGTTTTCTTTTTAGGCACAAACGAATTTGACAAGTCATACAACAGGTGTAGTACACACTAGACCTGTCTTATCAGTCATGTACAGAAAGTCTCCCTCTCTCTATCAGGGGGAAACACGTTTGAAGAAGTATAATGCATTAATCTGAATGAAAAGCAGTTAATAGACCACTTCTATCACTATACTTTGAATCCAGTGCAATTTGGTTTCAGACCACATCACTCAACAGAAACAACAATTTTTTTTATTTTGTTGGACTTGGCACTCACTAAGCTAAGATAAAATGCATGTTGGATAAAAGGGGCATGGTTGAGGCCATATTTATTGATTTGAAAAAGGCATGTGACACAGTCAATAACAATGTACTACAATGTAATATTTTATACTAAATTATCTCATAATGTATTGGAAGTTTCTATTTTTGTCCCTCTTTTATTTAATATTTATATTAATGATCTACCATCTATCTGTCTAGAAGTTCATATCCAAATGTATAAAGATGATTTATGTACATGCTAAATCTAAACAGACTTACAGTAGCTACGGAGAAAATAGCAGATGGGTTGACCTACTTGTGCTTGCCACTGAATTTATCCAAAACTGTTGTGTGTATGTTTTTTGTCTATCAGAAGAAGTGATACCCCTCCTCCTGAAATTGTAGTAAAAGGACAAAGGATGCAGAATGTTCAAAATGTTAAGTATTTAGGTGACATTTATTACAACCTGGTCTCAGACAAATAGTACATCAATATAACCTCTTGATAATCTATATAAGCAAGAACTAAAAGCAATGGGAAAAAAAAAAATATCACCATTGCAATATAGTTGAAAAGCATAATCTTTTGACTTTTGAAAATGTTTTTTTTTTTCATGGCTAATGTTGGTTTATTATATAAGATCTGTCCACAAAATTTGGTCAAAATTCTTTTTCAGTTAGGGCATGTGGAATTCTTTACCACTGAGTATCAGAGAGTGTAGTAATTTTAAACAGTTTAAACTTAGTGAGTGCCAAGCTAATTTTTCAAACTAAGATAAACTGATTATGTTGTCTGGCATTAATTGTATGTGTCTACAACATATCACGGTGAAGCATTATTTAGTTACCATGCAACACAAACCTGGAATAACCTCCCAAGTGAAAAGCCCCGACACGCTCCTGTTTTACACTGCCTACTCCACCCAGTAATGTATGAAATCTTATCTTCTTAACTTAGCTTTTACATAGCCTTCTTCTTTTTTTAATTTTAATTTTATTTTATTTCAATTGTTTAATTGCATCTATATATGGGGGTATTTTCTGTGTTCTTTTGTCTTTTTATTTTTACGTATTTAAATTATACATGTCAACTTTTAAATCTAGTATCTCTTGCCTTGCCTTGCCTTGGTTGGAAATACAGACTTTCAAATAGCTTGCAATATTTGGTTCCAAAGTTGCCTTAACTTTACCAGTGGGTGTTGAGAATCTTCCCTGTGGTACAAATGATTTCTGTATCATATCATCATGCCCACGTTCCTGCTGAATTACATAAAGATGGTGCCCTTTGTTTTGCTTTATTTTAGATGTCCTTCCTTATTATTCTTGGAAGTACACCTGGCTGGGAAACATAAAAATGTCTCAGTGAGGTTTTAAAAAAAGAAAGTCAAACTTCAGACCATTCACATCAGTCTTTCAACTGCAGCACAGCCTCTTTGTAGGTTACCCACACTACATTACCTGACAAAATCACATATCCATGATCTTCAAGTTCCTTCAGAGACATTCCTGTCTTTTCATTTAATGTCACTTTGACTCATCTCTTCACATACTGGTTACAAATACCATTCAAAGTATGACGGAATAAGACACTTTGACTGTAGATTTAAGTAAGACATGGAAAGATTTATTGTGTACAATGGTAACAAATCAGTGTCATTACTTGCATCCTTAATTCTTTCTTTTCAGTTTCCGCAGCAAAAGAAGCACCAGAGCTGGGTCCCTCTGAACATGTTCCATTTGCACTTTCAGTTATGCCAATTTCACAGCATTTGTGATATCTGTAAGTATGGTTGGTAAATTACCCTAAGTTGGAAAGGCTTTTTACACCTGGGGAGAGGTCACTGTACCTACTCCTAATTAGATATATGTGTCCTGAGATGGGCTAGAAGATATTTCTGATCCATTTGTGACAGCTTATATCACTGCATTCAGAAGACCCGTGTCCAGGATCAAACTTAGATAGTCAACATAACTTTTAACAGTATTAACAGAGCTGCAAAACTCAAAATAATAATAATAATAATAATAACACAAAATAATTGATACTTCAGTGACATGGACTTGTCTGGTTTCCTGTGACAAGCCCCAGCTCAAACGGCACAGTCAAAATCTCACATGATATGTTGATCCTAATACACAAAAACCACCTGCTTTCAAGCTCTGTTTTGACACTACCCAATCTCATGCTAAATTAAGAGGAAGTGATGTAACTGTATTGGTTATATAGGTTACCTCCGTATATAGGACAATATCTGAACATCAAGCTTTTGTTCACATTTTAGTACCAGCATCGGACAATAAGATCACAAAGCACCTTTCATGTTGAGCTTTACCTTTCACTTAGCTCTGCAGCTTCTCCTGTACTATAAAGTGAAATGTCCATCAAAATACAACTTTGAATGTGATTGTAGTGTCTTAACAATATTCTTGATCACATGTCGCTGATTGTAATCTGTTTTTTGCAGCAACATCAACAATGATGTTTACTACAACTGTAGGCAGAATGTAGGACTTCCCTACAGTATATTAAAAACCTACAACCATCATACAGGAATGTGGCACAGCACTAATAACTATCTATATCTGTGTGTGTATGTTTATTTTCTGTTGTGTCAAGGGGATTATTAGGGGTATTTTTGTTGCTTAAATGCAATGTCTGCAGTTTTGTTTTGTAGTGAATTTTATTTATTTATTCTCAAAGGCAGTGTGGCCTCTGTCCTGCTGCATGTCAAGGGTTGGTTCACCCAAATTACAAAACTCCATCTACTGGTTTGATGGGAATTCTGACAGATTTCACTAAACAAGCCTTGGAAAATAGTCAATTTTCAAACCATAAGAAATCACACTCTGCAATTGTAGTGTAAAGGCCGGGTCACACAAGCATTTAAAACAGAGCAAAACCATTCATTTTAATGGAATTGCTGCATTCAGCAATGTCTTAATATATTTTTTTCAGCAACTTTGATTTGAGGATCAGTATCGGCCTCCAAAATTGTATCTGTATTTATCAGTCGAAACCCTAACAGGTCAGGTCTTAATCCTGACATTACCTCCAGTCCCATTCACAAGCATCTCTACTTTCAGCTGCACTTGATAACATGTTATTACCTTCAGCATGCTGGTCCAAGGCAAAGAGATAGCCGTATCTGTCTCAATCTCCTCCAGTGCGCTGCCATAATGGCCCTGATTATTAGAGTCCAAATTAAATTCAGACCGGATATTAGCAATACACAAGCTCTCGTCAACAGTGCCATTTCCCTGGCATATGCAGGACATTATCCAGAAAGCATTGCTCTCAGCCCAATTAATCAACCTCCACTGCAAATTCATACACACACAACCACAGAGTACATAAACACTTATACATATAGTACTTGCCCAGCTCAGTACAGTCCAATGTTATGCCAGCCTATGAGTAGAAAACACAAAGAGCACAGCAGCCAGCCAAATAGTGTGAACAATGCTGCAGTGATTAGTGATTTGGGATTGTTTTTCAGGGCGTGTAAATTGAAAAATTCCAGCTGGTAAGCATGCAGAATTGATTCTGCGGAGGAGGCCAGGCTGATGCATTTAGCAATTGTCCACACAAGCAAAATAATTCAATGGTAATAGGAACGGCAGCTCGAGAGGGAGGGGAGGAATTGCATTTAAGTGGAAGGAACATTGAGTCAACATTTCTTTCTTTGTTGTTGGAGAGTGGAGTGTACACTGTGGCTTTATGAGAATCTCTCTTTGCTTTGTGAATGCATGTGTGTGTGTGAGTGTGTGAGAGAGAGAGAGAGAGAGAGAGAGACATAGGCAGCCCAAATAGACTTGTACATTGTGTTTTCCCACTCACAGAGCACTTTAATGATAGAAGAGTTAGGGTCAACTTATGTCTGTCTGCAGGTCATTGCTCATATTTCTTTGATTAGAGCTGCTAATATTTTATGCCAGCCTACTCGAAAAAGTGCCCTGAGATAACTTTGTTATGATATGGCGCTATATAAATAAAACTGAATTGAATTGAATTCAATTTCATTTAATTGTGACTTGGGTTCTGTCGTACCCCCCTTTGGAAGCCACAAATTTCATGCCCGGGATAAAACATTTTGTTTGCTGTGAAAAAGGTATATTCAGATTTAATTTCACTCCACAGCTTTCCTACCTGGTCATGCGTGCCCCCCCGCAATGGCTTTGCACCCCTCAGCTACGATCTCTGGGTTATGATGACACTCTACTGACCATGTTAGTTACTGAGATCTGGAACATGGCAACATCACAACAAAGTCCATCTGGTTAAGAAAGACAACTTGGGCAAGACACTGAACCCCAAATTGCTCCCGATGGTTGGCTGCCATGAGTGAATGAGCACCAAAAACCTTGTGAAGCACTTTGGATGAAAGTGCTATATAAATGTTTAAATTTACCATTTATTTTGTAGCTGTGGTAGGAAAAGTGAATTACACCAACTGACTGATTTTATTAAAAAGCAAACACTGGCTCTATCCAGTAAACCTTTGTGCAGACAGTTGGAAGACAATGCTTGGCTATATTCACCAGCCTGAGCCAGGTGGTCTCTGATTACGTTAACAAATAGCATTCCCCATTCAAGTCAACAGAAAGGTTTTCAATGACAGCTAGCATGACAAAAGGTCAGTGGCAGGCTCAGCACTGCTAATTAAGTCCAATTGGTGAATGTCAGATCCACAAAGGGCAATGCTTATCCCCAGTCCTGCCTAAATAGGGATCTCTGGTGTGTGTGTGTGTGTGTGTGTGTGTGTGTGTGTGTGTGTGTGTGTGTGTGTGTGTGTGTGTGTGTGTCTGTCTGTGTGTGTGTAGGGAGAAAGCTGAGACCCTAAGTGAGGTGATAGGTAGAGGTGTGTGTTTGGGGTAATACATTGTACTCAGGCAGCAAAGTATGTACATTCAGTGTATATACTCCAAGAGCAGAGGGACAGTTAAGCACTAAGGAGGTCTGTTGAGGTTAAAATAAACTTTAGAAAAGGAATTCATTAAAAAGAGTAGAGTTGCATTGTGACTTAATATAATCATTTATTTTTCAGTTTCACTAAATTTCATACGCCTAAGGAATATTTGTAGAGGGTGTCATTTAAGAATGTTTTTGTCTGTAATTGTTATTGTATTTTGTTTTGTTAGTTCATTCTCCTTGCTAATGTGTAGCAAGGAGCATTCTCCTTGCTAAAGTATAGTTCAAATTAATTTGCACAGAAAACCCTTAAAATATTATTTATTAAAAGAAACCTTTAGTTCAAATGTTCATCAGCCTCATCAGCCCACGACTGCCCTCCCAAGAGGAACAGCATCAGTTGTTTCAGCAAGTGCCCCAAAATGGCAAGTGTTTACGCTCAATTGAAGTCCTGTAGCAGCCATAGGAGTTATGACAAGAGCAAAGGAGGAAGTCAGGTGACGTTATTATAGAGCTATAGTCCACAGAGGGAGGGGTCTGGGTGAATGAATGGCTCACCAAAAGAATCAGACATTAACACAGGAGACTGCGGTATGTTTCACGTTTCCAAACGACAGTCAGCATTGTTCCTTAACCATAACCATGTGTTTGTTATTGTAACCATCACAACAAAGCTTCCCTAACCTTAACAAAGTAGTAATTTTAACCTAAACCACAATCTAACTGTAGCACTGTCACATCATAAAACAGATTTATTTTTATAACAGTGATTTGTAACAGTTTTTAAAGGCACAGACAAATGATTTCGCCCTGCTGGTAGGGGCGTCAGATCAGGAAATTCTATGTGTCATATTATGGACAAAGGATGTGTTTTGATGTTTAATTTGGAGGACTTGTAGAAAACATCTAAATAATTTACAGGTTGTTCTCCAAACTTTCACTATATTCTTGTTAGTTCTGGTGTTTTCTTGGGGTGAGGGAATACCTATTGATATTTTTCCGTTGGTATTCTATCCAAGTATTTGCATGAGTAATGGTTTGAATATTTGTATAGAATTATCATGTGCCATAGTGGCAATAGCTTCATATGATTTTGCTCACAATTTACTGTTGGTTATTTCATTCTGTATATCAATTAAATATTCAATGGGTGGTGTTTTTTATAACCATCTCCTAGTTAAGTTTTTAATAAAAATAATCTCTTGGCTGTAAATACAAAAACAAAACAAAAAAACCCAATAAAAACACATCCAACTCTAGTTGGGTACAGATTCAAGACAAAAGCGGCATACAAAGGAAAAAGTGGATGTGTCCTAACTATAGTTGGAGCTGTTATTTTTCGTCTGTGTATATATCATTCTATAATGGTGCGGCCGTGTCCAGTCGCCGTTGTGGTAGCTCTGAAGAGATTGTATGTTTTTTTAGTAATTGTTTTACTAATTGTTTATTTTTAACCTATTTGTTTGCTACAAACACATTGGCAGTAACATCCTACAATCGCAACACACTCCTGGACTTAGACTTTTGTTTAAAACAAAGTTCTTCATTCAATTTAACCACTGATCCAGCGTGGCCGGCAGAGGTCTTACAACTCTCATGACAAATCATAACAACAACAGTGGAGACGCGCCTCCAGGGAAACAAGATGAAAACACCATTCAAGACAGGCTACAAAGCTCCCTTTGTTCGCAAAATCAGATGATGATGCCATTTTCCTGCTGCCAGAGTATAAACAAAGAATTTCACAGAAAGCGGTAGTCATGAGAGACGTAAAGCGGTGGTCTGATCAATCAGAGGTCATGCTAAAGGACACCCTGAGTGATGTCGACTGGGACATGTTCCAATCCATTTCCAGAGACGTCAGTGAGTTTACAGATGTTGTTATGGGCTTCATAGCAATGCTAGCTGGCACCATCATCCCCACGGTAAGGGTTAGGTCCTTTCCTAATCAAAAACCATGGGTTGACAGATTCATCCGCTAAGAGAAGGGCGGTGAAGGACGCTAAGAGAAAGTACAGGGACAAAGTGGAGTCGCAGATGGAGCATTGCGAGATCAGATGCTTATGGCAGGGGCTACGGACTATAACCAATTACCAGGGCAGCCCCCGCTCAACTGTGAGTGCCGACGCTTCCCTAGCCAACGATCTGAACTCATTCTATGCACGGTTTGAGGCTAGCAACAACACTGCTAGCTTGCCATCTAATAATAACATTCTTAGCACACTGGCTAGCATGGCTGGAGCAAGTTCAACTGCTGGGGATGAGCACACACTCTCTGTGACTGAACACAACGTGAGGGTTCTGACGCGTGTGAACACCAGGAAAGCTGCAGGCCCAGATGGCATATCTGATGGCGAGTACTTAAGTCCTGTGCTAATCAGCTACCTCCAGTGTTCACCACAATATTCAACCCTGGCCATGTCCGTGGTTCCCACCTGCTTCAAAAGATCCACTATTGTCCCTGTGCCTAAGAATGCTTCTCCAGCCTGCATGAATGACTACCGACCAGAGGCTCTCACCTCAGTGGTCATGAAATGCTTCAAGAGTTTGATCAAGGACTACATCTGCGCCTTTCTCCATTGTACCATGGACACGCTGCAGTTGGCATACTGGCCAAACAGATCCACAGGCTATGTGAGACTTCTGATCATTGATTGCCGTTCAGCTTTCAATACCATAGTCCATACTTGCTGGTAAGCTGATTGAACTAGGACTGAACACCCCCCTGTGTACCTGGATTTTGGACTTCCTGACTGCCAGGCCCCAGGTGGTAAGGGTGGGTAGACAGACCTCCAATTCCCTCACCCTGAGCACAGGATCCCCCCAGGGTTGTGTCCTTAGTCCCCTACTCCCTGTGTGGCCTGGTTCAGCTCCAATTCCATCATTAAGTTTGCTGATGACACCGTGGTGGTGGGCCTGACCTCCGATAAGGATGGGAAGGTCTACCTAGAGGAAGTGACTGACCTGTCACTCTGGTTCCAGGATAACAGCCTGAGTCAGAGGATCTGACATGGACAGCACAATCAGACACTGGTGAGCTTTACCACCTCAGGCAACTGAGGAAATTCAGAGTCTCTCTGAGGATCCTTCTGTCAAACATCACTGCCTGATTTAGCAACAGCTCCACTCAGGACAGGAGAGCTCTACAGAGAATGGAACTACACTCCCCTCCCTGCAGGACTTATACACCAAGGTGCAGAACCAGAGCCTGTAGGCTCATGAAGGATCCTCACCACCCCAACAACGGACTGTTCCAGCTGTTGCAGTCAGGCAAGCACCTCCGCAGTCACACAGTCAGAACAGAAAGACTGAGACAGTTTCTTTCCTCAGGCCATATTTACATATATATTAAAAATATAAATTAATATATTAATATTATCAATAATATTAATATATTAATTTAGATTTTTAATCAAAAATACAATATTTATAATTGTAAATATTGTATTTAACATTTATCATTTCAAAAACAATGTTGCTATGAAACTATCTTCATGGCTAGATTGCACCGCCAGAGGTAATTAAGGAAATGTTTTTGTTTTTCCTTTTTTGTAATTTGCGTGAACTGACCTTTTTAAAGACTAAATGGGGCACATTTAAAACCATATATTACAATATGTTTAAGTCCAAATTAACATATAGCAGCGGAAAAATATTTTTAGAATGTGATTAAATTTGACTGGATCATATGATGTGATTACAGTTAGGAATTAAAATCTGAAAAGGAGAAAGATGTTTTAATTCAGCATCCCTTCTTATGACATACATGTACAGTATATATATTGAGTCCATACCTAAAAATACACTGGTTTATCCTTGATCTTTTTTCCAACTTGTTTTTTTTTTTTTCAGTGTACGTATGACCTTTATATACAGTACATGTATAAAATACACAGATATATTAGAAAGACTTTTGTGCCCACTGTGTGAACTTTAGGAGTGAAACATTGACAGCATTTACTTTCTCTTGGTGTTTTTATCCAGAAATGCAGATTGGTAAATGCCTCGGCCTTCTCCCTCTTTCCTGTTTTCAGGTCGCAGTGGGAGGAATGTGTGCGTTGGTGCAATGTTTGATTAGCAAGTGTCTTTGGGGATGTGTGTGAGTGTGTATGTCTGTGTGTGACAGTGTGGCCAAATGTAGCTTCTAATGAGCCCCAGTGGTGGCACTCCAGTGAGCCTGCCTATTGATCATTAGCCTGCTGTCCACACTCTAATTTCCAACAAGGAAGCACCAGTTGCAACGAGAGGCCGGTCAGATTTCCTGTTACTGGGTATGTGCGTGTTCGTGTGTCTGTGTGATGTTACATCTAGCTGGGTGTTCAGAGTGTGCAGTCTGATGTGGAAAGTCGAGGTTTGATGTGTGTGATGCGTGTGGCAAGGTAGCAGGTTTCCTCTACTTATTAGGATGTTTAAACTCAGGAAGCCAGAGGTTAGCAAGTTATGGGTACACCACGCTGGTATAGTGGGCCAACACTGACTTTTACATTAAAATAGAACATGGTGGAATCACTATCATCTACCTAATGTATGATGGAGCTGCCTTCCTGACCACAGCTGCTTAAAATTGTGTATATGTCAAATCATAAATAAACAGAGCTGTTGTTGCCAAGTTTATTTTTGGAGCTGTTTCAAGTGAGCAATCATGTATTTATCTACTGCCCAGTACATAAATAAACTACACGTTGTATTTGCTGTCCAAAGACAATCATGCATCTCCAAATGCAGTGATTTAGAATTTTGCAGAAAAAGTGAGTGATTAAGTGTTTCATGGGTTGAGAAAATGACCCTCCTTCTTGAGCTAAATAAATCATTCAAAAAACCATACGTTTAGATTTTGATAGCTTAGATCAATGCATTGTCATAAATAGGGATGTGATTTTTCCGGATTTTCCGACCTAAGAATGTGACCCATGTCAATCAAATTAACGTGGTGGTGGTGGTGGTGGGGGGGGCTTATCTGCCAAGTTAATAAGCTAGTTAACGTAGCCAGCTGTCAAAGTTAGTGCTAGTCTAGACACATGCAGCACTTGGTTGTATGAATGGTTGCTTTTCAAGTAATTAATCCTTCAAGTAGTTAATCCTTATGATCACTCTGATTACTGTGAATAACCACATTTAGATAATAGCTTGATTAAAGAGTTTACATGGTTTGTAGTAACGTGATTTCCCCAATAACCCTGGGTTTACATCGGTTAATTGGATACTCGATTTACTATTTTGTAAGGGTGGCAGTGAGGACAGTAATGTTAGCTGTGTCTTTCTGTGCTTCCCGCTTCGGCTCTAGTTGTCTGCCTTGCACAAAGCAGATAATCACATAAATAACGTTAGTCAGACTGAATGTAAACATATTACATTATTTTTGATATTGATAACTTTATGTAATTACCCCAGCAAACAAAAAAACGTCCCCAGGACGTCCACTCAAGGTCCTCTCCTAACGTCCACTAAACGTCATTGTGTAGGGTTCCCATTTGGTTACGGGGATGGACATCGCAGGGACGTTTGGGAAAAGTCCTGTAGACATCCTTATAATAATAATAATATTATTATTATTGTTATGATAATTGTTATGTACTTCAGTACAATGTTGGCCTGAGTACAGACGTTATTTACTAGTTTTAAAATGTAAAAACTCTACTTGCTCCTTACTTGTACATCCCAGCTCCCGTAGCAGCTCTTTTTGTCCACTGCTCCTGTGGCAGCTGGACTTCCTCTCCTCAGCTCTTGCTGTCGCTGTCTCTCGTGTGTCTATCTCTTGTCTCAGACCACTTATTGTAGTACAGCAGATAAGCCTTTTTTCACCTACATAATGTTCAGGTACATACCGTCTCAAAATGATGCGGAAAAACTAGTCTATGCAAATGTTACTTCTAGGCTGGATTATTGTAATTCTCTATTATCAGGCTGCCCCAATAAGTCCCGGAAAGGAACAATATGTCATATATTTACTGTACTAAATCATAAAATGACCATGATATGTCATCAGTGATTAAGTAAACATGCTAAGTTGAAATACTGGCTTCTCCAATAACAATGCAACAGCCAATATGTTCTCTTTTGAAATTCCATTCCGGAGTGGAACGTCTGTTTTGGCCTGTGTGATTCTGCTCACTGCCCATTTCCCATTGGACACCCCGGGTTGCCAGATATGAAACAAATTGGCAGACAAACACAATGTGCTGCAGCCATGGAAGCAAGCAAACCACAGAGATAATGTTAGATTTTAAGACAGATGCCGAGTTAGCAAATTTTCTGCTGAACAGGTAAGCATTGAGCTTCAGCTAATTTATCACGCTTACTGGTAGGGATGGGCATTGTAAGTAATTTCAACATTTGAATGCTCGCATTCATACTATGTGGGCCGTGTGCAGCAGGGTTATCAAGGCAGCGAGTATTTGAGACACACAGCTGGTGAAGTGATCCCGACTAGTGCCAGTTAACGGCGTCATGCTAACACACGCTAACGTTAACTGCTAACCCTAACCCTAAAAGTCACAAGTGCCATTTTTTCCTTGCAGTGTACATACTCAATCCATGACCAAAATTAATCTCCATTACCCCATTTGCAACTGGAGAAAAGGGCACTTTGAGCATGGGATGCTTAGTGGCTCAACCAGCATGTTAACTTTTCAATGTGGTAATTTATTCATATATTTCATGTCCTGACAGGATGGGTGGAGCGCTGCACACACCACCGTGCATTGACAGCCTGCCAACAGTCAGAGTGAATGAGACGGTTCATAACATCCCTGACAAAGAGCCTTCATCAATAGACCCACCTCCATCCACTCAACTGCCCATCTTTCCCACTCAACCCAAGGTCCTTACTGAGGATGACCTAATAGGAAAACAGGCATCCATCACCTATGAGGACTGTCTAAAGAAGCTAGCAACATTCTCCATGCTGCCACTGCAAAGTTGCCCATACAGGTGCAATGTCACTCATGTGAAGTGCCAATGCCTTCACCCCTACGAGGTCTCCATCACTTCCAGGGGTACAGCAAGCATCATGGAATGGGTGAGTAATTGTAACCATACTACACTGCAACCAAGTTGTAGGCCTATGTCAATGTATTTGCATTAAAAATGGTTTCAATTCAATTCAGTTTTATTTATATAGCACCATATCATAAAGTTATATTTACAAAGTGCCCTGAGATAGAGTACGGTCTAGACCTGCTCTATATGAAAGAGTACCAACAATTCCCACCATGAGCAAGCACTAGGCAACAGTGGCAGGGAAAAACTCCCTTTTAATAGGCAGAAACTTCAAGTAGAACCAGGCTCTGGGTGGGCAGTCATCTGCCTCGACCGGTTGAGTTGAGAAAGAAGGAGAGGGAGAGAGAGAGAGGAAAGCAAATATAAATTCAAATTAGGAAACACCCATCTAGATCACACCCTACACTATGATTACCTGTGGCTCAAAATACCCGCATCAGGTAACTGGCAGTTAATGCACCGAAACAAATAGAATGTAATGAATTTTATGCAATTAAAAGAAAATTTTACAAAATAGACATACCAATTAGAATTTGGACTAAAATATTTGACAGTGTAATCCAACCAATCGCCCTCTATGGTAGAGAAGTTTGGGGTCCACTGAGTCATCAGGACTACACTAGATGGGACAAGCATCCCATAGAGGCCCTGCATGCAGAATTCTGTAGGTCCATATTAAACGTCCAAAGAAAAACATCAACCAATGCCTGCAGGGCAGAATTAAGTCGTTACCCATTGATTATTAACATTAAAAAAAGATTTAAATTTTGGTTACATCTCAAACTGAGCCCCCAAGACAGAGTTTTCAGGCACTACAAACTCAAGAACTGAACCCCAAAAAGAGTCCCTTCTGTCAGATGGTCCTGAGACTTACTGATCAAATAACAGCCAACACTGTTCAAACTCAGACCAGCACTGCTTTCCAACCACTGATCAGAGTAAAGCAAATTATTAAATTAACAAAAGATGCTATCAAGAACACTGGACCAATCAAACCAAAACTCAAAACTGCTATCTGGCACTAAACCATGAATACAGATTGGCAGAGTATCTCTTTACTGTCAGAGATCCAAAACAGAGACAGATCCTGACCAAATACAGACTCAGTGACCACAGTCCAGCCATAGAGAGAGGACACAAGAAGTCCTGGCTGCCAACAGAGGAAAGAGTCTGTGGTCACTGCACGACAGGTGAGGTAGAGACAGAGATGCACTTCCTCTTAAAATGTGACAGATGCAATCATATCAGAGAAAAATACTTCAAGAAATTTAATTTGTTAATCCCAAACTTCACATATCTCAATGACAGTCAAAAGTAACAGATTATATTAGGAGAAGGACCTGCAGCAGACTTCGCTGCACAATATGTGACTGCATGTCACAAACTGAGGGACACATAATAAAACATCATTGAATATGACAAATAAGTATCTTGACATAGGCTATCACACACACACACACACACACCCCCCAACATCAACACACACACACTAAACTTCCACACACACTTCCACAGTCTTATATGTGTTTGTCACATATGTGTCACATAAGTCTTTTTCTATTTTCCTGATTTTATAAATTGTACCTTTTTTATTTTTTTTATTATTCTTATTTTTCTTATTATTGTTTTAATATCATTATTACCTGATGCTTTGTTTTATTAGCATGAATGTAACAATGACAATATTGCCAAATTGAATTGAATTGAAAGAGAGGGAGGGAGAGCGAGAGCAGGAGGAAAGAGAACACACAGTAGACAGTAGTACAGTACAGTTCTACTTAAAGATGTAAAGTAATAGTAATGGTAATGGTGTTGATAATACTAATAGCAATATAATAATAGTAATACTAATAATAAGACCAATAATAGCAGGAACATGGGGGCAACAGGTGGCTGCAACCATAGATCCAGACTCTACACCTCCGGAGGCAGAAACACCTACAGAAAGCAACAGAAGGAGAGAGAGAGAGAAAGCACACAACTATGGGAGAGAGAAGCAGTTGAGTTAGTAACAAGCATTAATGGGATAAGAGTGCATACAGATGGAGAGGGAGAGGAGGAGAGAGGAGCTCAGTGCATCATGGGAAGTCTCCCGGCAGTCTAGGCCTATAGCAGCATAACTAAGGGGTGGCTCAGGAGTCACCTGAGTCAGCCCTACTATAAGCTTTATCAAAGAGGAAAGTCTTAAGCCTACTTTTAAATGTGAGGAGGGTGTCTGCCTCCCGTACACAAACTGGATGCTGGTTCTACAGAAGAGGAGCTTGATAGCTGAAGGCTCTGGCTCCCATTCTACTTTTGGAGACTCCAGGAACCACAAGGAACCCTGCATTCTGGGAGCGCAGTGCTCTAGTAGGGTAATAGGGTACTATGAGCTCTTTAAGATATGATGGTGCCTGACCATTAAGGGCTTTGAAGGTGAGGAGCAGGATTTTAAATTCTATTCTAGATTTTACAGGGAGCCAGTGTAGAAGCTAATATGGGAGAAATATGATCTCTTTTCTTGTCAGTAAACGTGCCGCAGCATTCTGGATCAACTGGAGAGTCTTTAGGGACTTACTGGGGCAGCCTGATAGGGAGTTGCAATAGTCCAGCCTAGACATAACAAATGCATGGACTAGTTTTTCTGCATCTTTTTGAGACAGGATGTGCCTGATTTTTGCAATGTTACGTAAGTGAAAAAAGGCAGTCCTTGAAGTTTGGTTTATGTGGGAGTTTGATCAAGACATATCCAGCCTGGACATCCACGCTGTAAGTGTAACATTCAATGCAAAGCTTTGCCTTTTTCTAATTTTCTAATAGTTTATCATGAGTGACAACTTTCCATAACCTGAGGTCTTTCCTGACTGTCATTTCTATACATCCTTTACAGGCAGCACAGATCAAAGGCCAGTCCAACCTGATCCACTCGTTGAAGGACATTGTTAACCAATTTTGGTGGTGCTGCAAAATGGCTGACTCGTCCCACAACTTCCTTGTAAGTTGTTTTATGCTGTCATACATTGGACTGCATTGACACACACAGCTTTGGAAAAATGCTTGATTCTGATTGGCTGATTGGCTGCTATATTCTCTGATGTAAATACAGCTGTGATTGCCCAACATGCTAAAAATGATATACTGAACATATCAAACTTGGCATACTTTCTTTAACTTTGTCAAAACAACTATGTAGCCTAATTAGAGAGAGCTGGTTGGCTGAAGTGACGTTCTCTATAGGATGCTCTGTGAGGCGCCCGTTACTTCGATGCTGGACTGACGTGCTGACGTGCTCAGGTGAACGTATTGTCTCATTTCCGGTTGCCGGTGTTTCTGTGTTACTGGTTGCATATTTTGCTGCTCCAGCTAAACCCAGTTAATTTTGATATTTTCTTTACTATAGCGGTTAATTACCCGCTATACATTTAAGGATACACTAGCTCTGTTTAAGCACTCATATCTGTCTCCTGTTAGCGACTTTCCGCTAATCCCACAGTTGTTTACACGCCAGTTAGTTGCTACTTTAGCTCAGTTAGCGATGGCGTCTCTCTCTCCTTCTCCCTCTCCTGCTCTCTCTTGCTCGGTGTGTCAGATGTTTAGATACTCCTCTGCCTCCTTTAGTGATAATGGTACGTGTAACAAATGTAGTTTATTCACTGTGCTGGAGGCGAGGCTCAGTGAGTTAGAATCGCGGCTCCGCACCATGGAGAGTCAGTCAGCCGTAGCTAGCCAGCCCCTAGCCCGTGCGAGCCGACCAGAGGTAGCTTCTGCTAGCCGTCTCCCGGCAACTCCCGAGCAGCCGGGAAGCCAGGGAGGCTGGGTGACTGTCCGAAAGAAGCATAGCCCTAAACCAAAGCCCACGGTTCACCACCGACCCGTTCACGTTTCTAACAGGTTCTCTCCATTCAGCGACACATCCGCTGAGAAACCAACTCTGATTATTGGCAGCTCCATTTTGTGAAACGTGAAATTAGCGACACCAGCGACCATAGTCAAATGCATCCCAGGGGCCAGAGCGGGCGATGTTGAATCCTATTTAAAACTGCTGGCTAAGGATAAACGTAAATATGCTAAGATTGTTATTCACGTCGGCGGTAATGACACCCGATTGCGCCAATCGGAGGTCACGAAAATTAATGTTGAGTCGGTGTGTACATATGCAAAGACAATGTCGGACTTTTCTCTGGGCCCCTACCTAATCTTACTAGCGATGACATGTATAGCCGCATGTCATCATTCAACCGCTGGTTGTCGAGGTGGTGTCCAGGTAATGATGTGGGCTTTGTAGATAATTGGCGGACTTTCTGGAGAAGACCTGGTCTGATTAGGAGAGATGGCATTCATCCCACTTTGGATGGAAATCTGGCCAAATGTATTAGTGGCCCAAAGCTATGACAGCTCAGAGTTCAGACCATAGACGTAATACAGTCTGTGGTCCAGACCAGGAGGCAGAGTTGCAGTCCTACACGCTTCTCTGCGCTTCCATTAGAGCAGTTACCCACCCTAAACTCCACAGAGAGGTTGTCTGCCACCCGACCACTTAAATTATTTAAATCCAAAGTAAACAGAAGAGGAGTTACCCATAAAAACCTAATAAAAAGTAAAACCTCCACTGCAACAGTACAACAAAATAGGAGAATTAAATGTGGACTCTTAAACATCAGATCTCTCTCATCTAAAGCTGTTCTAGTAAACGATCTAATATCAGATCATAATATTGATTTATTTTGTCTTACTGAAACCTGGCTGTGTCACGATGAATATGTTAGCCTAAATGAATCCACTCCCCCCAGTCACATTAATACTCACATTCCTCGAGGCACAGGCCGAGGAGGTGGAGTTGCAGCCATCTTCGACTCAAGCCTATTAATCAAACCCAAACCTAAACTAAATTATAACTCGTTCGAAAGCCTTGTTCTTAGCCTTTCACACCCAACCTGGAAAACACTACAGCCAATTCTATTTGTTATAGTGTACCAAGCTCCTGGACCGTACTCTGAATTTTTATCTGAATTCTCAGAGTTCATATCAGGTTTAGTCCTTAAAACAGATAAAATAATTATTGTAGGTGATTTTAATATTCATGTGGATGTAGAAAATGAGAGCCTTAGTGCTGCGTTTATCTCATTATTAGATTCGATTGGCTTCTGTCAGAGTGTACATAAACCCACTCACTGTTTTAACCACACCCTCGACCTTGTTCTTGTTTATGGCATTGAAATTGAACATCTAATAGTCTTTCCACAGAATCCTTTTTCATCAGACCATTTTCTATTAACTTTGAATTCCTATTACTGGACTACACGCAATTAGGCAAACATTCCTACACTAGATGTCTATCTGATAGTGCTGTAGCTAAATTTAAGGAAGTGATTCCATCGGCATTTAATTCAGTTCCATGTCTCAATGTAACTGATGACTCCTATGCTAACTTTA